>JARLTB010000269.1:50000-145000 GCA_030141615.1 Unio pictorum
GAATGAACGAGTATTAAAATTTAAAATGCCAAATATAAATCTAACAAACAAACAAAAATAAAAATTAATATAAATGACTTATATCAAATATACGTAACAGTAGAACATATGGATATTTAGGGACAATGTGATTTACCATTAAAATATTTAATGGGGCTGTATAGTTACAATGTGACTTATCATTACAAAATGCCATGAGGCTGTATAGGGACAATTTCTCTTACCATTACAATATGCCATGGGGATGTATAGGGAGAATGTCACTTACCATTTCAATGTGCCATGGGGCTCTATAGGGACAAGATTTATAGGAACATTTGAATTTAAAATGGACCTAAAGAGGGACAAAAGTATTGGATCTGTATTGAAACAGGGGCAAGCAGCATAGAACAGGTGTGGTAAAGTCACGGCACTGTTCGTAGGCAAGAAAGCAAATCTTCTCTAGGCAATAGAGTGGCCCTGAAAGAGAATTTGTTTTTTGTGTTAACATAATTCCGTTAACACAGAGTGCTTTCCATAGAGTTTCTTCTCTTCCTCAAACTTCTTCTCCCTTCTAGACGGTATATGAGGACTCGCTTCAGACATCCTTGTCTCTCCTCTTATATCGAAAGGTGTTATTAAATGAAGAATAAAATCATATTTCGGAGATGACCACGATAAAATATATAAGACATCAAATTAGAACAGATACAATTTATGAACTTTGATGATTAACGATATTGAGACGATGGAATAAACACGTTAGGGCTGTACAGAACATAAATTTGATAAATTATTTCAGAACATCCTGTTGAGATATTTAAATATTTTAAAAAAAAATCTGAAACGTGATTAATCACGTTTGTATACACATTTGTGAAAGGATCAGAGAGCCAGTATTTAATTTTTCATAACGAGCATAAAAAACACCCAACATGATTCACGATACATTACTTTTCAGACTGTTCCTTTTGGAAATTTAAGATATCTATCTGCATGAGACATGAATTAAAATGTTTTGTTCTTTTTTGTCAAATTAAAACATGCAACACATTGTGATAACCCATCATCTCTATAAGTATTACCATTAAGACCATTGATATTACTCAACCAGCATTCCTTAACACCTGAACCAAACATGAATTCATCCCAACTTTCATCCCAAGTCTGATTGTACAATTTCTTCAAATATTTATACCGTATTATTTAATTAAAATTCAGTTAGAATGCAAATAAGAAAAAAATGCTCTCATGGCCTAGAGTTGAAAACTGTTTTAGATGCTCTGTTGTTTTATGGTTGTAGTAGTTGTTTGTTAAAGGTTGTAAGACTGATCTTGTAAATTATAAAAATAAAATATACAGGATAAGAAAATATAATCATCGTCATCCCCATCATCAGTCTCTTAGCCTAGTGTATTCGTTGAAGCACTGTGCTGCTGAACCTCTGACCAGTTTCCTCCACTTGTCTCAATCATGTGCCAATGCCAGTGTCTCTGCAAAACTATTCCTGGTCGATTCTGTGATGTTGTCACTCCACTTTTTTCTCTGTCTACCTCTCCTTATACCATATTGGACACTACCCTGCAGTACTGTTGTGGATATACTGTTGGTTCTAGGGACATGGCCATACCATTTCAGCTTTATTTTGTTGACAGTGGTGCGGAGGTCTTCATAATGGCCTACTTTGTCCATGTTTGTATTTTGCACTTCTTCATTTGTGATGTGGTCCATGTAAGAGATGCCAAGGATGGTTCTGTAGCAACCTATTTGAAGTGCCTGGATTCTTCCTTGTCATTCTGTTGTCAGGGTCCAGGCCTCACTTGAATACAGAAAGATTGAGATAACTAGTGCTCTCAATAGTCTGATTTTAGTTTTCAAACATATACTCTTGTCTCTCCAGATGGGTCTTATCTTTGACTAGCTGCAATTGTTTGTACTGTTCGTGACAAAATTTCTGCTCTTGATCCCTCTTCCGTGATTATGGAACCAATATATTTGAATTGGCCCACTGTTTCCAGTTCCTGCCCTCTGACTTTAATCTTGGTTGAGATTTGTTTGCCACTATTTGTCATCAGATTTGTCTTATCTCCATGTCAAATCTGAAAGATGTTTCATTCAGGTTCTTCACTAAGGTGACGAGCTCATCTTCACTGCCTGCCAGCCCATCAGTGTCGTCTGCAAAGCGGAGGTTGGTGATGTTACGCCCGCAAATGCTGACTGTCCCACAGTGGTTTTCCAGGGCTTCGCTCATGATGTGCTCTAAGTAAATGTTGAAAAGCGTGGGTGATAGGAGAAATCCTTGCCGTACTCCAACTATTGTCTTGAATAAGAAAACAAAACAAAACTTTATGAAAATGTTTAAGATAGGAAACATGTTCTCTGATATATGTTCCCTGTACTATTTTGTTCAGTCAATAAATACTTAATGAAATCTCATCTTTGACCTAGAGAGTAAACGATCAGCAGAAAATGGCAGACACATATATATACAGAGAGAGAGAGAGAGAGAGAGAGAGAGAGAGAGAGAGAGAGAGAGAGAGACAGAGAGAGAGAGAGAGACAGAGACAGACAGACAGAGAGAGAGACAGATAGAGAGAGACAGAGAGAGAGACACAGAGAGAGAGAGAGACAGAGAGAGAGAGAGAGAGAGAGAGAGAGAGAGAGTTGGTGGAGCTGATACGGGTGAAATACAGAAGATTTTGGTGACATAATTTTAATAAAGTTTTCATTCATACATGGTGATTATAATTTCTTTTTAATTAGTTTCTTACTTCAGTAATGATTAGTACGTGGAAACTCGCCATCGATCTACAGAGTTGATAAAACAGTAGAAATCATCTTTAATTGCAGTCATACGCTATGGCAGGTCAAAATTATATGGAAACAAATGCTGACATTGAGTAGTCGAACAAGGACTAGATCTGCTTGTTTCTTTATCATACATGGCACAGAGTGTGGGGAAATGAGAATAAACACCAAACAATTGGTCAGAGCAGTAAACACACTAAATCAAGTGTCATACGTTGTAATTGATATCGCCGTTTGCTTCAAGATGATACTTTTAATAAATGGGTTACGGGTAGGCCTATCCCGCATGATACAAGTAATTAAAACATATGCTAACAAACACACACATAAGAGTCACACAAAGTGTTTAAAGAAGGATAACGTCCACTTCTATTTTACAAAAGAAGAAAAAACAAAACATATGTCTTAACAATACATGCTATATTATTTAACACATTCCATAGATAATGAGCTAAACACTTCCTTAACGTCTAATACAAAATCACGTGTTAAAATTGGGGCATACACAGCCTTTGACTGAAAACATTATCACGTGATCAAATTGTGCATGATTATTTGCAGCAATAAAATGTATGGATCACTCTCTTTGCGTCTATAAAATATTAGCATGGTCAAGAGATAACGATTTGATATTACAATGAACCTTAGCATTAGCATAACATTGGTCTTGTGGTTCTATAATGAAATAAGGTTGCCAAAGAATGAAATATAATAACATTGAGACACATACACCTTTTATTAATTATTATTATTTGCTAATAACAATCAACATAAACTGAAAGATATACAAGTGCGAAAGTGATGGTGATCATCCTTGCTGCTTATAATAAAAGAGTCAGTCTTCAAATGAATCATTCTAAGATTTTCAAGAGATCGGTTGTTTTTTGTCTATGCAAATTCTGAAGTACATTTAATATGCTCGTATTTATCGAGTGTACTTAATGTTTACTCTCTCTCTCTCTCTCTCTCTCTCTCTCTCTCTCTCTCTCTCTCCCTGAGAAATACATTGCCCGGATTTTAACATTTCACTCAAAGCATCGATTGTATCGTGAATCAATAATGTCATATATCAGTAATATAATATATCAACAGATTAGTATATCAATGTAATATATAGTAGATCGATTTAGTATATTGTATATTAATGTAGAAATATATAGTAGATCGATTTAGTATATTGTATATTAATGTAGAATATCATAAATCAATGTAGAATATACCATGGCATTGGTGAATCGCAGTAATTTAGTATATAAATAGTGTATTTAATAAATTGAAGATTGCAGAGTCCACTCTTCCTATATTTCTCAAGACGTTCTCTGTCAATGTAATGCATAACACTGACAACGTGTTCACCGTTTTTGCTGCTGCTGCTGCTACTAATACAACTACTGCTACTAATAATAATGATAATAATATTATTAATCTTAATAATAATTATGACTTTCTATATCGCCTATCTTTAGAAACTCTAATCGCGCGCTTTGCAACATCTACAATGATATGACTATAAAAAAGCAAGCTCTAAATACCATGCTACTAGAAAACAGAAACTAATGAAAATGTTTAAGGTAGGAAACATGTTCCCTGATATATGTTCCCTGTATCATTTTGTTCGGTCAATAAATACTTAGTGAAAACTCATCTTTGACCTAGAGAGTAAACAATCAGCAGAAAATGGTAGACACCATATATATATATATATATATATATATATATATATATATATATATATATATATATATATATATATATATATCATTGCCATTAGGATCTTTATAAAGGATTTGTTGTCATTGGGATCTTAATAAAAGATTTATTATTGCCATTAGTACCTTATAAAGGACTTGTTAATTTGATCTATATAGGGCTTATCATTGGCATTAGGACCTTTGTTAAGGACTTGTTATCATTAGGTCCTTGATAAAGGACTTATCGTTATCATTAGGACCTTTATAAAGAACTTGTTATCATTAGGTCCTTGATAAAGGACTTATCGTTATCATTAGGACCTTTATAAACGACCTGTTGTCATTGGGTCCTTGATAAAGGACTTGTCGTTATAATTAGGATCTTTATAAAGGACTTGTTGTCACTGAGATCTTTATAAAAGTCTTATTATTGCCATTAGTACCTTTATAAAGGACTTGTTAATTTGATCTATATAGGGCTTATCATTGGCATTAGGAGCTTTGTTAATGACTTGTTATCAATGGGTCCTTGATAAAGGACTTATCGTTATCATTGGGATCTGTATAGGGCATATCATCGGCATTAGGACCTTTTTATTAAGGACTTATTGTCACTGGCACCTTTAAGGAGGATTTATCCTTGTCATTATGAACTTTATAAAGGACTTATTGTCATTGGGATCATTATAAACGCAAAGTTTCCAGATTATGAGAAAAAGATGGAAACATACTGGAGACTATAGTTTCCTATGTGGTTCCTGGGTTTTATAGTATGGTATATGAAAGGAAAACCAACTTTGGCCACAAGCCAAGTGAAATCTTTTAGTTTCCCATCTAACATCAAAGTGGATTCTGTTAAATTTTAAGGGCAGGTAGTTTACAATTAAGTCTTTAAGTTTCAGTTGCAGGGGCCTGAGTGGCCAAAGTGGTCTATAGTGATTGCGTTTACTGATTTCAGGGATTCTAGTATCAATCCTAGTGTATGTGGTTGTATGAGAAAGTATACCAGTAGCTTCCCGTGTGTCAGTGGTTCTTTTTAGATTTTTAGAATTTTCACCGATTCTTCCTCCACAACTTATACCGTCCACCAAATATTGTTACGTATATCTGACTTAATTTATATTTTATTGCTTTTTGGTTAGATTTAATTTCTTTTATTCCATTTAATGCTTTTATAGTGTATTCTCATTTACTTGATTTGGCATTTTAAAAATAGAAAATTCAGTTTGACCTGAATCTTTTCAACGACATATACTAACTGAAACAGTTTCTATTTCTGACCTTGATTCAGAAATCACTTAGTGGAGTAAATATCTATATATTTTTATCTTGTTCCTTAGAGTAAAATAATTGGTTTCATCAGGGTCTTATTGGAAGTATGTGACGTAAAGATGCAAGCATAATTATGTGACCCTCTATTTCGCAATTCAGGCTTTTCCGAAATTGTGCAGAATTTTGATTTAATATAGATGTTTTGTGAATTATTTTTAGTTTTAATACTTGATGTCAAGTTTTCTTCTGTTGTGACCAGTTTTTAGTTTTATTTTAAATTTTCTTCAGGTTATTTGGATTCTAAAAGATTAATTCAGTTCTCTGCAAATATTTGAGTGCACATACAGACATTTCTTGAACATGTATTTGAAATTAAAAACATTGGAGCGTTATTTATTGTCATTCTACAAGGACCTTTAGGCACAACAGTACTATACAGGTTACAGCATACATCATCGCCTTCCATCTTGGATTTTCTTCAACACTCGAACTTAAATTTTTTAGACATTTTATTTTTAGGACTTTTAATTTCTTATGCTCAGATTATTCTTTGATTATGTTTGAATTTTATTCTTAAAACTGTAAGGTCTTTTCCAAGGAAATAAATTATTGTTTACATTTTACAAAGCTTTTTGTTTTCACTTTCTCTTTCTTACTGTTTCTTAGAGCCAAAACAAGTAACATAAATTGGGACCTTGTCCTTAAATATTTGAATTTTGGCTAAAATATTTCAGAAAACGTTTTGTATAAATTTGAATTCCTCTAGTTTTTGAATTCCTTTGTGAAATCTGCAATCTTTTGAAAAGGTTGGGACTTTCTCATTTTACCTAGGAGGGGTTAGAAAGTTTGAAAATAGAAGTACAGCTGAAATGGAATTAGAGATAAAGACAGGTACAGTTTTAGATAGAAAAGATACAAATGGAAGGAGAGACAGAAGTAAGACGAGTGCAGTTATAAAAAGAGTGAAGAAAGAGAAACAAATGCAGTTACAATTTGAGAGAGAGAGAGAGAGAGAGAGAGAGAGAGAGAGAGAGAGAGAGAGAGAGAGAGAGAGAGAGAGAGAGAGAGAGAGAGAGAGACATATGGGGGGGGGGAATTTCAAATTAAAATAAAAGAATTAGAGCTTGCAAAAGGAAAACACTCCATACTTTTAATGTTTTAAAAATATAAAGTTATTACCTCCTCTTCTGGGATAAGAATGAGACATAATTCCTTATTTAAAACAAGTGCTGAGTTTGAGGTGGCCAAGAGAGTACTGGCTTATTATATTGCATTGTGTACTCACTGATAAAGATCGTGATATTTACATTTCTCTGTCACTGGAGTAGAGTACTTATTACGACGTTGTTAAGGACTGTATATTGATGGGTTATGAGTACGTTCCTGAGGCTTATAGGCAAAAATTTGAAACAATAAAAATAAAAATCGACTGACCAGCCTAACACGTTATGGAAAATGGAAAATGTGACAATATTATTTATTTTAGTATTATTCATTTTTTCATGACAATCATTTTTGACACGATTCTCAAGTATTTCACAAAAACAAATTTCCCATGGTAATTTTATTTTCATGAAAAATGATGTCGCAAGTATAAAAAAATATTATTTATAGAGAAATGGATACTTTCGCCAACTAACATAGAGCTATCAGATTATTAATCTGAATTATCGTATCGAGCGAACCATTTATTAACACTCCAAACAATAAATAGAATTAAATCATTCTTCGCGATGGTAATTGAAAAAAGTGGGGAAAGTATAAAATATTATTATTATATAGGGAAATGGATACTTCCCCCAAACTTGATAGAGCTATCAGATTATTAATCTGAGTTGTCATATCGAGCGAACCATTTATTAACACTCCATATATGGAATTTCAACATCATAGAATGATCATCAATAACATTAACATCATTTCCGCCGTAGAATCCATTTTCGGTTATTGTATTATTCTTCCATAATTGGTTATCTAGAAAATCTGATATAGGCCATTCAGGATAATGAGGATAATGAAGAATATAATCACATCGATTTGCGTGTTTACTATCATCTGATCGTAATTCCGCACCAAATCCTTTATAAATTAATTTCACCTTCTCGATTATATTTTTCATTGTCATACTACCTATCTTAGATTGAAATTTAAAGTCAGGAAATATTGAACTAAAATTATTTATAAATAATTTATATTTGTCGAATTGCGGTTGGTGTTGTAACATCATATCGATATTCTTAACTAGGTCAGATCGATTTACCGGTAATGTCATTTTACTTAAATCATCCGGGACGATATCGGGTATCGACAGTACCGATAAAACATCACGAACTATTTGCAATTGTTGTTGCGGTGATATTTTATCAGATCGAAAAGACTGACTTATGATTGATTTTCCAGAATTTAATTTATCAACAATAACGCACTGAGCTCGTTGTAATTGTGGCGCATTTTTGTTGAGTTGTTATATTGTCTCAGTATCGAGTTTACTAATATCGGTCTGATATACATTATTAAGATATGATAGTTTCTTCTAATAAGGATCCAATCGTGATTCGGGATCGCATTTGTAATATTGTGTAGAATTATCGTTATACCCGATTGTGCGATTCTTTATCCGATAGAACTCTTCAGAAAATCCTCTATGGATGGATTGTTATCGATTTCCGCGGATGATATTTTTATTTTTTACTGCGTTCTTTTTCTAGCCATATTTCGAATTCATCTGGAAGTGTTTGCTTGATTATATATCCAGAATTTTTCATTAGCTAGATTAACCGCTGAGTAAAATAACATTTGGAATTATTCTCATCGATGATATTACTTATATACGCGTATCCGTAGGTGTTATTTATTTCACCTAGGTTAGGAGCTCGAAATATTAATTCTATTTCGGATAAATCGCGTTCATGAGATTCTATTACGTCAATGATATCATCGCGAGTTAACGGTAATTCAATGTTGCCGAGGTAATTAGCAGAATAATGAATTTCATTAATATTTCTGAAACGATGAAGCGCTTGTTTGGTGGCTTCGACTGATCCAAGATGCTCCGAGAATGCAAATAAATGTTTAAAATGACCATCGACAATAGAAATACCGGCTTCTACGGTGAGATTGTAAATGATAACATCGAAGTTGTTAAACGCGTTATTGATATCCGAGAAATCCTTTTGTTTCTCCGCGGGATCGGTGTCAGCGTGATAATAATTTACATGATAATTTCTATGCTGAAGTTGTTTAGCTAAACTCTCTACGGAATAATTTCCATGGCGCTTATTTTGAGTGAAAATAACAACACGATTTCCCGCCCCGAGTGTATTCAATAATTTTTCGAAGTTGTCCCAGTGAGATGGTTCTACAATGAATTTTTTATCATGATCGATTTTATAATCATTGATTATGAATTTCATATCTGACCGTTTAAAAATATCTCTGAATAGCATCAAATCATCGTTATTAGCATGTGCGTCCATTACAATAACTCAATGTGTAGCAGTTATTAATCCAGCGAACTTTTCCCATATGGACTTACTATCCCGTGATGAAAATATCTGTCTTAGAATACCGTGTCATTCATCTACGACAATTGTATGTGGGATTCCTCGTACGCGAATAATAGACTCTATTTGTGTTCTGCGATAACTTTTCGGATCAAAGATAATATCACCGTGAATATCATTGTATGATTCGAGATTATAGTCAGATCGAGTTTTCTCAGTAAATGTCTTTCGGTATGACAAACATAACACTAATTGAACCGGTTTTATTGATTTCCAGGCGGACTCCGATTTACCCATTCCAAATGCAGAACCATCAATATAATCCTCGTGGAGAATGGTTTTACAGCAACGGCCGGATATATGTACTGGTAGTTCAGTATAACACACATCTGGCGTTTTCGATGATAATTGCCCTGGATAATCAACGCTGCAATAATTGAACGGTCTGATGTATTTATCATACTTGTCGCGAGGGTTATCGCTGATAATTGGAATTATTATTTTTTTTACCGGGCGCACGAAAAGACCCCACGCGATAACAATCCGAGTATACTACAGCTTAACAATCCACACAAGTTGGTTCAACATAATTGTATATTTAAATATATTCGTGTCGCCGCTGACAAATATTGCAAAATTATCCCGGTTGTCTTGTTAGCGTAATCATGTTTTCACTTCCACCTGATATTCCAGTAATCTGATCGGGTTGTCCTGTTATCGCGATAGAAATTTTAGTAATATCGACTGTGGGATCACGAAGATTTTTCGTTGCTTGACGAAGACTTGTAATGACATTGTCGATTTTTACATATTTGGGTTGAATCGAACATGGACAAACCAAAATTCAACAGCTGATTTCTGCTGATAAATCAATCTTTATCACGCGAATATGGTTCTGCTGATCTAGTATTATTAAGTTTGCTACTATGAAGACCAGCCTGTAAATCAATATTCCAAGTAGGATTATCTGCCGCGGATTTCTTTATCAACGATTTATGAGTTTCAAAATCAACCGGAGTTGACTTTACTAACACGTGATATCCACTAGTTGTCTCTGAAATAAAAATATCATTGGAATTCCCAGAAAAATACTTAATTATTTCCGCTATAGTGAGATTGTTTGAATCAATATCAAACACTGGATATCGAAGTCTCCACCGGGGAGTTATTTCATTGACCGCGGATTGGCCAGTGAAATCGATAATATCATTATCGTTACTAAAAACGTAAAATCGATTCAAATGCTGAATAATAATCCCCTGTAACAAATTATCATGAACAATTAATAACTCAACCGCGGATTGTTTACTCGAGGTGTATACTGAAGGACATAACGACCTTGGATAATACTCACGGAGATCGTGCCATGATTCGGGAGTTTGGAAGAATTCATCAGGAGAGTTTTTATTGTAGGATTCACAGTGCCCCAAATCATTTATGAAGTCATCATCGGAATAATTATTTTCCATATTATGTAATATAGAAAAGATGAATATTTAATTAAAATTTACCTATAGTATATAAAATGCCATTTCAGCCAGGAAAGAATAATTGCAGTTGGCTTATCGAAGGGTCTGCGGAACAATGTGGAAAACGATGCTACGGGAAATACTGCAACACTAACAATCAATGTGTAAAAAAAGGATCAACTTTCCCAAAACACTGTTTGTGATGTAATCGAGGAGTACGAGGAGAAATTGAAATCTGTAGACGTTGCGGAGGAAACGAATACCGGGCGTTACTGAGTTATTACGCGAATCGATAAGTGAAATACTACATGAAAAATGAGAATCCTCCGACCGCAGCAGAGTACTTATTGATGATGAAAAAGAAAACATCCCGCTATGATCCTCCTAATATAGAATAAAATATGAATTTTTTTGTTATTGAAATAACACGCTGAGAAAATTTGAAATGATAAAAATATCAAAAAATGACCAAACCATTTTTGTATGAAAGCGGAGAAGCCTGTGATATTTCAACGATGAATAGAAAAAAAAATTGTCTCAATTTAACACGAAAAAGGATCGCGGTGTTTCCAGATGTCGAAACGTAGATGAAAATGATATATAATAATCAATTAACTCCGCCGGATGGATCTCAATGGATCATTACAACTTTTAGTGATTTTTACAGTTATCTAAAAACACACAAAAATAATATTTTTCTCATGCAGCAGCAGTTAATTGCTTAAAAATAAATAACGATAAACCCGTAAATGGATTAAAAACCGGTATCGAGCAATACTATTTGATAATTGATTGGCAAATAATAAATTCATAGATGATTTATTTTGTTATTGAAATCCTTGTTTCGGTTGCCACGAGATGGATGAAATGGGATAAATTGTATTTAATAGCCCCAAGTGTAGATGATCAGCGATGCTACGAAGTGTTAAAGGATTACGACGAAAAAGCAGCAGAAATCACCGGCCAGAGTATTATAGAGTTTATAACTGATATTGACGAAGCGCCAGCAATAGAAGACTTAGATGGAAGTATTAACAACTTAGTCTTATATGATGATGTGATGTTAGACAATCAAAAGAATCCTGCTAGGATATTTTCCAGAGGTAGTCATAAAAACACTGACGTGATATATGTCACTCAACGATACACTCAAATACCAAAAGTGATCAGAGATAACTGCAATATTCTTGCTGTATTCAATGGAGTTTACACACATATGCTACGAAATATTCAACAGACTTGGTGCAGTGGAGATATGGATTATAATCTCTTTAGAAATTTCTTTAGTCACGCTCAGTCAATCCCACATGGATTTGTAACGATAAATTTACTTGATCCTAGATCAAGATATCGTATCGGACTTGATCAAATATTCTGTTGAAAAAATTGTTAACCCCATAGTAGTAGCAGGGGGTGCGACAACGACTTTGCGTCCCCCGCCCCAAGAAAACTTTTTCTACGATTTTGGAGAAAGTCTTTGCTTTTTTCACGATTTTGGAAGAAGCTTTGGTTTTTCCAATGGACGCTTCTATAAAGTTGTCCGATTCGCCCCTGCTGCTGCTATACACAATTAAAAAATTAATCTATTGGGCAAGTGTGGAATGTACTTCACTACAGTATATAGGTGAACAATAATATATGATTATTTCACTTACATAAGACAGGGAAGGGAAACAAAACGTATGTTTCTCAAATTGGATACGATTTGTTTTCTTTTTAAAATGGATGGATTATTCTGGACAATGTAAGTATATTTCCTATAAATTTTGCACTCTAAGTATTTACATTTCATTGTATCCAAATCATGGTAAATCATATAATGCTAATCAAGAATTTCATTTTCGACTAATGTACACTTTGCATGTTATCTTGCCTAAGGTGACATATTTCACTTCTGGGTCTGTATCACTGCTCAGGTACTCATTGTGAACTGTATTCAAAGTAATCAAACTGTAATACATGTAATTTAACTGAATACAAAATGTACCTTAAATGTAATCCAAAGATCAACAACAAAAACGAAATTACAATAGCTCTGAAAATAGATAGGGACTACACTCATGGTACTGATATGGAAGTAATGACTTTGACCAGAATCTCATAAATTGGGGAAATTTCAATTGAAAGAGAAAAGGCTATTAACTGTGATGAAACAATGTGCTTGGGAAACATACGAACACTTTGATCTGTTCAAAAATTTTCATTGCTACACGTTTTTTCTGAAACTATTGGTTTAAGAAATATTAAAATTGTCCAAATCTGACAATCTTAATTTTTCAAAATATAAAGTTTAATTATAATATTTTTCTCAACACAAACACTTACAATAAGTTGTGACTAGCTTTTAGTAGTTAAAAAAGATCTAAGAATGTAAAGAAAATTCACCTGTATTTAACTGTTAGGAATAGCAATTTTAAAATGAGATACATATATGTCAATAAAAAAGTACGTTGAAAATTCAGTTTTACTTGTAAAGTGTAAACATAAAATAGAGTATATAAGGCTTTGGCTGGCCAGGGTTGGTTGATGATATGTTATTTTTTACGAACACGTTTCTTTTGAGAGCTTACACTAGTTTCAAGTGAAAAAATAACAACATTGTTTTATTCATGAAATTTTAGTCATTTAACAGTAGTAAGTTTGGAATTGTCATAACTGAAATTAGCACCTAACTTTTTGGTGCACAATTAAATGCATATTTCAAAGACATGAAGGTTTTCAAAATCATTTTCTCTCCAAAGAAGTTGTCATACAGGTGTCATCCATATTGATATATATATATATGTATATATATATATATATATATATATATATATATATATATATATATATATATATATATATATATATATATATATATATATCCTTAAAAATCAGGTCATACACTTATAAATAAAAAGTGCCTAAATTTGTTTAAATTTAAGTGATTTTTGAGCAAGCATGGAATGTACTTAACTGCAGTGTATAAGTGCATCATTATATAATCCAGGTTTCATTCGAATGGATATATATATATATATATATATATATATATATATATATATATATATATATATATATATATATATATATATATATATATATATATATATGTGTTTGATAATGAGCAGTGAGAAATTTAATTTTTAATATCGTCGTATTTGCTTAAGTTTACTGTGGGAACTGATATTAGCACTGTGAGTCATGATACAAGGAAAAGCGCCGTGATACACTCAATAATAATTCAAAGGTGATGGAGTTCTTTAATATCATGGTATTTTATGCTAATTATGGTCTATCTAGGCAAAAAAGACCATTACTGTATCTTGCATGCACTCAGTTATTGATAATGAAACCATGAATTATTCCATAAAAACAAATGGCTCATGATCTGACCAATCATACGTTGTACATGTGCCAGTAAACACGATGCTTAGACACATCGAGGTCTTCTAAGTATGAAGACAAGAAAATTAGCATGATGCAGTGTTTCAACCAGGGGTGAGTGAAAAGGATCATCCTTCGTTTGACCCAGCTGGTCATCTGTGTGGTCTTAATAGACCACCTTACCTTAATAATACATGCAAAACTAATTAAACTAATTTTGTTAGTTTATGATTCAACCATACTCAAACAGTGCAGAAGAAATATACATGTCCATGCCCCCATTCCCTTTTAAACATCGGTGTTTATACAGTTTCACTTGCAAGCGACTTTATGCAGGTGTTTGAAATTTGTCTCTTTCTTGGTTCCATCATATTTTTAATGCAATTATTCACAGGATATTTCACTTTCCATTTTACTTTACTATAATGTTATGCATTTTACTGGACTTTTTCACAGATGTTATCAAATACGCATTAGTTATTTTCATCATCCTCATGAGCTAAGGATGATGATGATCCTTCAACCACAACAAATCAATTTGAGGCTTCGACATCGTAGCTAGATGATACTTACTTTGACCACGTGATCTAAGCATGATACTAGGGTAACAATAAGTGGTAATTTTCATTCCCTTCATTGGCTAAACATGATACTGGGGTTAAATAGTGGTCATTCTTATTACTCCCAAAACAACTAGAAGCTCATTTAAGGTAAAAAATTCAGCTGGAAACAGGAAGTCCACCTAACGAAAGTCAAAATGGATTTACAGTGTAAGGGAGACCACTCGTATGTGCATGACGCTGCAAACAAAAGACATAATATACCTCTAAATGTCCAAAGAATAATCAATAATAAAAACATAGGCATTAGTTTATGATAGCTACTACCACCTCTACCACCCAATGAAAATTGTGGAGTTTTCTCGAAATATAAGCAGGTAATCTAACAAGTACAAAGGAGGGGAACATGTGAGCTGAATTGTTACAAAACTATGTTTTAAAAATGTCAAATAATATACTACAAAAAACTTCCAATAGTCTTGAATGTCTAGATATACCACAAAGTTCATACGAGTCCTGAATAGTAGTGATATACCAAGACTTGACAAATGACCTGAATGAATCCACAACTAACTTCAATGTAGTGTAATTATCCCAAGTCAATGAGCACTTTAGTAATTTCAAAGTATATTTTCCCCAATAAATACTCCTTTTGCAATTATACCTGCACACAACTGTAATTGATTCCAAAGACTTATCATAAAATGGGAGTGCATGAATTTGTTACCTTAGGCTTATATACAAACCTATGACACACTAAAATAACCAAGACGCGGGTCACAAGTTTGCTTCCTGAATATTACAAGTTTGCAAATCAGACTAGACCTTGAATATGTTTATCAGAAAACAACTTATTTATAATTTACAAACTTAACAAAAGTCGGGTACACAAATACCTCTGTCCTCAATAATGGACAAATGTCAAGCATTGCAATATAAATTGAATATACATATTATGAGCGAACAAAAATATGAATTAGTAAATAGAGATATAGATCTTCTACCAGCATTTTCAAATACGACAGAGTTTGCTCTCTTTTCATCTTAGTAAACATAAATATGCATTGATACATCAAAGCATTTGTCCTCTGTTCCACAAATCATTCGTCCATAAGAAACCCATCTTAATATGTCTGATAGATGGGGTTAAAATATAACCATAACGGATTCCATGCCACAAATTCGGTTATAGATTTCATTGATCATGAGAATGGATATGTATATATATATATGTATGCACATATAAACAATGTAAATTACACACATAAAGCATGCATACACACATATTTGTTTCTTTCATAACAAATCAGTGAGTTGATATTAAGTACTGCTTCAATGTTATCCCACAAATACAATATGCGAAGTATAATTTTAGATCTTTTTACAAAGTTTGGCCTGCTGTATACAAGCCAATAAGCTTGAACTCTACAAGAATATATGTGGTTTTCTTGTATCAGAATTACTCATATTGTAATGAGAAATATCCATGGCTATTATTCCTAATTAAATTTCTTTTTCCTAAGGTTGATGTTTGATTTTAAATGTAAGCGAGCAGCAGAGAGGGCGCATCCGACAACTTTACAGAAGCGTCTATTTGGCAAACCAAGGCTTCCTCCAAAGTCGAACAAAGATTTTTACCTCCATAGCAGAAGAGGGCGAATAGGACAACTTTATAGAAGCGTCTATTTGGCAAAACCAAGGCTTCTTCCAAAATCGAAAAAAAGTTTCCTTTGGAGACGCAAAGTCGTTGTCGCGTCCTCTCTGCTATGGTGGTAAAAATCGTTTTATTATTTCAACCGAATATTTGATCAAGTCCGACACGATATCTTGATGTAGGATCATGCAAATGTATCGTTACAAATCCATGTGGAATTGACTGAGCGTGATTAAAGAAATTTCTAAAGAGATTATAATCCATATCACCGCCGCACCAAGTTTGCCAAATAATTCGTAGCGTATGTGTGTCAACTCCGTTGAATACAGCAATAATATAACAGTTATCTCTGATCACTTTTGGTTTTTGAGTGTATCGTTGAGTGACATATATCACATCGATATTTTAATGCCTACCTCTGGAAAATATCCTAGCAGGATTCTTTTGATTGTCTAACATGACATCGTCATATACGTCTAAATTGTTAATGCTTCCATTAATAACATCAATGCTCGGTGCATCCTCGATATCGGTTATAAACTCAATAATATCCTCATCGATTTACGATTTTGCTTTCTCCTTAAAATCCTGTAACACCTCGTAACATCGCTGATCGTCTACACTGGGGCTACTAAATACAACTTGTCCCATTTCATCCATCTCAAAGTAAGTAGCAGTTGTTTCTTGCCACTTCCAGATGGTCCGATCATAATAATGCGAATAGTATTTGGTAGCGCTGCATGATGTTTATTTGGTTCTCGTGTTTTTGTCGCCGAAAAATAAATTACTGTCTTTTTATTATCAATACATTATGGATCTATATTGTGTGAAATGTAAGAAGCGTACTAGCACAAACGATTTGACGCGATTACAACTAAAAATAACAGATGAGCACTTGCTGGTAAGTGTGTACAATGTGGTACAAAAAATTTAGATTTTTTTCCCTTGATAAAATCAAGGGTTTAAAAAAAACGAGGAGGTGATATTGCAGCCAAGTTAGTAAAATTACCAGGAACACCATGGGCAAAATATCCAGGAGAAAAACACCTTCCAGGGTATAGTTGTTGTGGACCCGGGACCAGACTTGATATCAGACTCGATGATCAAAACCAACCCCGACCCGGTGAACGATAAGGCGTGTCGTGCTCATGGTGTTGCTTATAAAAGCAGTAATCTGCAAAACAGACATATCGCAGATGGAAAATTGATTCATGCATCGAATTCTATCACTGATAAATCCTTCAAAGAAAAGTTGGCTTCATGGTTGATAAAATCGGCGATGAAAAGTAAATTGACGTTGGATGCTGGTAATTAATAACATCATGGAATCTATGTATTATTCCCCAAGAGGATACTATAGGAGTATATCAGCAATCAGTAAACTCGCTAGCGCCGCAAAAGGGGAAAAATACTACAGCAGCGGATTGGTTATCCAAACAGACGATATGGCAAATTTATCTACCACCGCCTAAACAAATTAGCTTCTCGCATGTTGATGTCAGCGCACCTAATAAGATTCATCAGGCCGATACATTATTTTTGCCGCAAAATAGTGTTTACACATACACGCTAACTGTAGTTGAAGTTGCGAGTCGATACAAACAAGCAGAACCTCTAAAGAAAAAAAATCATCAATTGAAGTTGCTTCTCCGTTTGAAACGAGGTCCTCTGCATTGGGCAAATCTATTACAAGTTGATCCTGGCAGGGAATTTCAGGGTGTAGTGTTATCAACAATGAAGCATCATAATGTCAACATCAGATGAGTACATACTGCACTACTCTATGATCAGTACTAATTTCTTCATAATAGTCTACAAAATTCTTTAGCCAATTATGTGGAGACAAACCGACAAATGGTGGTGGTTGACCATGATCGCCACACATTATCACTTTTGTATTCGCTAGCAATAGCCAATCAAGAAACCTTTGTAATACATCTAACGACACTGTGCATATCTCGACCCAAATGATGATTTCAGGATTATATTTCTCGCCCTTTCGATCAGGTGTCCATTCGTCACTTTTCCATAGAAAGAAACTATGATAAGTGCATGCATTATTTCATCGTTGTTTCATCTCTCTTGCAAGTCTGTGTGTTGGTGTTAGAACAATCATGTTTGGTTTCCCTCGAAATGATTCAATCGCACGAGACGTCTTCCCTGACCCACCACAGCCGTTTAAGTAACTGGTTTTATATCTACATATTGGATCGGAACACGACGGTGCATTATATAGTTCTGATATCTAATTATATTTCAAATAATTGTTTTCAATTGTAACATCTGCTGATTTGGAGTAATAACGCAGTATTTCGTTTTTAATTCTCCATGATCCCCAACTCTTATCTGAATTAGTGAATTCAGCTACTGCTTCTTTATGTTTTACGTCTATATAAAATGAATCAGTGGCGACTCTAACCGCGGTGTCAGGAAATCTATTTATCATCGAAAGTAAATTAGTAGAAGCATAAGCCAGCATTGACGACCTTAAGTACGTATATTTCTCCATCTGTGTAAGTAACAATTGTGCCTAACTTGGTTCCATTGGACAAAAAAGCGTCTTTACGATCGACGTATATACCCCCTAGATGTTACATCTACGATTATAAAATCGTATTCAGCATTATCTATAATCAACCGCGAATAAAATCGTTTGTGGTCGAATTTCCACCTCGTGTGAACTTACTAATTATTCTGCTACCGACATCTTTTGCGTGTTTATTTCTAACTTCAAAGATTTCCTTGGACCATTTCACGATATATTCTTCGTCGAGATCGGGGAATTGTTTTTTGTTTTCGGTGATTGTACTATGGAGACTATCGGGTTGTAGTAACCAGACATCAGTTTGTTTTCGATATGTTATAATTGTTTTACTGAGAATCAATGATATCAGCATTTTAGAATCAATGATATATCGTAATAACACTATTGGCATCCAGTGTTTTTCAGAGATGTGTCTACCAAACCAAACATAACAGCACGGATGAAGTCCTTTAGCCAATTCAAATGATACCACACGAGCGAATCCGGTGAGATCAAAATTGGGCAGTGGCATTAATTGCAACACGGGTCATCTCGTGTGTGGGGTGTCCAAATCTTTTGAAGTACTCAGAACACTCTCCATACCGAAGAAAAATCCCTGGATAACACTCAATCATATCAACCGAAATAATACTTTCAGGGTCGTATTTTGTATTCCATTTTCCAACATGCCTGTATTTAACGCAGCTTGATTCGATATCTGAGAGAAATTCTGTGCGTGTCAGTTTCCATAGATTTATCTTTCTCATCAAATGTGCAGCAACTGACGGTATTGTAAAACAGTTTGTTAGTAATTGTTCGTCGTAGTCCGTTGAAAAACCACTAGCCAGTTTTTTAATCTCGTTGTGGAGGGATTCAGGACGCTATAATTCGCCATTGGGCCTTACAAATTCATCGAAATTACCCCTCTTCGTCTTCAAAACTGTGAATAACCACACTGACACAGGATCGTTTAAACTTAAGTCGTAAATAAAAACAAATAAATTTCCCGTGTAATATTGTATTGTATCCCGCGGAAATATTGTTATCGCAGGTGTCCATGCATGTTCATTATGGTCGATAATTTTGATTGGAGCTCCATTTGATTTATATTTTGATTCTTGTAATACCTCTCCTGTTATCGTCATTACGGTTATTGGGAATCTTAATGATGTTTCTAATTTGGCTATATCTTGAATTGTTGCTCCGCTCTCCTTCAATGTTGATCCCCATTCATTTATTTTTTTTGTGTGTCTTAGATCCGTCAATTTGTTTCCACTCAACGCATTTGTAAAATGCTCTATTATTCGTTCTGCTACACAATTTATTCTTGACGAATATTTCATGGGTTTTAGTTTTTCAATACTCGGTTTATCATTTATCGGATAGATCCCATACACAACTGCTGTTACAGGATAGGATCTCTCGTAATACGGTTTGTCAATCCCTGTCAGAATTCCTGGTTTGGAATCGTGTCTCACAGTGACAGTTTTCTTATTTTTCATTATGGGTTCAAATTTGTCGTGTATAATCCAATTCCCCGTTTCTGAGCGAATAATGAATTTCACTCTAAAAAAATAATTGTTCTTGTCAAGATGCGAGATTATCACTGCTGCTCTTTCGTCGTTCATGGTAGCATCAACACTACCATCAATTCGAAATGTTGACCAACAGTGAGATGCTCCATCGAGCTTGAATTCATTAAAACAATCATGGATTCTACTTATCATGCTTCACTTATTAGACCCTTTGGTATATCAGTGGAGACTCTATCGAGATTGAATTTGACATTTTTCCAAGGCGTAATTTTCGATGACCTCTCGAACTCCATCAAATTATAATTAAAACAAGTATAATTATAATGAATCATTGCAAATGGCTTATGATAGGATCAGTAACCGCTTGTAACAAATCATGCAGAAATGAAGTCTGTGGATATCATTTACAAAGCGTACTTCCTGGGAGTTTTGGGCCTTACCTTGCATACGATGTGGGGTAGTTGTGCGTGGTAAGTCATAGTTATGTCTCAGCTGCGGTGGTAAGCGATACAGAGAGCTAAAAAGCTATTATGATAAGAGAATCAAAGATTCCGTCAAAAATTCCATCAAAGATTACGACTCTGACCTGTCCCTGACAGCTTCAATAACAAAATCATAAGAATACCTCAAGACTACATTGATAGATTCTCAAGTAATAATTAAACCAAATAAAGAATTCGACAAATAATAGTATTTAGTATATAAATGAACACGAATTTCAACCACATCTTACGATCATTGATTATGAAGCATCTCGTGATGGTATTGTCAGACACCGCAGACTTAATAAACCATTAGGGACGGACAATAGTCTTGGATATCTTATGTTTAGTGCTGGAGGGAAAAAATATTACTGTCACAGAATCGTATACGAGTGTTTCCATGGATTGATAAAAGATGGTTTTGTAGTTGATCATATTGATTCTAATCCTAAGAACAATTCTTTATCGAATCTACAGGCTATTACACAAAGTGAAAACACCAAACGTGGAGGGACTGGACTACACTCGAAAAATGCGAAACCTATTAAATCATTTAATACAGAAAATAACGAATAAAGAGTATTTGAATCAATGAATAAAGCTTGAAAGTATTTCGATATTTATATTCTCTCACTACGATTTGTTGCAGAACAAATATATCAATCACCGATTTTAAAACGACCCGGACATAAAATTAAATTTGTTTACATCTAAAATATTAAGGGGAATAACTCGGGTGGGCTTGTATACTGTTTATGAAAGAGAGGTAATCATTATGGTTCTCAAAGTGAGAATAACTCGCGTGTGCTTGTATACGGTTTTTGAAACGGAGATATGAGTTACGGATCTCAAAGGGGTTTTTCGATGACTGAATGGCTTTTTTTGTTGTGGTTTAACTGCTACGGATCTCAATGGAAATGATCAAGTATTTGTTTTGTGAGAAAATGAAACAAATAGGTGGTATTACAACAGTTGAATTTTTTATTTGATGTTTTTTCAAGTATTCGGTTTTCTTTAAATGCTGTCAATAATCATAATTAAGTACACGAAATAATAACAATCGCACACCTCTGTCATTGGTTTTCATGTATTAGTTAGCTTATATACCATGCTGTCTCCTATAGTATCGGGGCTTTAAGCCATTCGAAATTCAAGCCGTGAAACTATCATACGTCACACACCGTCACACGGTGTGAGTGTGTTTTTGCATTCAACCCGGATGATTTTCTTGGGGGTATGGTCGTTTCAGTTTGAATGTTGAACAGCCACTTGTGTGTATGTGATGTGTGTCTACCCATAATCCATTGTTATATGTTGTATTGTCTTCTGCTGTCCTATTTGTATATATCATTATGTAAATACTTGTATAATCATATAATTTCGTTGTAAATACCAGTTCATTTCAATGTAAATACCATTTAATTTCATTGTAAATACCATTATGTATATACTTGTATTATCATGTATATATCTATATATCTATGTAAATGTAACGTCCATCCACGAAATATACCTTAGTGGAGTTCTAACCCGTTATTTGACGAGTTAGATCTCCTCTAGGAAACTATGTTTCGTTGTACCTCTGGGACCCTCCGATGTGAATAACACCTGAGGGGTTCCAAATGGGGATGTCTTGCCTTATATTGTAACCTCTGGGTCCCTACAATGTGAATAAAATCTGAGGGGATCCAAATGGAGTTTTTCATGTATAACACCTTAGAGTGAATGGAGTTCATCATATATAATCATATCATAACTTGCATAATATCTCTAGGCACAATAAGATGTGAATACACCTAAGAGCGAATGGAGTTCATCATATCATACGTAAAAACGGGTCAAAATTGACCCCCAATTGTTTTGTTTATCATATTAGATATATAATATTTCATATAATGAATTTCGAAAATATTAATGTCATTATTAAAGAGATTTCAAATTTGAAAAATCAAGGAATTCAATTGTCAGATAAATTAGTTTGTAATCAGATTCTTTCTGAATTTCATGATATTGATGATAGCGCTCGAAATAATAGATATGTACTTCCAAGAGAGTATGGACTGATCAAACGAATTCAACACGCAGTAAATACTTCCCTTGCATTCTGTAACGACATCAGTAAGTTCGTCACGTTATTCACTTCTGTCGAAAAAGTTAGAAGTGAATTGGGGAAACAATATGAAATTATACGCACAATTAACTCGAAAATCAAAATAATAAAAGAGATTATCCGCCAAAATGAAAATCCCCTTTGATTGCCTCAACACAGTAAATGAAATTCTCACCATGGATAAATGACACTCTAAATACAACCATACATGAGTAATACAGGTACGGAACAGAAATTCTATAGACAGGTATGCGCTTACTCACCTATTACGAAATTCTATAGACAGGTAAGATAGTGTAATGTTTTTTTGCATGGTGATTTATCACTGCGCGCAAGTATGAACACAGTGTCGGGGGAGTGAGTTTTCATTTACAATTTAGATCGTATATTATATTATGATGGTAGGTGAAGCACTAACGACTAAATTAGCACGAGAACGATTAGCTGCGATTAAGAAGTTTATTCCAGTTCGTGATTCCGTTAGAAATAAGCTCCAAACGATTAAAGAATTTTAAAATGATTTTACAACGGGAACCGAACAATTATTCAAACCAATAACCACAGCAACGGGGAAAGTCGTATCGACAACTAAAAGAGCCATATGGGGGATATTCCTGAGGAACAACAAGAGAAAGAAAAAACGGCCCTTCTTCCTATACTTAAAAAAAAAGCAAAGAGATCCATGCAAACAAAAGAATCTTTAAAAACACTTCCTGCTGATATAATAGCTACTGAACGACTTCAGAGACAACGTGAACGAAAACAAGAACGACTTGAACAAGAACAACTTAAACAACGACTAGGTGATATTATTGAAGAAGACGAGGGTGATATTATTGAAGAACAAAAAGGTGATATTATTGAGAACAAAAAGGTGATATTATTGAAAAAGATGAGGATGGTATTATTGAATAAAAGAAGAAATTTCGAAAGAGAGAATACATCAACCTGAAAAGATATTTACGAAAGAAGCGATGAATAAATTTAAAAATTACACGGATGATGAATTAGCTAATTTTGCTGTTAAAAATTATAAAAGGAAAAAAGAGAAAAATATATAAAAGATGGAGCTGAAGACTATTTAAAAACCTTTGACACCTGGTATAGAAAAATCTTTTGGGCAAAACACGATGAAATTAGAACCTCAAAAGATAGTAACAATTTTAATTCGTATATGAATAAAATTAGAAAAAATAAGGAGTGGTCAAACACTATATGATCAAGACGAAGATGATGATGCACAATGTGCAACTGGTTATAGTAGTGGAAATAGATTTTCTCAAAGTGGAACTCCAAGGGGGATTTCAGGTAGTGGTCTAGTTCGTTGTCCTAGTAATATTCTCGGGGACATAGCACGATTAGAAGTTCTCGTAGGAGGGAAACGAGCTCGAAATAACTCACCGGAAGTAATTATTGAGGCAGCTGATATCTGCAGACGATTATTTTGATGGTGGTATCATGGATATTGGTATATATCGTAAGTTTATTGATGAGCTAGCAGACGGTTACATAGTGATTAATTTGATGACTTCGTCATTCGAGTAGATAAATAGCATTTTAATAAGATGATCATACACTACAATCACAACAAACCAACCATAGTCTATGTAGTAAATTCACGATTGCCAGTTTATAGAGCGTACTATGGAGATGGTCTCGGCAATACCATTGCAGGGTCATTTACAAGAATGGCTCCAAAAATAGCACCAATCGTAAAACGATTATCAATGAAAGCTATTGATGTTATTCGTGATTATGGTATTAGCGGTGCTGGTGATATTGCCGGGAAAGCATTTCCGCGGCTAAAGAAAAACTAATAGCGTTAGTTCGGGGGCGAAAGAAACCAACAATGACTTCGTCATTGGTGACTTAGTCACCGGTGATAAAATCACTAGAGAAACTACCATCTACGGAAAGTATGCCTGCAAGTATTATCAAAATAATAAATAACGCAGTGGATCACAAAATAGCATCACTGAGCAGCGCCCAGGATAATATTACTGCAAATATGATAGCGGGAAGTGGTTTGAAATCACGAATGAGATCACGATTTAGATCAAGAAATATATAATAATATGTTCAAAAAAAATGTCTGAGTTGGTGTTGTCAATAATGGTATCATGGCGCTATTCAAGAGTGCTAAATAATTGATTGATGGAAGAGAAATCGAGTCTATAGAGCGTGTGGTTGATGTTGCCACAAAAGTAGTGGAGTTAGCAATATATTCTGAGGATTATAATCCAAGATCCTGCCGTCCATCTATAATGTTCTCTAAGGATCTCACTGATCACGCTGATCACGTTCAGTATACTAAATTACGGACATCGCAAGATACCGCATCTGATCCACAACCAGTTGGTTTTCTTGTACACGAAGCAAGACCAGCTGCTGAATTTGATATTATAGAAAGTACTAATCCTAATCACAACTTGAGGATTGCAACACGCGTAGCAATGTTGCAAGGACAGCGTCGGCAATTTCATGCGAGATTCCACTGCATCATATTTTCGGATTTTCAGAAATGTTAGAAAAGTTATCTATGGAGCGAAGCATATAGTAGCACTCGTGAGAAAGGGTAGTGAATATGATGCAATCTGGCATGGCGCTGGTGTTACTGATGGTAAAGTCATTATATCAAAACTATCATTTTGGTTGCCAGTAATGACTCCATTAATCACCATGGAAGACAAATTACTATCATTTATGGACCATGGAGGAAAATCTTTGCTAAGTTGGCTAACCGTAACCACAGATACCATGGATTCTAATACTGATGGTACACTTACATGGCACCTGACATCAAAACAAGGTGTTTCAGCTCCGCGTCAGATATTTATTCCGTTACAGGATAGGGATCAATTGGGTTCACAAACACGCAACCGTATGATAATTGATCAATTGGGTGTTAATGAAGTTTCGTTGAGGATAAACGGTCAACAAGAACCATCCGTGGCCATACTACTTGAATACGGAAACAACCAAATAGCACGCGCGTATATTCGTTTGTTGTCATTTATGAAACGCGATAATAATGTGGATACTTGTCTGCAAATATCACAAGTTGATTTTAGAAAACGATATCCCATCTATTACTTCTCGCTGGAACATCTTGACTTAACAAGACAATCCGTACTTGACATACACTTCAGAGCTCGTGTAACCCGTCCGGTTGTAGGTGGTGTTGTCACTATTCCGAATTACAGAGTAGCTGCTGTCATTCTCAGTGACAAATCAATCCTATTAGAAGGTGTTGGTGGACAAATGAGAGTAGTTGATGCAAGTGGAAAATATGTAATGTAACAATTAGATCAATCTCGTATCAAATAAAATGTCATATAGTCATGTTAGTCTTACGTTAACTCCTGGTCAAAATTAAACAATTGCAATCGGAATCAGCGAAAAAAATGTGGAACCACAATACCGCTGAAGCACAATCAGATGTCTGGTGGTCAGAATAAAATATCACTGACAACTCGTCAGATAAAACACTTCAATGATGCCATCAAAGATAAAAAGGTGTTCAGGTCTCTCTCTCTCTCTCTCTCTCTCTCTCTCTCTCTCTGCGGCCGCAATTAGGAACATGATAAAATCAGGTGGTATATTCCCACTTTTCTCTGCGTTACCAGCATTGATTGCGGCAGCGGTCCCAGCGGTAGCAAAAGCCGCCGCGCTAGGAGCCGTACAGAGGCAGGGATGGCACTAAAGAAAGCTACCGGACAGGGATACAAAAACAAAGAAACGATCAGGAAAGGGTCTAAGACTACCAGGAACTCCGTATTCATGGTACAGCGGAAAAGGCCCGAGCCTAGGAACAGTTTAATAACAACAATATCACAGACAATGTCGCCGATGTCAAATTTTGATTTACTCGATGCTACTAAAAAACTAGCAATTAAACAATTTAGAGGTGTCATTATTAGAGATCAATTACCACAACAACCAAACAACGCTGAAACCGGTATCATTAATCTCGATAACAGCATCGGACCTGGAACTCACTGGTTTGCAAACGCGATTGATCCGCGTGTGATTGTGTATTTAAGATTCACATGGGTTAGCGCCGCCTAAAGAAGTTATGTGTTATATAAACCGCTTAAAAACTCCTATCTGGTATTCTACGCTACCAACACAGAAAATGAATGACCCACCAATATGCGGCATAGAAGTATTAAATGTCCTCAACGCTATTTCATCATCTGGAACCCCTTCCCCCCACCGCCCGCATAAAACCGTACACGAATATACGAGTAATCGCTGTTTAGAGAGAAATTATATAAAATAACATGATTGATATTAGGGGGAGATCTTTATCAAGCCTGAAAAAAACCACTGCAGAAATATCTGCAGCCGGTGATGTAAAAAAATAATCGAAGATGAAATAGCTGAAATGTTAAATCTCGCAAGTGCTGATCCAAATGAAATAGTTGTATTTCAAGATCGTCGGGGTAAATTGAAAACTAGTAATGTTTCACTTGATGATATTTTAGTTAAACAACGCGGTATAACGGAAAATGTTATCGCAGTATTTTCCGATCAAAGTAATCTCAAATCAGATGTACTAGTTTCAACTATTGTGGATAGAATTAACAATTTAGAACCATTAAAAAAAACTACGCGATGAATACGACGACCATATAACTAAATTGCATTGGTTTTCTTAATTACAAAGAATAATAATTGACAGTATTGACAAACCTCTATTAGATTTCTTTGGAAATCCACCGGTGACCACACCGAAACTTACTGAGATAAAAACCTCCATGGATATGTTGTCAAATTTGCGATCCGATTATGACGCTCATGTATCTCAATTTACTACGTTACGTAAAAACTTTAACAGAACCGATGACGCCATTGATAAATTTTTTGGTTAAAAAAAATCAAAACTATTTAAAATAGATCTCGCTGATATTAGCACAAAACTCGATGAAATAACAATGATTAATCGGCGAATAGAAGTTGTTCGCAAAGATATTAAAACTACCAACGATGTCATCAGGGATGATTTACTGAGGATGATATAAAAAGTTGAAATAATAAAAATCCCTCAGGAACAAAAATATATCATAAATAACGTGTACGCTATTCAACACGGATCATTTACGTGGACATCATCCACTAACATATTAAATATCACCGCGGCCGTCAAATGTATTTATCGATTAACACTAGTGTCGCCACCTCAATTTAATATTTCATCAACGAGTTCATCTGGGGTCAACAATATGATATCAACGATCATCGACAAGGAAACAACTCAACGATTCATAATAGCATCCACTGATAATAATTTGGCTAGGGTTTCAGTAACACGGTATGTGGAATTCGTAGCGGATTTAAGTAAACAAACTGAATTGAATTCTGTTGTAATAATAAAATGTCATCATTGGCAACGTCACAGCAATATCGCTATGATCAGGTCAGAGAATTTCAAACTAAACTCAAAACACTCACTGAGGAGTATCAAGTAAAAATAACAAACCACCGACGAAGAATTACCGCAGTTGATATTACCCTGTACTCGGTATCAGGTGTAATCACCGGAGCCGGTATAATACTCTCTTCGGTGACAATGATTGCCCCGATAGCTGTTCCAATTTGTATATCAGCGGCGACAACAATCGATGGAATTATTTCAATAACTACAAAAAAAATATCATCATGCAGCCAGCACAAACTACAAGACTACATAGTTAGGTTCCACGTTGTGTCAACCGCCTACTCCCAATTATGCTCGATGATATCGTCCTCCCTCGATGACGCATTAATATCCGATAATGAGTTTTCCGCGATGGTACGTGTTTATGATTTCGCGATGTCAAAATTAGAAAAACAACATGAGTATAATTGCAATGGCAACATCGCAAGAACTACTTCAACGAAAACACAAACCCGGTGAAAACCAGCATGATATCAATAACCTCAACGAATCCTGAATTCAGTGTGAATTTCCCTACTGCGGTCCCCGTGAAGGAGATAGCACTAGCAAAATTATGAGTATACCATAGTTGGCCTAATATTAGATCAGCACCATTCGGTGGTCCGCAACCGAATAATTCCCTGGTGTATGCGAGTAAGAATAAACAAGACGTGACTCCTGACTCGAACGTTGTTTCCATACCATTTGGGTCCTACCAAATTGAACAAATCAATAATGAATTACAGCGCAGAATAAAATCCGTTACTGGAAAAGAATAGAAAATCGCTATTACAGCCCACGAGCCGACGTTATCATCCGCGATTGAGATAAACCCACCCGGATATGCCGTATATATCTATCAGAGCACAATCAGAACTGTGCTAGGATGGCCTGAAATCCCACCTCAACAAGAAACCGTTAATATACCACCTGAACCAAAAAATCTGATTATATTTCTGATTAGGAGGATTATCATATGGCTTTTTAGAGAATATCTTAGAGTATATATCAAATCGAATATTTTTGTTTTAGGTGGAAGTGAAAACGATCGATGGCTTATACCATTACAGAAAAAATATTACCGAACATTTCAAAAATATAAACGTTGATTTCGAAAAAAAAGAAGAATTATTTAAAATATGATCTCACCCGAGATCAATTTATCAAGTTTGTGGAATTGTGTAACAAAATTATCTCAGACATGGAAACACATCATTTGAAAATTATTCAAGAAATATTAGGTCATGATAATCGTAAAACAAGAACATAATTTGCGGCAACATATAATATACGCATAGAGGATTTTCACACGTTTGAGTTTCCTGGATATAATGTCTCAAAGATGAAAAAATCTCTCAATGATGACATAGATGATGGTTTCAAAATGATTCACGACGCATGGAAAAAAATAACACAACCACAGGCAACCATCCTCAAACATAATAATGACCCAGACGACGGTGGTAGGCATATCGCTCCTCAAAACGTCATTATATCCTCGGTGATTGCAATGAATTTAGTATGTGATGTTATCGAAGGAAGTTATCAAACGAGTCTCGAAAGATCAAATCAAGCTTAACAAGGATATATTTTATAATCTTTTGCACCAACAGCTCCACCCGGATTTTTAATGCGATGTCATAATGATTCGTTAACGAGAATTAATTTTAAACTCACTGACCAGTCCAATAACCTGACTTATATACGAGGTGAGGTTTTACAAATTAGTCTGTTTGTGAAATCCTAAAACGATTTTTATCCCCATAGCAGAAAGGAAGCGACAACGTCTTTGCGTCTCCAAAGGAAACTTTTGTTTCGATTTTGGAAGAAGCCTTGGTTTTGCCAAATAGACGCTTCTATAAAGTTGTCCGATTCGCCTTCTCCTCTTCTGCTATGGAGGTAAAAGTCTTTTCTCGATTTTGGAGGATTCGCCCTCTCTGCTGCTAAGCGGGTATTGTAGTGCCATCCAACGTCTATATATTGTTATGACCATTTGCTAAGGTTCTTTCAGTCATACCCTATTCTGGGTTCGCCTGGTACTGGCTTGAGGTGAAATGAATGTAGCAATTTTATTGTGGTGTTTGTATTGATATTTCTGTACAATAAAAGGCTAGAATGACAGAAGAGATTATAGAGGAGAATGAAGAACTGTGTACTATCTATGACAAGTAAATACAGAAAAAATTATGTTTTACTTTTAACTGTGTTCTCTCTCTCTTATTTAATTTATTCAATATTCACAAGATCACAAGACCATTGACATACACAATAATACTTTTACTTTATGACTATACATTTTAATCTTGTTTCTTTAATACACAATATTTTTATATATGCTTTAAGAAACATCAATGTCAGCATCAATGTTTTATGAACTTGATTTATAAAAAAAAAAAAAGATTTTATAAAATAAAGTCTATGTTCTAATAACATCAAAGATTAATCCTATTGGGGCGACTGGTAATAACCTTAATTACAAAAACTATATAAAAGAAAATCTTCAGACAAAAATCTGATAAATTTCCGAATTGTATTCAAACCAGAAATTTGTGTAAATCAAAATCTGGGCAACTCCGGAATTTGGATAAATCCGAAGTTCAGATAATTTAAAATCTGGACAAGTCCGAAAGTTGTATAAATCAAATCATTGGCAATTCCGAGTTTTGGACTAATCCGAAATTTGGTATAAATCTAACTCTGGACAAATCCGAATTTTGATAAAATCTGGAATTTGTATCAATCACAATCTGGACAAATCCGAATTTAGGACAAATCCGAAATTTGGTATAAATCAAAATCTGGGCAAATCCTAAAGTTGTAAAAATCAAAATCTGCACAAATCCGAAATTTGCACCAATCCGAAATTTGTATAAATCAAATCTCGACAAATGTGAAATTTGTGTTAATCAAAATCTGGGAAATCCAAATTTAGTCATTGCAATATCATATCACTTTCATGGATGGTTTTTACCTGTAAAAAATTATTCATGACTGTTGAAAATTTGGATTTAGAATTTTTAAGTTAACTTATGGTCCGAAAGTAGACAGACGGTTCTGATTTTCATGCTGTCAGTCTCGTCTGCAACGACGGGAGCCATATTTATACTCTGACTGACTGACTATTTGGTGTTTGATAGTAGCCACCGGCCACGAAGGGTCATATGGGCTACGTTTATATCTGGCATATCGCCAGACATTTATTTTCCCGCGGGGAGGGTTCGCTCACAGGGGCTCGTATCGTTGCTTACAATCGACCGGTCCTACATATACTATATTATTATATAGTATATGTAGGACCGGTCGATTGTAAGCAACGATACGAGCCCCTGTGGGTTCGCTACGCCCTCCCCACGGGCGTTTATGTGCAAACTAGTGCACTTGTTCATTTGGGCGTTATTCCGAATTACTAAAAAGTAACTATCGGAATAGATGTAAGCCCTTTTGGGTGGGTAGGAATAGTACCAACACACACCCACCCTATCAGCCAATCGGTTTTCAGATTGCTGATTGCATGCGAGAGAAAAATAGCTTTCTCATATCGCATGCAACCCCGCTGTATTTATACTCTCTATACCCTTAGAGAACTCTAATATTGACACAAGCATAAACAACGGAGACATTCGAGATTCTCCGATTATAGTTAGAAACGCGAACGCTACCATCTCGAGCTCAGTAACATTTAATTAAGGCTTGGAACATTGGCGTCATTACAAAGTACCGGAGCATGTTCCGGGAGGCACTATTTGGTTAAAATACGCTGTAAACAAATAAGGCATCATAAAATATCGTAATCTAGTAATACATAAAGTTTCTATCAGTTACTCGAAACGTAGTGATGAGTTGAAATAATCATCAGAATGGATGAAATGAGTGTCGGTCGATCTCATTCAAAGCCGACATATGCTTTCAACGAGGGACGGTCTTAAAGTACATGTACGCAACATTTTAAAAATCATACTAAACGTATGGATAAGATAAAATTGTGAGACTGGTATAGCATTACCCCCAACCATTAGGAATTGGTCCCCAGTTGGTGAGAAATGTATAGCATACAATATGTAAATTTAAGAAAATTACTTTAATTTTCCAGTGCAGCTGCAGTTTCGGAATTTTGTTTACAGAATGAATATCATACATGTGTTTACAAATACCACACAGATTTGAAAAATTGTAAACATTTCAATGAGAGAAAAATTAACCATATATTTATATATGACTGTTGTAATTCATTTGAAAATTTAGGGATGAGTTGTACATAGGCTTACACACTTGATCCTTGAAGCTTGAGTTTATGTGTATGTAATTCAAAACTGATATTTTTTAATATCAGCACTTCAATTACCCAATAAAGTATCATACTGAATTATCTATAGGAACACCAATAGTATAGGTAAATGGGAGTTGTAGACCACTTTATCACTTCTAAAGTATAATACTGAATTATCTATAGGAACACCAATAGTATAGGTAAATGGGAGTTCTAGACCACTTTATCACTTCTAAGGTATCATACTGAATTATATATAGGAACACCAATAGTATAGGTAAATGGAAGTTCTAGACCACTTTATCACTTCTAAAGTATCATACTGAATTATATATAGGAACACCAATAGTATAGGTAAATGGGAGTTCTAGACCACTTTATCACTTCTAAAGTATCATACTGAATTATCTATAGGAACACCAATAGTATAGGTAAATGGGAGTTCTAGACCACTTTATCACTTCTAAAGTATAATACTGAATTATCTATAGGAACACCAATAGTATAGGTAAATGGGAGTTCTAGACCACTTTATCACTTCTAAAGTATCATACTGAATTATATATAGGAACACCAATAGTATAGGTAAATGGAAGCTCTAGACCACTTTATCACTTCTAAAGTATCATACTGAATTATATATAGGAACACCAATAGTATAGATAAATGGGAGTTCTAGACCACTTTATCATTGCATAATCAATGGTGCTTGAGAGAACCCTACTGATCTTTTGTACAGTGTTGTTGGGCTTCTTGACAATCTTAAGAGATGTGGGGGTTCTGGACCAGGGATTCTCATTCCAGCATATAAGAGTGGGTGTTTCTGGACCACTCATGAGTAAAAAATAGGAGCTCTGGGCCAGTGGGTAGTCATTTCAGCACTGGTTCAGGACTATTGGTTATGTAGAAAAAATATATCTTGAGAGACCACTGTTATTAGAGACCTCCTGTCTTGACAGATCATTATGTTGTGGCAGAAGTGTGGTCTTTCAAGACAGGTTCCATGGTAATATTGATTTGATTGTAGTAGTGTGATGATAATATATTTTCCATGTTACCCTGTAACTTTATAAGCTTTGATCAACTGGAATCTAATGATGAGACTCTCAGTAGTTTTCAGATAGTGCAATTAAGTGAAGAGGAGTCAATGGAGTAGCTTAAGCATGCGAAGTAACGTACAGCGTATGCGAAAAAGGATTTGAGTTATGTTCCTGTGATGATATATTGTGAGGAGAGTGAAGATGAATGTGAGAATAAGGAGTGGGTGTGATGCAGTCATAGTCATCAGCGACCAATGCAGCGGCATAATCAACAATACTAGCAAACTTAGCAAAGTTGTGTCATGTCTAATCATTAAAGATTCCATATTGGGAACAGGGTTAGTAAGTGAGGTCAAGATATGTCAATGTTGGTTTGGTTACAAGTCTGAGATCATTGTCATGGCTAAATGACATCTGAGTTTGTCAGAAATCAGAGATCAGGATCCCTTAATAGTACTTATGATGATTTGAAAAACAATGTTTTGGCATCATTTGCAGAATACCTGTCACAAAAATACTGTTCCATTTTCTCTTGTATTCTTCTAAATTAGAGGGCCATCTAGCTGAAGAGATCCTCTCCAAATAGAAGACCGAAGGAGTTTGTTAATAATATTGATGCTTGTCAGATTGGAATGCAAAATAATAAATCACTCTCATAGGCCTTGAATCTATATCATGCCTGAGCTGGGTGCTGGGCTTATATTCAGTGGGTTGCCCAACTTTTTAAGTTGCAGCTTCATCATACTCAATATTCAACATTCTTGTGTACAAAGCTTTACAAATCATATCCAAATTTGATATAAAATCTCTGCTGGAATCCTTTTGTCCTCCAGATCTTACTCAATTTCTAGATATGGATAGAGTACCTTTCTCTTTGTACTTAAGATGTTTTAGAAGAACCATGAACCATACATACGTGCATTAAGAACAGACCTTACTCAATTACTAGATATGGATAGAGTACCTTTCTCTTTGTACTTAAGATGATTTGAAGAACCATGAACCATACATCTGTGCATTAAGAACAGATCTTACTCAATTACTAGATATGGATAGAGTACCTTTCTCTTTGTACTTAAGATGTTTTAGAAGAACCATGAACCATACATACGTGCATTAACAACAGACCTTACTCAATTACTAGATATGGATAGAGTACTTTTCTCTTTGTACTTAAGATGATTTGAAGAACCATGAACCATACATCTGTGCATTAAGAACAGATCTTACTCAATTACTAGATATGGATAGAGTACCTTTCTCTTTGTACTTAAGATGTTTTAGAAGAACCATGAACCATACATACGTGCATTAACAACAGACCTTACTCAATTACTAGATATGGATAGAGTACTTTTCTCTTTGTACTTAAGATGATTTGAAGAACCATGAACCATACATCTGTGCATTAAGAACAGATCTTACTCAATTACTAGATATGGATAGAGTACCTTTCTCTTTGTACTTAAGATGTTTTTAGAAGAACCATGAACCATACATACGTGCATTAAGAACAGATCTTACCCAATTACTAGATATGGATAGAGTACCTTTCACTCTGTACTTAAGATGTTTTAGAAGAACCATGAACCATACATCTGTGCATTAAGAACAGACCTTACTGTTTATGGATTATGAGCTTATAGTGCAGGTAAGGCAGAATATTTTTAATGTCTTCGACACCCGCAAAACATTTAATAACCATGTTGTCAAAGGCTATATAGAAATATAAATTCAATGCAAAATAATGCCTTTTAGAAAATCAGAATAGAATGCACAATTCGCTACTATTCTTTGAAAAGAAAATGAAAACCTATTACTAATGGAATTAACAAAGACTGAATGAAATAGTAATTCAAATATATTTGGATAATATTAAAAAAATTCATTAACAATTCACAACTATTCAGTGAAATTAAAATGAAAACTCATTATTAATAGAATTAACAATGATTGAAACAATGAAAATAAATATGAATAATACTGAAAGATATTTGTAACATATCAAAATATCTTATTTTTTGCCAAGGTAAATGGAGTAAAGTGCCTTGCCCAAGGTCACACTACAGTTTCTGCCCAGGCTGGTCCAACAGTATGATTCAAACCTGTACAATTTAAGTAGCAAGTGTACCAACGTAAACACATAATGTCATATGAAATGGCAACATCTATGAAATGTCAGCAAAGCATAGAGAAATGTATACACTATGAAGTATTATTGTCAGATTTATTGTACTGTAGAAAATTGCTGTTTGATGGCTAACATAAGCAAATAGAATCCACAGTGGCTCTGAAGCCTGTTGGCAGTTTGCAGTGAAAATTAAAATGATGATTTCAGTATATGGAGCGCCACCAAGTCGTGTTATGGGAGGTAATATGTACAAGCTACTTCCCTTGGTCCACACCAAGAGAGACACCTTTTCAAGCGCATTGGGGGCTGAATTCTCATGGTAGCAGAAATAATTCCTCAATGTTAATGTAGTTGGGTAATGTGTGTCATGGAGAAATGACCTGGAAAGAAACAGTCAACTGACTGTACTGATTGGGCTGAAACAACCACTGGACTTAATATCTTATCATCTGAACACCTCACTAAGTAGGCATGTGTAGTTTTGCTTGAACATAATATAACCAATGAAAACTAAATCAGAAATAATACATCATTTTGACTTTACCTATATAGCATAATATAACACTATTCAAACCAACTCCCAATTTGGACATCATTTTCATTGTATGTAGAACACAACTTAACCCAATGAAAACCAACTCCCAAATTAGACATCATGTTCATTGTATGGAGCACAACTTAACCCAATGAACACCAACTCCCAAATTAGACATTATGTTTATTGTACCTATAACATAACCCAATGAAAACCAGTTCCAAATTTCGAAATATTGTTCATTTAACCTAGATGCAAGATCACTTCATTAATATGCATAGAACTTGCTCATTATCAAATTTGTCTTAAATCGTGATTATATAAATTTATGTATTCTTAATTGGTAAAAATGCAAGCCAATCATACCCATGGTCACCACATTAATATGCCTAGATCTTGCTCATTACACAAGATGCCGATAGAAGCCTAAATTTTAAGTCTGGATCCAAATCAGGTTTACAAAATCATGTCTACCAGAGAAGTAACAAACTCAACAAATGAGATGCAAGATCATCTCAACATTATACCCAAAAGTCACTCATTCATGAAATTATTTAATGCGGAATCAAACTTTAACCAGAAATTACGTCCTACTACGTAGTAATAAGTGTAGCCATTCAGATGCAAGGTAACCTTAATAATATAAGTGGATTTTTGACTGTTTTGAAATCCTCCAAGACCTAGATTATACAGGTTTATATTTCAAGCATGATCAAAACTGGATCAAAAAAATGGTGTCTAGAAAGGAAAAATGCATTTGTTAAGGGATGAATAACTGATAGAGTGATATGCAATAATATAATTTGTTCACTACGGTTTGGTCAGTGAAAGTTGATAAAAAGAGTTGTCCTGCATTGAATAAAATTTTAAACCATTCCTGAACTGACATTCTGACTCATTTGGCCTGATGATCTGGTCAGCTTCCTAACTGATAAGAGAGTTCTTCCGTGTTGAATATAGCTCTAAACCATCCATAAACCAACACTCTTGCAGTTCAAAATATCAATCCAAGTTGCAAGTCATCCCTTTTAAAACTTTACTAGCCACTTGTATAGTAAACATTCCTTTTTGCAAACTTACAATATGGATTATGGGAAGTTCCACAAACAATGATTTAGTAGCAAAAGAGTTAATATTGGCGATAACATGCTCAATGCCAGATGTTACTCATCAAGTAAACAATTATATAAATGTCATAATATAATATAAATGTCATTATATATAGTTGCTGAATTTAACAAAAGATGAAAACTGGTTCTCTCTGAATCTCACATGAGCAATCAAGGCAGTCCATTCATATCATTGTAGTATTTTATGATCATATGAAATCTATAAATGACAGCATTTGAAACCCGAATACATTATTTTTGAATTAACAATGAATGGAGTAATATAATAGGTAAGTTTATGTGATTTGATATGCTGTAGGTTTAAGTGCAGTCAACTGATTTGTGATTGTTGATTTTAATAAGAGATTATCTGTTTTTAAAATGATTGTCGAATGTAATCAAATTACTTGCGTTTAAATTCCGGCAAAGTGAAATGACACATGACAAAAATATTAATGAGGTAACAAAACCCAACCTAACATCTTGAATGCTAAATAACATATCATCACAATAACTGACCTTTTGCGAACACTTTGAATGCTACCAAGCATATGACAGTAATGGGACTGTTGTGAACAAACATATTGTCTTTGTAATTTAAAACATCATCAAATCTCTCCAAACTCATGCTGAGATGATGATTCAGTGATAAACTGATTTATATCTAATATAAAATATGAAAGCAAGGATGTTTCGCATTAATAGGATCCATGTTACAGGAGTCAAGGGCCATAACTCCATCTTTATTCTACTGTATTACATAGTTATAATTTGCAGATATGAATACATAATAATGAAATCCTTATACATAGGCAGACAATGATGTTTGAAGGCAAATTCATTATATATCTAAATTCAGGATCCTCTGGATCTTCTCATGATTCAGTGGCTGACAAATTCTAAGTTATGATCATGAAATATCTCAATTAAGTATATAAAAATCCTAATATGTCTGATATTGTGATTCATAGGGTGATAATGAAAGTCTACAATCATAATCATCACAAAAACCTGAAGGCATAATCATGACATGTAAAAATTCTGGATCCCAGGGGTGAATATTAAAGTCGAACCCATGACATGTATGAATTCTGGATCCTGGGGCTGAATATTAAAATAAAAATCATGATATATATGAATTCTGGATTCTAGGGGTGAATACTAAAGTCAAACTCATGACATGTTTGAAATCTGGATCCCAGTGATGAATATTATGTTTGAAGACATAATCATTACATGTATGAATTCTTGATCTCTGTGCTGAATATTACATTTAAAGTCAAAATCATGATATGCATGAATTCTGGATCCTGGGACCCAACATTACATTAAAAATCATAATTATGAAATTTTATGGCAATTTATTGTATGTAACAATGTTGCTATTAAAGGTACTCAATTAAATCTTGACTATACAAGTCTTTTTTTAAACAAAATTTACAACTGATATAAAGGTCTGCAATCGGGTTTTGCAAAATTGGCCAACTAAACAGTGTAGGTGGCTCTTGATTTTCAATAATAAAGTCATATTAATGAAGATTTGTGTACAATTAGATGAATGTACAGCATATCCCATCTCAATGTCAATATCAACAGTGCTTCAATACTGACTGATTCATCTTTATTACTGTATCAAAATATTTACGAGTCACACAAATTATGTACAAGTTTTTTCTGTGTTTCAATCCTTCTGGAATGTGTTTGTAGTGTATCAATGAAAGATTCGTTTTGAATTGTCGACACCTAGATGCCTGGAATCATTTATACTCAAAATCATACTACTCAAATTGAATTAAAGCCATTAGTGTTATGCAGATGTCATTCCAAATATGTTGGAATCATTTGCATTCACAAAGATTACTCTCCCATGAGCAAATACGTAATTCCTTTCATTTCTCAAAAACTGTATCAGATTCTACTGCTATATCTGTAGTACAATGATCATGTTCCATTACTTTGGATATTTCTTTTCTCGTTTTACATTTACAGACTACATAATCATGACAAATCTAATTAAAGATAAATGAACTGGCAAATTAAGGCCAAAGTAATAAACATGACATGTATGAATTTACGATCCATGAGTTTGACCAGTGTGAAGCAACCATCATATCTTTCAATGCATGATCCAAGGGCTGACAATGAAGCCCAAAGTTATAATAATATCTCAGGTCATGATCCATGGGGTTGACACTTAGGCCTGATACTATAATCATGATATCATTGAACTTAAATCTATAGGCTGACAATTAAGTCTCAAGTCCCATTCATGACATATCTGGATTCAAAATTCGGGGGTTATAATTAAATCTAAAGTCAGCATTGCAACACTATATGATAACTTGTTAACATTATTCACAACTTGTAACAATGTCAGCAATAAGATTTGAAATAATGCTCAAATATGAATGTGATGGACATGTTTACTATAAGAATGTCACATAGATGCAGCTTATGTATGTGCAATCACATGTGAACACTATCTCCTGTTTCAATGACAATGTCCATAGCTTTTCCATGCTGTTTGATATTGCCATGATACTGAATGAAGATGTTTATGAGTCACTGTCATCAGATTCTTTATTTAATTCTTGGGCATGACCTGACATCAAATACTGTAAAAGCCTTTCAAGAGTTTCCATCCTTCTGGGGTATGTTTGTAGTGTATCAAGTAAAGATGTGCTTTGCACTGTTGACACCTGGATCCCTTGAATCTCTCTTGATATTTCATTCTCAAAATCTGGGTCACCACACTGCTTACTTAGAGCCTCAAGTACTCTGTATATATCATTCCAAAATGTCTTGTAATCATTTAAATTGACTGTGACTGACTTTGCATGAGCAAATATTTCATTTCGCTTGTCTCTCAAAAAATGTATCATGTTCAGTTGCTGCTGACTTATAGTACTTACAATGTTAGTAAATAAGGCAGATAAAAGTGTAATATCATAATCATCCAGCTTGATACTTCCAGCTGGTGGGAACAAGATGTTCATTTGAGATTTATTTAGTATTTTCCTCTTTCTTAGATTGTTAATAGCTATTCTTTCCTTGGCAAGATACTGGTCCAGAGTACAGGTTAGTGTGACCGTATGATAACACAGGAGACGTCTAAGGAATCTGGATCCAACATTTACCAACAGACATGCAATGTGCATAAACCTGTCAGTATCATCAACTGATGGGGCTTGCATGACATCAGCAGTTGTGGATTGCAAAAGGCCACCTGCAGTGTAACAGGATGACATGACTGGTGTGAGACCAGCAGTTGTGGATGGTTTTGAAGCAGATGCTGTTGATTGCAAGATATGAGCTGTTGTGGATCCTGATGTTTGGGTCTGTATGGCATTAGATGCAGCTGTGGATCCTGATGTTGGGGTTTGTATGACATTAGCTGCTGTGGATCCTGATGTTGGGGTCTGTATGACATTAGCTGCTGTGGATCCTGATGCTGGGGTCTGTATGACATTAGCTGCTGTAGGTCCTGATGTTCGGGTCTGTATGACATTAGCTGCTGTGGAACCAGAAGCTGAGGCTCATGTGAAAGCAGATGTTGTGGCTAACAGAACATTAGTTTTTGTATGAACAGATGTTGGTGCTTGCATGGCAGCTGTTGTAGAACTTATGAAACTGGATGTTGTTGTTTGCATATGAACAGATGTTGGTGCTTGCATGGCAGCTGTAACAGTTGTAGAACTTATGAAACTGGATGTTGTTGTTTGCATCACCCCAGTTGTTATAGATGTTAGGGAGGGTGTGGCATTGATTGTTGGGGCTTGAATGAGACCAACAGCTGTGGATGATGTGCACCCAGATGTTGAGATTTGCATTATTTCAGCTGTTGGGGATGGAGTTGGAACATGTTTGAGCTTGTGTAGAATGTCCTGCTAGGTCTTGATCAAGAACTACAGGTGCTGAAATAGGAAAAAAAATGATTCTTATAACTATATTTAAATTGTTCTTCAAGTATGAAAACATTTTAGTACCAGAATAGAAATGTAAATACCAAATCCAATTTCCAATTTATCACATGATAAAAGAATTATCTATGAAATATCTATCTCTATCTATCTGTGTGTGCTTGTGTGTGTGTGTGTGTATATGTGTGTGTGTGTGTGTGTGTGTGTGTGTTACTGTGATAGGACTAAAATTATGTCATTTTATGCAGACAAGAGGCCCAAGTATATCATGTATCACTTATCTAGGCTATTTAGTATTGTAATATCTAAATATAATACTGGTGCAAATAGGTTTAAAAACTACCAAGTGACAAACTTCATCCTAATGAAATCACTAAAGCTCATAAACATTCTCCTCCATGACTTTGATGCCATAAATCAATGAAAATAGAGTTTCTAATGAAAACTAACATTTTCAGTCACTCAGCTGCAGAAACATATTATTAGTGGTTGAAGCTCAATAAATTAGATGCTGGATTATCATAAAAGTATATACAGAGTTTGATCACCTATTTAGATGCAAGATGATCATATAAATATACACATGGTTTGATCATCTATTTAGATGCCAGATTATAATATAAATTTACACAGGGTTTGATCACCCATTTCGATGCTGGATAATAATTAAAATAAGCACAGGGTTTGATCATCCTTTTAGATACTGGATAATAACATAAATATGCACAGGGGCTGATCACCTATGTTGATGCAGGATTATAATATAAATATACACATATTGTGATCACCCATTTAGATGTAGGATTATGATAAATATGCACAGATTTGCACAAAAAATGATCTAACACCTTCATGATATAGACTTATTTACCAAATTTAATTACATTGGTGATATATATCTTCATAATATAAGCCTATTTACAAATTTTGATTATATTGGGTGTGGCCATTTAATGATATAAGCCAATTTGTCAAATCTGATGAGTCAAACATTGTTGATATTCATCTTTGTGACATAGGCCTATTTACCAAAACTACATGACTGATGCAGAGATGCTACAAGGATTAAAGTATGGGGTGGTAAAAAAGAACAAAATAAAGGGGGACAGGAAATGGCTATAGTTCAAAATTTATCCATCACTTCAATGCTCATCTGTCTGTATTCATGCTATAACATTTTAGTCCTACTAAAAGCAAATTCTTTAAAACATGTCACTTTTAGCTGTGTAAGTGTTGATCTGTTGTTTTTTTAGCTTAAGCAGCAGAGAGGGTGAACAGACCACGTTTTCAAGCAAAAATAATGCTTCCTACGAAACCTTATTTTAACCCAAAAAAATAAGTCTCCATTTAGCAAACGGAGACTTTACGATTTTTTAATCAATTTTGGTCGCAACGATGTGGTCATCCACCCTCTCTGCTGCTGGAAATTTCAGTTCTGGTTAACAAAAGTCATTTACGAGTTCAACCAAATATTTTATCGAGTCTTTATGATGGAAGTCCTTAGGACGAAAATCATTTATGATTTCACAAACAAACTGATCTCTAACACCTCCTCTTGTAGATCAATTAGATTATTTGACTGGTCGGTGAGTCTAAAATTAATTCTCGTTAGCGAATTATTATGGCATCGCATGTAGACAGGATTAATTGGGTTTTCAATAATTAGGAATCCTGGAGGAGCTGTTGGTGCAAACGAATAAAGAATATATCCCTGCTGAGCTTGATTTGATTGCTCTAGATTAATTTGATAGCTTCCTTCAATTGCATCACATACTAAATTGAGAGCAATCACCGTTGAAATATTCACGTTGAAAGGAGCGATATGCCTACCACCACCATCTGGATCATTATTATATTTGAGGAGGACAGTTGAATCTGATTTTTGTAGCGCCTTGATATCGGTTTTAACAATTCTTGTTAGTTCATCAGCTTTGTATCCGGGAAACTTGAAATTACGCAGATTGTCTTCTGTGATATTGTAATCGGTTAGGAATCGTTGTTTATTGTCGCTGTTGTCATTAATTATTGTTTGAATAATTCGTTCATTGATATATTCCATGTCCGATATAAGCTGATTTATTATTTCAACATGTTTTTGCGATTTTGTTTGCCGTAGTTGTTCTAGTTGTGTTTCATATAATTGTTTAATCTCATTAAAATAACCACGGACGTCAGTTAGCGTAAATGAAATAGTAACAGATGAGTCGGCTGTTCTTTTAATGATAAAATCCCATTGCAATGTGTCTTTGTTGGTAAATATAAATCTATCGCCGATTCTTCCTTTTCTTATATCAGATAAATTATCTCGATAACTGGGATTGATTTCATGATACGATTGTACGTCCGTGGTTAAGTCGGTGGTGGATTTTTCCGGTGGTTTTTCAGGCCATCCTAGTACGGTTCTAATAGAACTCTGATAGATATCTACGACGTATCCTTCTGTGTTTATCTCAATTGCGGATGATAGCGTCGGCTCATGAACTGTTATAGCGATTTTCGATTCTGTTCCAGTAATCGATTTTATTCTACGCGCGAACTCATTATTGATTTGTTCGATTTGGTATGACCCTGTTGGTATCGAAACAGTTTCCCACTCTGGAGTACCGTCGTCTTTATTCTTATTTGCAAATACCAGGGAATTATTTGGTTGTTGACCACCAAATGATTTTGATCTGATATTAGGCCAACTGTGATACACCCGTAGTTTTGCAAGCGCTATCTCCTTCACGGGGACAGGGCTAGGGAAATTCACACTAAACTCGGGTTTTGTTGATGTTATTGATATCATGCTTGTTTGTACTGGATTCGTGTTCTCCACTATTTGTTGAAGTAATTCCATCGGTGTTGTCATCGTTGCTATACTCATGTTGTCGCTCTAATTTTGACATCGCGGAAATGTAAATACTGACCGTCACTGAGAACTCACAATCTGGTATGGTTGAGGTTATTGAGATCATTTTGGTTTTCGGGTTCGTGTTTTCTAATTCCATCGGTGTTGTCATTGTTATTATATTCATGTTGTCGCTCTAATTTCGATATCGCGGAATAAAAAATACTGACCATCGCTGAGAATTCACTATCTGATATAATCGTATTATCGAGTGACGATGATATCATCAATGATAATTGCGAGTATGCGGTTGATACAATATGAAATCGAATTAAGTAATCCTGCAGTTTACTCTGGCTGCATGATGATATCTTTTTTGCTATCCCGGTTGATATACCCGCGATTGTAGCCACCGCAGAAATGCAAATTGGAACTACAACCGGAGCAATCATTATAACCGATGCAAGTATTATTCCGGCGCCAGTGAGAACGCTTGACACCGAGTACACAATAACATCAATTGCGGTGATTCTTCGTCGGTATTTTTTCATTTTTATTTGATACTCCTCAGTGAGGGTTTTGAGTCTAGTCTGAAATTCTCTGACCTGATAATAGCGACATTGCGTTGATGAAATCATTTTTATTTTAAAAACGCTAGCGTTTTCAATTGTGAAATCCGAAGGATTTTCCTTTCAATTTAGTTATTTACTTAAATCCGCTACGAATTCCACATACCAGGTTGCTGAAAACCTAATCAAATTTTTATCAGTAGCTGATAACGATTGTTATCATCCTCGAAAAATCATTTTTGATGGCTTCGATGAAGTTTTTCGTCTCATCGATGGCGATATTTCTTTATTTTTTCACGATAGCGCTCAGAAAGTAATTTCAAATTCACGGAAAACTCTTTCACGGTCTCGAATCGATATTGCGACGATGATGGAATCATCGACGGCGTCATTGTTGTTATTTTAAATCAGCTAGTGTTTTCAATTATCCTACCAACGAAGTGGTTTTAGGATCTGATGAGGGGATACCGTATAAAAATTCTATTATCCAGGGTAGCGACTCCCTAATCACGGATTCGTTTGAATTGCTTATAGTAATCGTAAGCGGGATTGGTATATAGGGTGGAGGTTTTGGTATTTTCTCTAGCATATATGTCAGCGTGTTAACACCTCTGATACCTGTGTTGCTGAATTCCAAATCAAAATTTTTGGGATGTATTATTGTAAGTCGGTAGCAACCTGGTGCACCAGTATGTCTGTTGCCAACCCTAAGATGAATTTTTTCTCCTCGGATCCAATCAAAGGTCCCACTATCAACTGTGTATACAATGTTGCTAACGGCGCTTACACTATGTGGAATTTTTATCCTATTGATAGCCGCGCTAATCTCTGCGAGAGTCATGACTGCCACAGGTGGGGTTCAAAAAAACTTATCGACGACGTCGTTGGCAGGGGTTTGTACCTTTTCAGATTTTTCTTTTAGTTTAGAAATATCGTCAATGACGTCGAGATAGGTTTTATTGATTTCGGTATATTTCATCATCGTTTTATCGCGGCGACTAAAAAATTAAATCAAAAGGAGGTCAGATTTTATACCTACTCGGGTTAGATAATCCCCCTCGAGTTGAGAATATGTCGTCGTGATATTGTAACTTTCAGAACCCTCTAAGAACTTTTTAGCCATTGCGATGATGCGTTTTTGTTCGTCAAACTCGCTTTTAATCTCCGCGAGGGTCATGCCTGTCAACGATGTGGTTTCAGAAACAGGTGTTCTCCCTAAAAATTTATCCACGATGGTATTAAGTGTTGTTTGTCTCACCATAAACATATTAATATCTTTGAGAGTCATTGTAGATGTAGCTGGGACACCAAAGAAACTATTAGCGATGTAGGCATTGTGAGTATGCTTGCCAATAAACTCGCTAATTTCAGCGAGTCATTCCTGCCACAAGCGGGGTTCCAAAAAACCTAACAATGACGTCGCTAGTGGGTTTTTGTACCCGCTCAAGATTTTCTATTATTTTACAAATATCATTGTAAATATCGAGATAATTTGCCTTGATTTCATTTTCATTCATCATCCTTCCCGCGTCCTTGTTAAAAAAGAATAGCGATAGATAGTTTTTGATTTCAGCGAGAGTCATGCCAACCACAAGCGGTGTTCCAAAGAATTTATGTACGACATTTTTGCGAAAATTATTATAACCTCGTATGTGATCATCCAGATCACGGCCGTGGGCGGCAATCTCGTTGCCGTGGGTGGTAATCTTATTGTCGTGGGCGGCAATCTCGTTGCCGTGGGTGGTAATCTTATTGTCGTGGGCGGCAATCTTATTGTCATGGGTAGCAATCGCGTCGGTGATTGTAGACACAAGTGCGCCTGGTTTAAGTTGTCCACTGTTGGAATATAGCGCAATAGAGTTTTCAGCGGCGTCGCGCTGCCGTATCAAAATATCATCCAATGACACATCACTGCTTTTCAATTTACCCTGTTTGTCTTGAAATACAACTATTTCGTTCGGGTCAACACTTGCTAAATTCAACGTCTCAGCTATTTCATCTTTGATTAGTTTTTTTACATCCTTGATAGAATCAAGGGTTGCAGTGTCATCGGGTTTGGGTTTCAGAGGTCTTCCCCAAATATCAATCATGTTATTGTAAAACTCTTTCTCTCTCTAAAAAACGATTGATGGTGTATTCATTTACGACAATGTGTGGTGGTTTTCCCCTTGGGTTACCCAAGGAGTTAGAAATAGCGTCAAGGACATTTAATACTTCGCTGCCACATATTGGTGGATCATTCATTTGTTGTGTTGATAGCGTAGAATACCAGGTCTTCATTGGAAGGGTTTTTATATAACGCATAAACTCTTTTGGTGGGGCTAATCCATATGAATCGAAATAAACAATCCCACGTGGATCAATAGCGTATGCAACCCAGTGAGTTCCAGGTCCGGTGCTGTTATCTAAATTAATAATACCGGTTTCAACGCTGTTTGGTTGATGTGGTAATTGATCTTTCATAAAGACACCTCTGAAGTTTTTAATCGCTAGTTTTTTAGCAGCATCCATTAAATCAAAATTGGACATGGGAACCATCGAAGATTTGGGAACCATCGAAGATTTCTGAATTAATAAACCGGTCCTAGTCTTAGACCCTTTCCGCTGTACCACGAATACGGGGTTCCTGGTAGTCTTAGACCCAATCCGTGAACGGATCGTCCCTTTTTTTTATATCCTTTCCCAGTTGCCTTTTTCAACGCCATCCCTGCCGCGGTCCCAACGGCTCCCAACGCTGCCGCTTTCGCCACCGCTGGGGCAGCCGCTGCAATCAATGCTGGTATTGCAGCTAACAATGGAAATATACCACCTGATTTTATCATGTTGGCGACTGCGGCTTTTGAAAATTCTATTTGAACTCCTCGCTTATTTTTCATTGCATCATTGAAATGTTTTATTTGACGATCCGTCAGTGATATTTTATGTGTACCGCCGGACATCTGCGCTGGTTTTAACGTTATTGTGGTTCCACATTCTTTAGCGGATTTTGATCGCAATTTCTTGACCTGACCATCAGTCAGATTGACACTAACAACACTATATGTCATTTTATTGTAAAACACATTTATGCTTTCAATTGATCTAATTGGAAACTCTTCAAGTTTCATTTACATATTTTCCACTGGTGCATCAACGATTCTCATTCGTCCGCCAGCCCCTTCTAACAACATTGATTTGTCGCTGAGAATAACAGCAACCGCTCTATAATCAACACCACCAGGATCTATACGAGCCCTAAAATGTATGTCAACAACGGATTGCCTTGTTAAATCAAGATGTTCCAGTGAAAAGTAATAAATTGGATACAAGTTCTTAAAATCGTGTTGCGATATTTGCAAACCAGTATCAACATTTTGATCACGACCCATATATGACAGCATCCGATGATACACACGTGCTATCTGGTTGTTTCCGTAATTAAGCTGTATATCCTCAGATGGTTCTTGTTGTCCGTTTATTCTCAGCGAAACCTCACTTACCCCTAACCGATCAAATATCATATGACTGCATTCTTGGGAACCTAATCGATTCCTATTCTGCAGCGCAATAAATATATGACGTGGAGCTGAAACGCCTTGTTTTGATGCCAGGTGCCATGTAAATGTACCATTAACATTATCCTCTTTAGCATCAGTCGTTGTTGTTAGCCAACTTAGCAATGATTTACCACCTGTTTCCATAAATGAAAGTAGCCGCTCTTCCGTGGTAATTGATGGAGTCATTACTGGCATCCATAATACTATTTTACTCAAAACAACTTTACCTTCATCGGCACCAGTACGCCAAATTGCATCATTGTCATTGCCTTTTCGCACTAACGCGATTGTGTGTTTGGCTCCATAGATGACTTTTCTTACATTTCTGCAGAATCCAAATATATGATGGAGTGGAATCGCACATGAAAAATATCGCTGCTGTCCTTGCAACGTTGCTACTCGTGTTGCAAATCCTAAATTGAAATTACCATTAACGCCTCCGAGAATATCAAACGCAGCTCCGGGTCTAGCTCGACGTTCTGGATTAGTTGCTTCTCGTTGATTATCAGCGTTATCAGGTGGTCAGCGTTATCAGAGGTATCCTTTGCAAAATATCATAGATGGACCAGCCGATCTTGTATAATCATCGGAGTATCTTGCTAGCCCGAGTATTGTTGTTGCAACATCAACTTCACGGTCTATTGATTCAATTTCTTTTCCATCAATGAGATATCTTGCACTTTCAAATAACGCCATTATACCATTGTTGACGAAACCAACTCGGATATTTGAATCATTTGCATATGGGGTATCAGCTGCAACATTTGTTACAAGTTTTACCTCAATTTCAATAAATGCTTCACACGGCAAAAAGTATTTACTGGTATCTTGAACTTGAAGTTCAATTCGCGATCGTAGGTCGGGTTGTATTGCATGATAGGAATAGTATTGATAATCGCGGACGGAATCGTCTTTGCGCACTGGGGCTTCCATATCTAACGCGGGATCAGCTGTTCGTTTAAACATTTATAACATTACTAGCGTTTTCAATTGTGAAACTCAAAGAGTTTAACGCTAGCGTTTTAACCCTTTGTAATCATCGTCGTTGAAAATTCTTCGAATTTCTTTTTTGTTTCAAACCACTTCCTGCTATCGCGTTCATGATAGCGCTATCTGTTACCGGTGAAGCTGTCAATTGTGACGAAGTCAATTGTGCTAGTTTTTCTTCCACTGCACTATTTATTGCTTTGCTGATTTTTGCAGGCATCACTGTAGTTGATGGCAGCACTAATGACGAAGTCATTCCTGGTTTCACCACTGACGAAGTCATTCCTGGTTTCCTTCGCACCAATGATGCTATTTTATCTTTCGCGGCAGAAAATGCCTTTCCGGCAAGATTTCCAACGAAATTGATTCCCTTATCACGGATAGCATCAATGGCTTTCATTGATAATTGTTTAGCTAACGGCGCCACCTTGGGAGCCATTCTTGTAAATAATCCCGCAATGGTATTGCCGAAACCATCTCCGTAATATGCTCTATAAACAGGCAATCGTGAGTTCACCACGTAGACGCTTACTGGTTTATCATGGTTGTAGTGTATAATCATCTTGTTATAAAACTAGTAGTTTTTCAATTAATGATCAATCGCTTACATCCATAAGATTTTCATCATAACGTAGAGCGTCTCTGTGATTTTCAACTAATTCAGCAATAAGTTCTCGATATACATCAATGTCCATGATACCGCCGGCAAATAATCGTCTACAGATATCAGCTGCTTCATTAATTACTTCCGGTGAGTTATTTCCGGCTCGTTTCCCTCCGATGAGAACCTCTAACCGTGATATATCACTTAGAATGTTACCAGGGCATGTCACGGTAGAGTCAAAGACTCCAGCGTTGAAATCATTTGGATTTTTAATCGAATATCCTTTTCCGCTTGTTTCCTCAGTTGTACCAGTTGCGCCCTGACTATCATCAAGTAATTGCCTTTGTCGGCCTCGACTTTGTTTTTCTCGTTCTTGTTGTTTTTGTATACCATAACTATCAACTCCTACTTTAAAAGATCTATACTCAACTGTATCCTTTTTCAAATTACCAGTAATCCCCTTATTCGTTTTATACATCCAATTAACCCATTCATCTCGGCTTATTCTACTGTTTTTATACTCGTCTTTTAAAAAGTCCTTTCTAGAATGAAAGCTTTTGGCGGCAAAATCACCAAAAATCTTATAATGTTCGGGTTTTATTAATTCAGGTCGTTTGATTTCTGTTATAGCTTCTTCGGTGAGTTTGTCTATAAAGGGAACACCTCTTGGTGTGACGACATCAACAGGTTGTGGTTCAGGCGCAGAATCATCAATATCAGCTAGTCGTTCATACTCTTGTTGAGTTTTTATATCACTGGATAGCTGTTGTATTCCTGCGCGTGTTTGTCCGGTCTCTGCTGCTATCTTTTCAAGCACACCAAGAACAGGCACTTCTCGTCGCTTGCCTTCCTTAGGAATATCTCCGTATATTGCTCGTTCAGTTGCTGTTTTCACATCTTTGGTCGCACTTGTTATCGGAGTAAACAGTTGTTCACTTGACACAGAAAAGTCAGTCTGCGCTTGTTGTCGTTGTTGAAGTTTCTCGCGAAGTCTGTCTCGAACCGGTATAAACTTTTTAATTGCTGCTAGCCGCTCTCGGGCTAATCTAGTTGTAAGCGATTCACCTACCATATATTGTTTATGAACTAATTTTTCAAATGTAAAACCTTTTGGGTTTCCATCACAATTAAATAACTTAGTTATTAAATAATGTACCATCAAGCTAACGTATCCATCTTCAACAGGGTTAAACTGTACGACGCTATCCGCGAGTGTTTCAGAAATAACCTCGCTGGGGGTTTCAGAATTGTAATATCTGAGAACGGTGATGAACGATTTGTGTTAACGACGCGGCAACAAGAACAACTACGTAAAAATGGAGGCGTCGCGGTGATTACTTGCTACTACAACCAGATCATCCATTATGCACATAACTGCATGGGCAGGTCCAAACTGCTGAGTATTCTTTCAGGAGAAAATCCCATGTGAGTGTTACAAAAAACGCTAAAAAAAAATATTTTTTAATAAAAATTACTGAAAGCCTATCACTCATGTGGTTAAGATACGGGTTTTTCCTCGTTTAACATTTTTCTAAGATCACGAACCTTAGAACTAATTTCAGCTCGTTTTTGATACTCTTGGCCGAGCTTTTGACGTATTGCTTCAACGGTGTTAAATAGCGTTATAAATAAATTAATGTCGTTACCGTACAAACAAGCATTAATGGACTTTTGAATTCCTTTCACGAGCCTGTACATCTTGGGTAAAACATAACGACCCTTACTAAACTGATACTCAATTTCTTCATATTCCGAGGCAATATTGTCAGCGTCGAGATCTTCAGATAATACTACCCCGTTATTTTTTAACTTTGAGATTTCGGCAATTATAGCATTTACATCTTTGATATCCATATTTTTATAGTTTTATATAAATATAGTATATCTGTATCTCTAATTATTAAAAAAAACAAAAAACACTCATTTGGCAATCTCGCTGGCGCCCTATGACGTCAGAGAGACCCAGAGGTTACATATACGACAACACATCTTTGGAACTCCTTGGTTGCCTTCGCATCCAAGTAAGCCCAAGGGGACCCGAAACATACATCTCCGGAAGGGAGGCCTAAGGTGGCAAACGCCATCTTAGACCTCCCAGAAGATATGCTTGGGGTGACGTCACAACATGTACTTAATTAAGGATGGATATATTCAATGAAACGATGATGGAATTTGTGATGTAATGATGTGGGCGTGGTAAACCAAACCAACATGGCAACCCATGAAATCGAATTCATGGTTGCATGAGTTAGAAAAAACACCAACCCACGCTACCGAGAATGCGATAGCATGGGTTGCCATGTTGGTTTGGCTGAGGGGGACCGCCCTCCCCCCCCCAATTAATAGAAAAAACATCTTCCGTTTCGCCATCAAATAATGTATCTGCTATGGGGACCGAACACGTAGTTGATAGATCTATGTTTACAAGACAAACACGATACCATTACACCACGGAATAGTCATACAGAATAGAGATTTTTTAATATATATATCTTCTGATATACTTAACAATAAGATATTTTTAAAATAGACAATTTTATGCTGCAACAATGAGAAATATTTTAAACAAAATAATACAGTTGTTAAATAAAACAGCGTTTTTACTCTGTTATAATTCTCTAGATAAAATACATTATCAATTAGATCACAAAGAGCTGTATACAAGGAATTTTAACCACGCCCACCTACTTCAATGAATAGAAAACACTCGCGTTCCGGCTGAGCGAACATAGGTAATGCGTTAGATTATAAAGAATTTTTGTACTGAAAGAACGAGTTAGCTGTCTGCTTTACTGCTAGTCCACCCACCCCGACACATGAGATATGTAGATAAAAAAAATACAACTATTTAAATAATGCAGTTTTAGCCCACAAGCGACAATAGAAAGTTTTATTCTCTATCGAAACTCATGTATTATATCTCCATTACAGTCACGTGGCGCGCCTAGTCAAGGTATACAGGTAATATAGCAGGCGACAAATTCCTTTGACGTCATAATACAAGGGAACTTAGTAGGTAGAGTGTAAATGCGGCGGATTTATCCATAAAGGATTTATCTCCCTTAAATAGTTTCCGTGTATACGAATTTTATTTTATGACCATTTTTTTTAGACCGAGATGTTTTAATTATATTTTCAGCAACAAATCGTATTGAAGTACTACAAATATCGAAATATTTTCCAGCCGCATTTATCGACTGAAAGCTTCTCTCTTCATTATTTTCTAAATCAAACGATTTCACACCCTTGGGATGTTTTGCGTGCCTACCAGCGTTGCTTTTTAAAAGGTTATCGCGCTGCGAGACGGCTTGAAGATTCCCAAGACAATTATCAGTCTTCACGCCATTTATGTGATCAATCACAAGGCCGTCTTCGATTAATCCGTAAAATGCTTCATAGATGGCTCTGTGACAGAGATACTTCTTCCTCCCAGCTGAAAACATCAAATATCCCATATTATTCAGATATCCAACCGGTTCTTTTAGTCTGCGGTGCCTGACAACACCATCACTAGAGGCTTCGTAATTAGCAAGCACTGGGTGAGGTCTGAAATCTTGGCTCATTTGTATAATAATACTACTTTTCTAATTTATTATCTGCTTTAATTATAAATCTCTGGATATAATCTTGAGGGGTTTTGATGACTTTGTCATTGAACGAGTCATTGATTCGTTTGTCATAATAGCGTTTTAGTTCCCTGTATCGTTTACCCCCACAAGCAAGGCATAATTGCGATTTTCCTCTAACACCCACCCCACATTGGAGGCATGGGAGAGGGCCTTTTGAACCGTTTCTCACGCTTTGCATATGATACCCACAGAATTCACTTCTGCATGATTTGTTACACGGGGTTGTAGATCCAATCATTAGCCACTTGCAGTGATTCATTATATTATATTTTTCTATTTAAATACTTGTTTTAATTATAACATGGAGGAGTTCAAGAGATTATCGAAAATTAAGCCCTGGAAAAATACTAAATTCAATCTTGATAGGGAGTTCCAAAGATTATCAAAAATTAAGCCCTGGAAAAATACTAAATTCAATCTTGATAGGGAGTTCCAAAGATTATCGAAAATCAAACCTTGGAGAAATACTAAATTCAATCTTGATAGAGTCTCTGATACACCAAAACGTCTAATCGGTGATAGAACTATACTGGGTAAAATCAGGGAGTGTTTTAATGAATTCTACCGAGACGGTGCAGCATACTGTTGGTCGACATTTCGAATTATTGATGAAGATGTCAATGTACCCATCATCGATGCTACTATGAACGATGAAAGAGCAGCTGTGATAATTTCACACCTTGGCGTAAAATCCAAAGGTAGAAATCCAAAGGATTTCAAGCAAAGCAATTCCCAACAAAAGTATTTTTTCAGAATAAAATTCATTATCGAAGTCGAAGGCAAATGGATTATTAGGGATAAATTCGAACCAATCCTCAAGAATAAAAAAGCTGTCATTGTAAGTAGAGATTCCAAACCAGGAATTCTAACTGGAATTGACAAACCATACTACGAGAGATCTTATCCCGTAACAGCAATTGTTTATGGGATATATCCGTTAAATGATAAACCCGATATTGCAAAACTAGCTCCTATGAAATATTCACCGTTGACTTCGTCAAGGCTCAATTGTGTAGCAACACGGGTAATGGAACACTTCACAAATGCATCCCGAGGAAATAAACTAACTGATCTGCGACGTAGGAAAATAACCGAATGGGAACTGACAGTGAAACAGCACGGTGCAAAGATTTCTGATATAGCTAAATTAGAAGCATCATTAAAATTCCCAATATCAGTAACAACAATAACCGGAGAAGTATTATACGAACCGAAATATCAATCGCGAGGGGCTCCAATACAAATTATTGATCATAACGAACACGCGTGGACACCTGCAGTAACAATATTTCCACGAGATAGAACCGTGAGATATATCCCCCCGGAATTCGTCGGGGATGTTTTCTATGAAGAGAAATTATTTGATGCTATTCATGCGTTGTGTAAAGATGATCCTGTGTCAGTGTGGTTACTTAGTAGTGCTGGTTCCGAATTGGGATTTGATCAATTTGTAAGACCAAATGGTGAATTATATCGTGTTGAAGAATTAGATAACAGAATGAGAAAAATCGCTAATGATTTTTCACCGGAGAGTTCCCATGAAAAACTATTGACGGATAGTTTTACTATTCCATCAGTGGTAGCTCACTTCGCAAGAGAAAAAAACTCATGGCGTCCAACACGAAGTGATTTTCTCGAGGATGTTAAATTGAGTTGCATCGAATTTGGTCATGGAGGACTGTGGAATACAAAATACCATCGTGGCGGTATGATTTCAATTGATATATCCGCGTGTTATCCTGGAAGTTTTCTCGGGTATGGAGAATGTAGTAACTATTTTAAACGATTTGGACACCCCACACATGAAATAACTCGTGTTGCGATTAATGGGCCATTACCTGATTTTGATTTAACCGGATTCGCTCGTGTGATATCATTTGAACTCGCTACAGGGTTACATCCGTGTAGTTATGTTTGGCTTGGTAGACATATATCTGAAAAGGCCTGGATGCCAATAGTGTTACTACGATATATGATTGATTGTGGCATGCTGATATCGTTGATTGTTTCCGAAGCTATTATATGCTATAGAGCTCAGAAAGAAGTTTGGCTACCACAACCCGATCTAGATCGTATAATTAGCGAACTGCGAAAACAGTTTCCAGATGGAAATTCGAAGAATTTCAATGAAGAACAAATCATGAATTGGTCTAAGAAGTTATTTGAAATTAAAAAAGAACAAGCAAAGGATTTTGGACGAAGAATAATCGGTAAATTTACCCAGGGTGGAAGATACGACAATGCAAAATTTTCATCGCGGTTGATCATAGACGTCGCTGAATACGATTTTCTTGTAACGGATTTAACGAAACAGGGAAAACTTGTATCCCGTAAGGATGCTTTTCTATCCAATGGTGAGAAATTGGGTACGGTTGTTACCTACTGTGATGGATATAATTCCCAGTACACACATTTGAGAAGTTCTATGCTAGCTTATGCTTCTATCAATTTATTTTCGATGATAAATAGATTTCCTAATACCGCGGTTAGAGTAGCTACTGATTCGATGTATATACACAATAAATACAAATCAGATGTAGCTAAATTCACATCCCAGGAGGAAGCGTGGGGATGTTGGAGATTTAAAAAGGAGACGCTACATGAGTATTGTGAATCGGCAGATGTTACCATGGATGAAAAGTACTTAAAATGTGATGAGATTCAATCAGAATTTTCTAATGCACCACCGGTATCTGATCCAATATGTAGATACAAGACAGTTTATTTAAACGGTTGTGGTGGGTCAGGAAAGACAACTCGTGCAATTGAATTATATCGTCGGTCAAACATGATTGTGTTAACACCGACTCACAGACTCGCCAGAGAGATGATACAGCGAGGGGTAAATGCCTGTACTTATCACAGTTTCTTTCGATGGAAGGGTGATAAATGGACTCCTGAGCGTATGGGTGATAAATTCATTCCAGAAATCATAATTTGGGATGAAATATGCACAGTGTCATTACATGTATTACAAACATTTCTCGAATGGTTGTTAAACAAAAACACAAAAGTCGTCATTTGCGGTGATCACGGCCAACCACCACCATTTGTCGGTGCATCTCCACATGAATGGCTAAAGGGTTTTGTAGACTGCTATGAAGAAATTACCACTGATTATAGATCACTTGATGAACAATTACGCGAGTTCAAAGCACTGATTAGATTACAACCGGATAAAATCCAATACGAAATAGCGCGTGAAATAATTTCAGAAACTTCCATGAATGATTTTTGGGGAGCGTGGAGACCAACCGATTTGATAATTGCAAGTAAAAAAATAGTCAGAGACACACTTCAGATGAAGTTATTTGAAACGCATAAAGAAAAATTTGCAACACTTCCAGTACCGTTGTGTTATAGGCCTTCGGATACACGAAAGCAGAATATAGAAGTTGATATTCCAGGAAAGAGTGAAAAGCAGATTCTCGTGTTAAATGATATTGTGCTGGTTGATATCAACGTCGTCGAAAATGCATTGCGTGCTAATAAATCCCCATGGACGCTAGGATACGCAGCGACGATACATTCTTCACAGGGATTAACTATATCGGATACAATTGTTTGGATGGTAGATAATCGCATCGAATGGTCGAATTTAGTCTATCTCGCAGTATCCAGAGTACGAAGAATAAATCAGCTTCGAAGAGTTGTCCTGACAGAGTCAGGCGATGATGAAATCATTGGTGGCGATGATGACACCACAATGGATGATGCAAGCATCGTTGATGTTAGCATCATTAATAAAAAACTCTCCGGTTACAAACAACAAGACAAAAAAAAACAACGAGAATTTGACATTGATGCTAAATTAATAATTACGCTGAAACAACAACAGAATAATCACTGCGCGAGTTGCAATTGTATAATGCGTTGGCAGTATTCGGATAAAGATCCTCGCCAATTTACCGTAGACAGAAAAAATAACAGTCTCGGTCATGTCAGAAACAATGTGATGTTGACTTGTCTTGAGTGCAACAGACGCAACGGCGCTAATTAAGACCCCGCGGTGGTAATTGAGTATCCTCGGGAATTACCTGTAGTTGTTGTCGAGTAAATCCTCGCTGAGGAGCAGTTGAATCCAGTTTATAGATTGGAGGTCTACCCGTAGATCGTGTTATAGTAGATATCTTGTGTGCAGTAACACTCCAAATAGGATCGGTAGCCCTTTTTTTACCACCCTCAAGCTCTCCTGGTTCGTATAAATACCTAACAGTGACATTACTACCAAGAATTGGTTCTTTGAAATCTTTTTGTGAAATTCCTTGGATTTCCATTTTTGGTATAGACGCTTTCTTAATCGCGTTGACAGGTTTCATGTTAATTGTTCGAGTAATCTCGTTATTGAGCGCGGTAATCACAGCTGGTAATCTCTTAACCCATTCACGTGATCTTTTATCCTGAATAAACTCCTTCGCGTATTGATATCCAAATAACCGTTCAGCAAGAGTCCGATTAAATCGTTCAACAATTGCCTGATCGCGATGTACTGCAGTATGCCCTTGTCTGATGGTGACATTGTGATGTTTCACTGTAGATGCAACCACACCCTGAAATTCCTTGCCAGGATCAAATTGTAACAGATTTGGCCAGCGTAGAGGGCCTCGTCGATAAATCTTTTCAAATTCAGAAGCAACTTCAGGTGATGATTTTGTTTTTAGCGGTTCTGCTTGTTTGTATCGACTAGCAACGTCAACTACGGTTAGCGCGTATTTGTAACCATTGTCATGTGGTAAAAACAATAAATCAGCCTGATGAACTTCATTAGGGACAGTCACATCAAAATGCGAGAAATTGATTTGTTTAGGACGCGGTAGATAAATTTGCCATATAGCCTGTTTGGATAACCAATTAGCCGCAGTGGCCTTTTTCACTTTTGCGGCGTTGGCGAGTTTATTGATTGCAGCGTTACCCCTCCAGTATCCTTTTGGAGAATAATAAATAGATTCCATATTATTAATTACCAGCACCCATCATCAATTTGCCTTTTATAGCTGATTTTACCAACCACAAAGCCAACTTTTCTTTAAAAGATTTATCAGGAATAGCATTTAACGCATGAATAAATTTCACATCCGCGAGATGCCTGTTTTGCAGATTGCTGCTTTTATATGCAACATCATGAGCATGACACGCCTTATCAATAGCGTTTATCGGATACTCGCCGGATCGAGGTTGATTTTGATCATCAAGTCTGATATCTAATCGTGTTCCGGGACCACAGTAGCTATATCCTGGAAGGTGCTTTTCTCCGGGGTACTTTGCCCATGGGGTTCCAGGGAGCTTTGCCAATTTGGCTGCGATATCACCTCCTCGTTTTTTTTTAAAACATCTCCGAATTGTAAAATCTTTGATTTTGTAGAAACAAATCTGAACTTTTTAATACCACATGTTGCACATCTACCAGTTAGTGCTGATCTGTTATTTTTAGTTGTAACCGTCGTCACATCATTTGTGCTAGTACGCGTTTTACACTTCACACAATATAGATCCATAATTTATGTATAGAGATATGAATATAATTGATTTTTCAGCGACTAAAATAAGAGAACCAGTTAAGCATCATGCAGCGCTACCAAACTCTATCCGTGCAATTATAATTGGGCCATCTGGATCCGGCAAGACACAATTGTTGCTCAATTTAATAATGAGATGGATGAAGTGGGATAAGTTGTATTTAATTGCCCCTAGCGTAGATGATCAGCGTTGTTATGAAGTGTTAAAGGATTTTAACGAGAATGCATCAGAAATTAAAGGTGAGAATGCCATTGATTTTATAACTGATATTGACGAGGCACCATCCGTGGATGACCTTGATGGGAGCATTAACAATTTAGTCGTATATGACGATATGATGTTAGACAATCAAAAAAAACCAGCTAGAATATTTTCCCGGGGGCGTCACAAAAACACTGATGTGATATATGTCACTCAACGCTACACTCAGATTCCAAAAGTGATCAGAGATAACTGTAATATTCTTGCTGTATTCAACGGAGTTGATACTCATACGCTACGAAATATTTGGCAGACATGGTGTTCCGATATGGATTTCAATCAATTTAAAAATTTCTTTAGTCATGCTCAGTCAACCCCGCATGGATTTGTAACAATAAATTTACATGATCCTCGGACACGATATCGTATCGGACTCGATCAAATATTTGGTTGAACTCGTAAATGACTTTTGTTAACCAGAACTGAAATTTCCAGCAGCAGAGAGGGTGGATGACCACATCGTTGCGACCAAAATTGATTAAAAAATCGTAAAGTCTCCGTTTGCTAAATGGAGACTTATTTTTTTTTGGTTAAAATAAGGTTTCGTAGGAAGCATTATTTTTGCTTGAAAACGTGGTCTGTTCACCCTCTCTGCTGCTGCTTATTATGTTCCTTACCAGAATATGAACAGTTCTGTACTGAGAACCCCTTTCATAGCTTGATGTCTGAAAGGACATATACCAAGCAATCTTAGACTGCTGGAAAAAGCTTGGAAAATGTTCTTTATGGTTGTTATATACAAGTTTGCACAACTCACATATTTATTTGGGGTTCTTCCACTCCAAAGTAAGAATTTATTTTTTAAATCAGCTCCGATATAAGTTTCACTTTCTTGAATCGGTGGTCTACTGATCACTATGTCAGATTTATTATTAGATGTGTTAGGAGTTTATGTAAAATAACACCATAATTTGCTATTTCGGAGATCTTTATCAAATAAATATATTTATTTCTTAGTGTAAATTTTAAAGACCTGTTTAGTATGTTTATAGTAACCATTATTCAAAGGCTAGATTGTTTTGTAGCACAAGATGCTGCAGGGCTAAATTGCTTAAGGAAAGAAATGAAAATTGTACTCTATCATTACATTGTCTTTTGATTGGGCTTGTTATTATTCCATTCCTATATTTAATGTTTAAAAACTACTAAACAGTGGATGAATGGCATGGAATATAGTTGTGTCTATCCAGCATGGACAGTGAGTGGAATCACTCTTAACACCATTTTCAAATTAAAAATAACTTGCATATACATCACTACTTTCCCCTGCTCCAATAACCTGATATACTTTCTAACATTCATCACTTTTATCAGACTGTAGTTTATCCAAGAATTTGCCAAACAACATTGTCATCTATAGATAAACCTTGGTTGTCAACATACTAGATAAATCTCTATCATGATTATTTACACACAGAATTATCATGGTCCACTTACTATATATATATATATATATATATATATATATATATATATATATATATATATATATATATATATATATATCCAATGTGATTTTATACACACTGACTGACCATGGTCGACATAAAATATAGGTATACATATATATACACTGACCACCCATGGTCCACATACTAGATATATCTCTAACTTGATTTTCTACACAGACCAACCATGGTCCACACACACATACACTACATATATATATATATATATATATATATATATATATATATATATATATATATATATATATATATATATATATATATATATATATATATATATATATATGTATATGTATATGTATATATATGTATATATATATATATATATATATATATATATATATATATATATATATATATATATATATATCAGTAGTACCAAGTCATACCACAGAGTACCTTACTTTTTCTATATATATCTTGTCTTCTGTATAAAGGTTTGAATCCACTAAACTTGCTTAAAATTGGAAAAGATGATAGCAAGGAGAAAGAAAATACACACATACACACACACAGTCATACAAGACAACTTTCCTTTTTTAATATTCCACACACATAAGAAGCCATGGGTCAGGGATCCATCCCAAGAACAACCTTATAATTCCTTTTTTCTTCACATAAGGTTTGTCTATGTATATAAAGGTTTGAATCAGCTCAGATATTACAATACAAAAAAGACAGCCTGAAGAACACATAATAGGCATACACATACACACACAAACACACACACACATATATATATATACACATCTAACATTATTAAGAAACTTTTATTCCACTTCCTATAAAATGTCAGCAAGTAGAGAGCAGAAAAGATAAGGCAGAGGAATGTTGTGAGTTATAAATCTTATCAAAATAGTTTTAAATGAAAAGTACCAAAGTATAACCAACTGAAGATTCAAAATTTTGTATCAACTTATTTTCCTAGATATATTGCTTAGTTTCAAAACGTTCCAGTTTGTTGTTTCCTTTGGCTTATTCCAACTCATAAATGTAGTATTGTTTTAAGAAATTTTTAAACAAAGGTAGAGACTGCAGTTTTGGTTCATGGCTCATAATGTAAATGTGTCTTTTAGATATATGCAATATAAAATGAATTACACTACCTGGTTCTAAAATACCAACAAGTATTCCTGTAAGAGAAAATATATACATGAAATTGGTGTCATTTCAAATTCATTGGCTTAAATCCAGGGTTACAATCAGCAGCAAGGACTCCAATCTAAGTCTAATTTGATGCTTGTTACTGTGAATTTTAAGGTCATCCAATCTACCCACAAATTACTAAAATCATCAAATAATACAACAGTAAAAAGTAAAACTGCATGAAAGATAAACACATAATAAAGCTCAAAATTAAGCTACCATTGCGTAAATACTAGCTATGGAAAAAATGTGTCTGCGTCATCAGTCAGCAGTAGTGCAAAATTGTATGCATCCTCTATACCAGAAGCTATTATTTAACAATAACAACCTAACTATTCTAAATACCGCTTCTTGCTTGAAAATGCTGTTTATATATTTATATTTGCATAGCAAAAATCTACCATTAAAGTACTTGAAAAAGCAACTGATGGCTGATTTTTAAGGCTTACTAAGGCTCATATCAAGCAAGGTTAAATTTTGAGGCAAATGGCTAAATTTCATGCTTTTTATGATTTTGCGGTTGACTATGTACTAGTGTCAAAATATTCCAAAACTGTTTCAATATTTCTTGAATCTTTTCTAATTTTCAAAGAGAAGTAAACTATTTTGTTCTTCAAATACTTTTTTATCTGACCACGTTGTACGATATTCAGGTCATATGCTCGTGTTTACTGCTACACACTTTGATATACAGATAGTAGGTAGCAGCTAATAGTAGAATATTTACTGCCATACATTTTCCGTTTAATAATGCTCTATGTCACTCAGTTTTGTCCTAACTTAGACAAGTCAACTATGTTATACACCATATGATATATGTCTCTATGATATACTGAATGCAGCATGTATTGATACTGTAGTATGTATGATACATGATCTGTATAATTGACTGCATGTCTTGATTACAGTATGATCAATACATGATCTGTATGATGGACTGCACATCTTAAATACAGTAGGATACATGATCTGTATGATGGACTGCATGTCTTAAATACAGTATGATACATGATCTGTATGATTGGCTTTATGTCTCAATACAAGATGATACATGATCTATATGACTGACTGCATATCTTGAATATACAATGATTCATGATCAGTATGACTGACGACATGTCGTGAAGACAGTATGGTAAATGATCTGAATGATTGACTGCACATCTTGAATACAGTATGATACATGTTCTGTATGATTGACTTCATATCTTAATAGTGTATGATACATGATTTGTATGACTGACTGTATGTCTTAAATACAGCATGATGCATTATCTGTATGACTGACTGCATGTCTTGAATACAGTATACATGATCTATATAACTGACTGCACATCGTGAATACAGTACAGTATGATACATGATCTGTATGACTGACTCCATGTCTAAATACAGTATGATACATGTTCTGAATGATTGACTTCATATCTTAAATACAGTTTGATACATGATCTGAATGATTGACTGCATGTCTTGAATACATTATGATACATGATCTGTATGACTGAGAGTATGTATTAAATACAGTAAGATACATGATCTGTATGACTGACTGAATGTCTTGAATACAGTATGATACATGATCTGTATGACTGACTGTATGTCTTAAATACAGTATGATACATGATCTGTATGACTGACTGTATGTCTTAAATACAGTATGATACATGATCTATATGACTGACTGCACGTCATGAATACAGTATGATACATGATATGTATGACTGACTGCATGTCGAAATACAGTATGTTACATGATCTATATGACTGACTGCATATCTTAAATACTGTATGATACATGATCTGTATGACTGACTGCATATCTTGAATACAGTATGATACATGATCTGCATGATTGATTGCTTGTCTTAAATACATTATGATACATGATCTGTATGACTGACCGCATGTCTAAATACAGTATGTTACATGATCTGTATGACTAGCTGCATGTCTAAGTACGGTATGTTACATGATCTGTATGACTGACTGCATGTCTTAAATACAGTATGATACATGATCTGTATGACTGACTGCATGTCCTAAATACAATATAATACATGATCTGTATGATTGACTGCATGTCTTGAATACAGTATGATACATGATCTGTATGACTGACAGTATGTATTAAATACAGTATGATACATGATCTGTATGACTGATGCACGGCGTGAATACAGTATGATACATGATCTGTATGATTTACTGCATGTCTTAATACAGAATAATACATGATCTGTATGATGGACTGCATATCTTAAATACAGTTTAATACATGATCTGTATGTTTGAATGCATGTCTTGAATACAATATGATACATGATTTGTATGACTGACTGCATGTCTTGAATACAGTATACATGATCTATATGACTGACTGCACATCTTAAATACAGTATGATACATGATCTGTATGACTGACTGCATGTCTTGAATACAATATAATACATGATCTGTATGATTGACTGCATGTCTTGAATACAGTATGATACATGATCTGTATGACTGACAGCATGTATTAAATACAGTATGATACATGATCTGTATGATTGACTGAATGTCTTAATACAGTATAATACATGATCTGTATGATGGACTGCATATCTTAAATACAGTTTAATACATGATCTGTATGTTTGAATGCATGTCTTGAATACAATATGATACATGATTTGTATGACTGACTGCATGTCTTGAATACAGTATACATGATCTATATGACTGACTGCACATCTTAAATACAGTATGATACATGATCTGTATGACTGACTGCATGTCTTGAATACAATATAACACATGATCTGTATGATTGACTGCATGTCTTGAATACAGTATGATACATGATCTGTATATCTGACAGAATGTATGAAATACAGTATGATACATGATCTGTATGACTGATGCACGTCTTGAAAACAGTATGATACATGATCTGTTTGATTGACTGCATGTCTTAATACAGTATAATACATGATCTGTATGATGGACTGCATATCTTAAATACAGTTTGATACATGATCTGTAAGTTTGAATGCATGTCTTGAATACAATATAATACATGATTTGTATGACTGACTACATGTCTTGAATACGGTATACATGATCTATATCACTGACTGCACATCTTAAATACAGTATGATACATGATCTGTATGACTGACTGCATGTCTTGAATACAATATAATACATGATCTGTATGATTGACTGCATGTCTTGAATACAATATGAGACATAATTTGTATGACTGACAACATGTCTTGAATACAGTATACATGATCTATATCACTGACTGCACATCTTAAATACAGTATGATACATGATCTGTATGACTGACTGCATGTCTTGAATACAATATAATACATGATCTGTATGATTAACTGCATGTCTTGAATACAGTATGATACATGATCTGTATGATTGACTGCATGTCTAGAATACAGTATGATACATGATCTGTATGACTGACTGCATGTCTTGAATACAATATAATACATGATCTGTATGATTGACTGCATGTCTTGAATACAGTATGATACATGATCTGTATGACTGACAGTATGTATTAAATACAGTATGATACATGATCTGCATGACTGATGCACGTCGTGAATACAGTATGATGCATGATCTGTATGATTGACTGCATGTCTTAATACAGTATAATACATGATCTATATGACGGACTGCATATCTTAAATACAGTTTGATACATGATCTGTATGTTTGAATGCATGTCTTGAATACAATATGATACATGATTTGTATGACTGACTGCATGTCTTGAATACAGAATACATGATCTATATGACTCACTGCACATCTTAAATACAGTATGATACATGATCTGTATGACTGACTGCATGTCTTGAATACAATATAATACATGATCTGTATGATTGACTGCATGTCTTGAATACAGTTTGATACATGATCTTTATGATTGAATGTATGTCTTGAATACAATATGATACATGATTTGTATGACTGACTGCATGTCTTGAATACAGTATACATGATCTATATGACTGACTGCACATCTTAAATACAGTATGATACATGATCTGTATGAGTGACTGCTTGTCTTGAATACAATATAATACATGATCTGTATGTTTGAATGCTTGTCTTGAATACAATATGATACATGATTTGTATGACTGACTGCATGTCTTGAATACAGTATACATGATCTATCTGACTGACTGCACATCTTAAATACAGTATGATACATGATCTGTATGACTGACTGCATGTCTTGAATACAATATATTACATGATCTGTATGATTGACTGCATGTCTTGAATACAGTATGATACATGATCTGTATATCTGAAAGTATGTATGAAATACAGTATGATACATGATCTGTATGACTGATGCACGTCTTGAAAACAGTATGATACATGATCTGTTTGATTGACTGCATGTCTTAATACAGTATAATACATGATCTGTATGATGGACTGCATATCTCAAATACAGTTTAATACATGATCTGTATGTTTGAATGCATGTCTTGAATACAATATGATACATGATTTGTATGACTGACTGCATGTCTTGAATATAGTATGATACATGATCTGTATGATTGACTGCATGTCTTGAATACAGTATAATACATGATCTGTATGATTGACTGCATGTCTTGAATACAGTATGATACATGATCTGTATGACTGAGAGTATGTATTAAATACAGTATGATACATGATCTGTATGACTGATGCACGTCGTGAATACAGTATGATACATGATCTGTATGATTGACTGCATGTCTTAATACAGTATAATACATGATCTGTATGATGGACTGCATGTCTTGAATACAGTATGATACATGATCTGTATGACTATGTCTTAAATACAGTATGATAAATGATCTATATGACTGATGCATGTCGTGAATACAGTATGATACATGATCTGTATGACTGACTGCATGTCTTAATACAGTATGATACATGATCTGTATGACTGACTGTATGTCTTAAATACAGTATGATACATGATCTGTATGACTGACTGCATGTCTTGAATACAATATAATACATGATCTGTATGATTGACTGCATGTCTTGAATACAGTATGATACATGATCTGTATGACTGACAGTATGTATGAAATACAGTATGATACATGATCTGTATGACTGATGCACATCGTGAATACAGTATGTTACATGATCTGTATGATTGACTGCATGTCTTGAATGCAGTATACATGATCTATATGACTGACTGCACATCTTAAATACAGTATGATACATGATCTGTAGGACTGACTGCATGTCTTGAATACAGTATGTTACATGATCTGTATGACTGACTGCATGTCTTAATACAGTATGATACATGATCTGTATGACTGACTGTATGTCTTAAATACAGTATGATACATGATCTGTAGGACTGACTGCATGTCTTGAATACAGTATGTTACATGATCTGTATGACTGACTGCATGTCTTGAATACAATATAATACATGATCTGTATGATTGACTGCATGTCTTGAATACAGTATGATACATGATCTGTATGACTGACAGTATGTATTAAATACAGTATGATATATGATCTGTAAGACTGATGCACATCGTGAATACAGTATGTTACATGATCTGTATGATTGACTGCATGTCTTAATACAGTATAATACGTGATCTGTATGATGGACTGCATATCTTAAATACAGTTTGATACATGATCTGTATGTTTGAATGCATTGTCTTGAATACAATATGATACATGATTTGAATGACTGACTGCATGTCTTGAATACAGTATACATGATCTATATGACTGACTGCACATCTTAAATACAGTATGACACATGATCTGTATGACTGACTGCATGTCTTGAATACAATATAATACATGACCTGTATGATTGACTGCATGTCTTGAATACAGTATGATACCTGATCTGTATGATTGACTGCATGTCTTGAATACAGTATGATACATGATCTGTATGACTGACAGTATGTATTAATTACAGTATGATACATGATCTGTATGACTGATTCATGTCTTGAATACAGTATGATACATGATCTGTATGACTGACAGTATGTATTAAATACAGTATGATACATGATCTGTATGATTGACTGAATGTCTTAATACAGTATAATACATGATCTGTATGATGGACTGCATATCTTAAATACAGTTTAATACATGATCTGTATGTTTGAATGCATGTCTTGAATACAATATGATACATGATTTGTATGACTGACTGCATGTCTTGAATACAGTATACATGATCTATATGACTGACTGCACATCTTAAATACAGTATGATACATGATCTGTATGACTGACTGCATGTCTTGAATACAATATAATACATGATCTGTATGATTGACTGCATGTCTTGAATACAGTATGATACATGATCTGTATATCTGACAGTATGTATGAAATACAGTATGATACATGATCTGTATGACTGATGCACGTCTTGAAAACAGTATGATACATGATCTGTTTGATTGACTGCATGTCTTAATACAGTATAATACATGATCTGTATGATGGACTGCATATCTTAAATACAGTTTGATACATGATCTGTATGTTTGAATGCATGTCTTGAATACAATATAATACATGATTTGTATGACTGACTACATGTCTTGAATACGGTATACATGATCTATATCACTGACTGCACATCTTAAATACAGTATGATACATGATCTGTATGACTGACTGCATGTCTTGAATACAATATAATACATGATCTGTATGATTGACTGCATGTCTTGAATACAATATGAGACATAATTTGTATGACTGACAACATGTCTTGAATACAGTATACATGATCTATATCACTGACTGCACATCTTAAATACAGTATGATACATGATCTGTATGACTGACTGCATGTCTTGAATACAATATAATACATGATCTGTATGATTAACTGCATGTCTTGAATACAGTATGATACATGATCTGTATGATTGACTGCATGTCTTGAATACAGTATGATACATGATCTGTATGACTGACTGCATGTCTTGAATACAATATAATACATGATCTGTATGATTGACTGCATGTCTTGAATACAGTATGATACATGATCTGTATGACTGACAGTATGTATTAAATACAGTATGATATATGATCTGTAAGACTGATGCACATCGTGAATACAGTATGTTACATGATCTGTATGATTGACTGCATGTCTTAATACAGTATAATACGTGATCTGTATGATGGACTGCATATCTTAAATACAGTTTGATACATGATCTGTATGTTTGAATGCATTGTCTTGAATACAATATGATACATGATTTGAATGACTGACTGCATGTCTTGAATACAGTTTACATGATCTATATGACTGACTGCACATCTTAAATACAGTATGACACATGATCTGTATGACTGACTGCATGTCTTGAATACAATATAATACATGACCTGTATGATTGACTGCATGTCTTGAATACAGTATGATACCTGATCTGTATGATTGACTGCATGTCTTGAATACAGTATGATACATGATCTGTATGACTGACAGTATGTATTAATTACAGTATGATACATGATCTGTATGACTGATTCATGTCTTGAATACAGTATGATACATGATCTGTATGACTGATAGTATGTATTAAATACAGTATGATACATGATCTGTATGATTGACTGAATGTCTTAATACAGTATAATACATGATCTGTATGATGGACTGCATATCTTAAATACAGTTTAATACATGATCTGTATGTTTGAATGCATGTCTTGAATACAATATGATACATGATTTGTATGACTGACTGCATGTCTTGAATACAGTATACATGATCTATATGACTGACTGCACATCTTAAATACAGTATGATACATGATCTGTATGACTGACTGCATGTCTTGAATACAATATAATACATGATCTGTATGATTGACTGCATGTCTTGAATACAGTATGATATATGATCTGTATATCTGACAGTATGTATGAAATACAGTATGATACATGATCTGTATGACTGATGCACGTCTTGAAAACAGTATGATACATGATCTATTTGATTGACTGCATGTCTTAATACAGTATAATACATGATCTGTATGATGGACTGCATATCTTAAATACAGTTTGATACATGATCTGTATGTTTGAATGCATGTCTTGAATACAATATAATACATGATTTGTATGACTGACTACATGTCTTGAATACGGTATACATGATCTATATCACTGACTGCACATCTTAAATACAGTATGATACATGATCTGTATGACTGACTGCATGTCTTGAATACAATATAATACATGATCTGTATGATTGACTGCATGTCTTGAATACAATATGATACATGATCTGTATGATTGACTGCATGTCTTGAATACAGTATGATACATGATCTGTATGACTGACTGCATGTCTTGAATACAATATAATACATGATCTGTATGATTGACTGCATGTCTTGAATACAGTATGATACATGATCTGTATGACTGACAGTATGTATTAAATACAGTATGATACATGATCTGTATGACTGATGCACGTCGTGAATACAGTATGATGCATGATCTGTATGATTGACTGCATGTCTTAATACAGTATAATACATGATCTATATGACGGACTGCATATCTTAAATACAGTTTGATACATGATCTGTATGTTTGAATGCATGTCTTGAATACAATATGATACATGATTTGTATGACTGACTGCATGTCTTGAATACAGAATACATGATCTATATGACTCACTGCACATCTTAAATACAGTATGATACATGATCTGTATGACTGACTGCATGTCTTGAATACAATATAATACATGATCTGTATGATTGACTGCATGTCTGGAATACAGTTTGATACATGATCTTTATGATTGAATGTATGTCTTGAATACAATATGATACATGATTTGTATGACTGACTGCATGTCTTGAATACAGTATACATGATCTATATGACTGACTGCACATCTTAAATACAGTATGATACATGATCTGTATGAGTGACTGCTTGTCTTGAATACATTATAATACATGATCTGTATGTTTGAATGCTTGTCTTGAATACAATATGATACATGATTTGTATGACTGACTGCATGTCTTGAATACAGTATACATGATCTATATGACTGACTGCACATCTTAAATACAGTATGATACATGATCTGTATGACTGACTGCATGTCTTGAATACAATATATTACATGATCTGTATGATTGACTGCATGTCTTGAATACAGTATGATACATGATCTGTATATCTGAAAGTATGTATGAAATACAGTATGATACATGATCTGTATGACTGATGCACGTCTTGAAAACAGTATGATACATGATCTGTTTGATTGACTGCATGTCTTAATACAGTATAATACATGATCTGTATGATGGACTGCATATCTTAAATACAGTTTGATACATGATCTGTATGTTTGAATGCATGTCTTGAATACAATATGATAAATGATTTGTATGACTGACTGCATGTCTTGAATACAGTATGATACATGATCTGTATGATTGACTGCATGTCTTGAATACAGTATAATACATGATCTGTATGATTGACTGCATGTCTTGAATACATTATGATACATGATCTGTATGACTGAGAGTATGTATTAAATACAGTAAGATACATGATCTGTATGACTGATGCACGTCGTGAATACAGTATGATACATGATCTGTATGATTGACTGCATGTCTTAATACAGTATAATACATGATCTGTATGATGGACTGCATGTCTTGAATACAGTATGATACATGATCTGTATGACTATGTCTTAAATACAGTATGATAAATGATCTATATGACTGACTGCACGTCGTGAATACAGTATGATACATGATCTGTATGACTTACTGCATGTCTTAATACAGTATGATACATGATCTGTATGACTGACTGTATGTCTTAAATACAGTATGATACATGATCTGTATGACTGACTGCATGTCTTGAATACAATATAATACATGATCTGTATGATTGACTGCATGTCTTGAATACAGTATGATACATGATCTGTATGACTGACAGTATGTATGAAATACAGTATGATACATGATCTGTATGACTGATGCACATTGTGAATACAGTATGTTACATGATCTGTATGATTGACTGCATGTCTTGAATACAGTATACATGATCTATATGACTGACTGCACATCTTAAATACAGTATGATACATGATCTGTAGGACTGACTGCATGTCTTGAATACAGTATGTTACATGATCTGTATGACTGACTGCATGTCTTGAATACAGTATGTTACATGATCTGTATGACTGACTGCATGTCTTGAATACAATATAATACATGATCTGTATGATTGACTGCATGTCTTGAATACAGTATGATACATGATCTGTATGACTGACAGTATGTATTAAATACAGTATGATATATGATCTGTAAGACTGATGCACATCGTGAATACAGTATGTTACATGATCTTTATGATTGACTGCATGTCTTAATACAGTATAATACGTGATCTGTATGATGGACTGCATATCTTAAATACAGTTTGATACATGATCTGTATGTTTGAATGCATTGTCTTGAATACAATATGATACATAATTTGAATGACTGACTGCATGTCTTGAATACAGTATACATGATCTATATGACTGACTGCACATCTTAAATACAGTATGACACATGATCTGTATGACTGACTGCATGTCTTGAATACAATATAATACATGACCTGTATGATTGACTGCATGTCTTGAATACAGTATGATACATGATCTGTATGATTGACTGCATGTCTTGAATACAGTATGATACATGATCTGTATGACTGACAGTATGTATTAATTACAGTATGATACATGATCTGTATGACTGATTCACGTCGTGAATACAGTTTGATACATGATCTGTATGATTGACTGCATGTCTTAATACAGTATAATACATGATCTGTATGATGGACTGCATATCTTAAATACAGTTTGATACATGATCTGTATGTTTGAATGCATGTCTTGAATACAATATGATACATGATTTGTATGACTGACTGCATGTCTTGAATACAGTATACATGATCTATATGACTGACTACACATCTTAAATACAGTATGATACATGATCTGTATGACTGACTGCATGTCTTGAATACAATATAATACATGATCTGTATGATTGACTTCATGTCTTGAATACAGTATGATACATGAGCTGTATGACTGTATGTCTTAAATACAGTATGATAAATGATCTATATGGCTGACTGCACGTCATTAATACAGTATGATACATGATCTGTATGACTGACTGTATCTTTTAAATACAGTTTGACACATGATATGTATGATTGAATGCATGTCTTAATACAGTATAATACATGATCTGTATGATGGACTGCATATCTTAAATACAGTTTGATACATGATCTGTATGATTGAATGCATGTCTTGAATACAATATGATACATGATTTGTATGACTGATTGCATGTCTTAATACAGAATGAGATATGATCTTTATGATGGACTGCTTGTCTTGAGAGATCATTTTCTGCTAGCAGATTTAGGTGGACGTCCAAAAAGATGAGTTTAATTGTAGTTGAAAGGAGTGTAACAGTACCCTATTATCATTAAGATTAAATGTACAATTACCAAACTTTCACATTGCTTAACTACTCTCCTGCAGAACAAATGGATTTAAGCAGAACTAAATATACAATCTAGGTTGTTTTTATTCCAAACTTACCTATGGATTGTAATGACATGTAATGTGATTCCCAGACATGTCCCAGAAGAATGGGATCCTCTTGAAATGCTGTTTGTCCAACAACCCAAACAATATGTTCAGGACCTGATAACGGTGAACTAGTTACAATCATGATGTCGAGTTTTAGCATCCTAGCCATTGCAATCACCACCACATGAACAGCCCATTCACCATCCATGACCATACGCGAACAGTAGACATCGAACGACTCATTGTAGATGAAACTATCCAAATGTATGGTGCCTTCAGATGCCTGAGTTGATCAGAAACATTCAGTTAAGTAATTGGTTAGTTAATAAATTCGATATTAAATCAGTAAAGGAATAGGCTAGTAAATAAATTTGATATTGAATCAGTAAAGTGATAGATTAGTTAATAAATCTGATATTAAATCAGTAAGGTAATAGGTTAGTAAACAAATTCGATATTAAATCAGTAAAGTAGTAGGTTAGTAAACAAATTCGATATTAAATCAGTAAAGTAATAGGTTAGTTAATGAATTCCACATTAAATCAGTAAATAAGTTAGTTAATAGATTCCATATTAAAGCAGTAAAGTAATAGGTTAGTTAATAAATTCCATATTAAATTCATCATCATAAGACAAGGATGCTGATCGTTAATTACCCAACCTCTGAGTAGTCAATGTGGGTCAGTTGAAAACATTATTTTATCATAAAGTTATTAAATATTTTTCATATTTGCTATAACATCTACTTAACTCTTTTAACCGCTCCGGTGGCCTAGTGGTTAGAGTGTCTGCCCCGGAAGCGGGAGGTCGTCGGTTTGATCCCCGGCCGAGTCATACCAAAGACTTACAAAAATGGTACTAACAGCTGCCTCGCTTGACGCTCAGCATTAAGAGGTTAGTGTTAGGACTGGTCGGCCTGGTGTCAGGATAATGTGACTGGGTGAGACATCATGCTACATGTCTGCGGCATGATGTCTCAGTGCTAGACATCACTATAAACTGCCTCACTGTAGACATTGTAGCGATATGACTGAAAAATTGTTAAAGCTACGTTAAAAATCCTAATCAAACAAACAAACAAACAAACTTAAATAAAACTAAAATGGAATGCCTGATATGGTCACTGACTGCATAGTATGTTGCCTGAGCATACTGAGAGTGCATTGCTAAGTAAGTTTCAAACTAACACAGTACAAGTCCAGCGACTCACATACAAATCTGGTATAGAATGATACAGAGTAATTAAATTCACTGAGATCAGCCCAGGTGTCTAACAGAATCGTATTTTCTTTAATATTTGTATTGCATATACTTTTCTTTTTTAAGTCCAAAACTTCATAGATAGAGCAGAAATGCAAAAATATTTTCAGATTGTATACATCTCTCTCTACCCTGATTGGCTTTATGTATACATCTCTCTCTACCCTGATTGGCTGTATGATCTAAAGTGCTAACCATTCTGGATTGATTAAACTTGACATCAGTTCTGCCTATGATACTGTTAGGGAAGTGTACGCAAGTCCACGGTCAAGTGTACTTTTATATCGTAGTTACATAGAAGCCATCTTCTCTAAAATGTGGTCTGTGAGATTAATAGAATATTAATAAAAATGAGAAACAAATAATTGAATTTTTTTAACATGGATATACCAAAAAGCATAATCCATATACGTTTATGTGTAAGGCATAATTCTGATAATTCTGTGCAAAAAAAGTACAATATTATGCCAAAAGGTTGTTTTACTTGTTGTTGCAGGGTTTAATGCCATTTTTCAGCACAAGATAGGCTATACATGGTGGCCAGTATTAATGGTGGAGGAAGAACCTGTTAAAACCCTGGAATGAACCACTGACACACGGGAAGCTACTGGCAAACTTTCTCACATACCAACATTGGCTGACTCCAAGACTCGAACCCATGCAGACAGAGGTGAGACATCAGTGATCCGTAACTGCAAGCGCTTTAGACCACTCGGCTACTCAGGGCCCCCCACCAAAAGGTAATGGTTGGCATGTATGCGTACAGTCACAAAAGAAGAGACTTGCTTAGGATTGCCTATAATGCTTACATTTTAAGTTATTCAAGCCATTAACATACATCTGGGAAAAGGTATATAAAAACAAAATGTCCTTTCAGCTTCCCCTTCATGGTTCATCCAGGAAAAGATCAAAATGCCCTTTATATTCCCCTTCTTGGTTTAGGTGGCATACAATTTTACTTACCTGTATCACTCTATTAGTCTTCATGAAGGCAACTACACTTCCTGGCATAGCTGTTCAGGGGATTTTTGTACAACGCAATTTAATCGCCGAAGCTGACTGGAGACAGCCTCAAAAAAGCAGTTCCCATTGGCAGGAGTTTCACCATGAAGTACCAGTCCCACTGACAGACCGTTTGCTTCCAGCGTAGACTGGCTGGAAAACTCAGCTTGCTCTGATTTCTGTAAAAGCTTTCACAAACAATTTCGGGTCTGAACAAGGCACTCCTGCCAACAGAAGTATATAAAAGTGTGCATATTAGAATCTGGCACAATAACTTTGGATCTGTACAAGTGACTAGTGCACATACAACTGTATATATTCTTCCACACTAGAATATGATACAACAAAATTAGTGTCTGAACAAGACACTTCTGCAAAGATAATTGTACATGTGCTTATTCATTTAATCTTTATTACACAGAACCATGAGGTTCTATAGTTGAAATTCAGAATTGCAGTTTACTGCAACATTACTCAAAGAACCTATCATAATATTGTATCCATAGGAAAATATACCTGAAAATTTAGTTGCCATTACAAATTGTAGGTCACTGAAGCCTAATAATATGGTCATTGCCAATGATAAATGGAAGACACAAATGAGGGTAGATGATATTATTTAGAAAAATCTTAATTTTCTATTAAAAGAAATAGTAATTATACTTGGCTTGGCTTTGTTGGCCAGGATTGCCTTGTAGATATTTGTGCGGGGCATAGGGACATTGGTGAGGAGGATTAATCTCAGAGCATTGGAACAAATAGTTGTCAATGCATTACACAAATGGGCATGGTTCATGTGTTCCTAGATAACAGGTGCATCAACATCATCTTTATCGTGACCATCTATGTTCTTGACCTGTAGGAAAAGGACAGACTTTAAAATAATGGACTGGAAATTAATCTAAGCAACAGTAGCAATTAAATGAGATAATTCACAGCATAAATATGTCTACAAGATGCTGGTATCTAAATGATGACTTGTTTTTCCCTGATTTAAATACTGTACTTAAAATTATCTACCTATAAAGTATATTACATTCAGAGTGCCAAGCTTCTTTAAATACTTTTATAAGCAGATTAGCTATTTTATTATAATTCCTATATTCTGCAAATATATAAAGTTTGACATAATGAAATTGGGAAAATCGGTGAGATGTCATAAAATGCCTATTTAGATTCAATAAAGGAATGCCCATGTTATGCAGATCAATATAACAAAATAAGCTTCACTCAGAGATTAATTGGGGAAGTTAGTTAGAGACCACAAGACACAGGAGATTACAGCCATACACTGACTGGCAAGTGAGATACGGATCTTTGCAGCTCAAGTTATTGGAAAAGGACAGCTATATTGAGTGTGGTCAATAGAGCTGCCTGATAGCCCTCATCATATTATATTTTTAGCACCAAGCTGTTTAAATTTGGTTTTTACTCTTTCAACAGTTGCAAATTAGCATCATGAAGTTTACTATAGTCATATATGATAATATAAGCAATTAATCGATCATCGCATGATCTCTGTGGGCCTTTAAACTCCACGGTTACTAGAAATCTGGCTTTCAGTCAGGAAAACATACATACATACATACATACATACATACATACATACATACATACATACATACATACATACATACATACATACATACATACATACCAGGATATAGTTTATAAATTCTTTTTACTACAATTGATGCCAATGACACGTCAGTTTCTAGCCTACACAGTATATGTTATACGTATACTCGATGTTCTTTATTCAATGAATTTTGACAAATTTAAATGCGTCTGTACTCTTATTTAGTAAAGCTACAAGTACTATGGGGTCCACGTCTATTATTAAATATGCAAAGGCTATGAAGAAATGTAACATGTGTAAAGTAGTCAGCTAAAGATGTACACACGTAATAATAATGGCAAATTGGCAAACAATTTGATAGGAATATCTGATAAATCTGAATTGAATCAATATCGATATAAATAGATGATGTATACTACTTTACAAATTGGGATGGCGTAAATGTGTGTTCAAGGGTAGGTGAGTAATAACAAAACACATCACGTGAGTAACAATCTTGACTATTTTTATAATTAGAGAAGCGTATAAGTTCAGGACTTTTATTTTAAAAATCCTACGGAGAGCTATATATAACATTTGATGATGAGAGCAAACTGATATATATGTATAACCCTGATAAAGTTAGTGTTAGTTCAAACATGTATTATATCGGCAGATAATACGTATCACGTATTTGATGCTATCGAATACATAGATTTGTATCCACCTTACTAAACAGAGAGACATTGAATATTTAGCACACTTTACAAAAAAATGTAAACCATGATTCAACAAAATCATAAATAATCTGCAGAGAAGAAAGTTAAGCATAAAATACAGAATATTATGACAAATTATACGAAGCAGATGTTTTAGAGTCAATTGCATGTATATAACATGATGGAATAATATGAAGTCAATGTGTTCAAAATGATTGAAGAAAAAGATAAAACTCTACCTTTTATTTAATTGATTGGCGAGAATAATTCAACGTTTCCTATAATATAAGCGCAAATAGTATACTTTTTCGTCTGAGATTGCAATGCGAAATTGCATCATCCTTTAACAATATCACGTTCAATTCATAATACAATAATTTATTAATGATGATTCTGAGGTTTTGCAGAGAGATTTTCTCCATGTAATATTCAGCACATTATGTACATTGGTTGGTCAGAGGTCATGTGGAAACGTCCATAGCGTAGAACTGCATGGATATGTGTTCCAATGTTTCATATTTAGGTCTAATTAGTGCACATATATTTGTTTAATCAGATCATTGTACTGTGAAACTCAGGAGAATATGTTATTGATCTATGTAATTTCCGTATTATTCATGTGTTTCATGTGGTATATGATAGCCGACTTAAGTTTTTACTTGCGTAAATGTACACATGAGATTGGAGATTTGGGTTATAAAAACTACGTCCTAAGAGTTTGATGTGAAGATATTAGACGACTAATAGGAGAGATACTAACTAGGCACTTTCTGAAAAAGATTTAGGAACAGGAACGCTAGAGAAAGACATCATTTGTTAAATATATAGCTGTATTGATAGCCTTGATTCTAATATGGATGTGTCCCATCTGTTAAGGTTTTGTTTTTACTGGCTGGCAACAATGGCAGAAACAGGTAAGATGCAACCAAATTAAGTTGGATTCAGTTCTGACTAAACGATATTATTGCATGAATTAACCGAGCAATCTATGCGTCACTACTTCATACCTGTGATAAAACTTGTATGAATAATTGAACTGACTCTAATGTTTGTTCCTCTTAAGATTTCTATAGTTTTGATATGTGGCTTCAGAAATGAATGAATTTATTTGTTGAAATTTACAAACCTTGCTTGAACAGTGACATAAATTGTCGATGATACAGTGACATAAATGCCCATTAAATATTTCAGAGAAGTCTAAATTTACTCAGACGTTTCTTTATCCGTGTTAATGCTTTTAAATTAAAAATGTATGACGTATTTAGTGATACCAACACGCATTCACAATGTCAAATAATTTAGTTAATTATGTTAAATCCTTACCCCAGAACGATTAGTCTTTGAAAATGAAATTTGCGTTCAATCTTGCCAGACAGTATATTATTTAGAAAGTAAATATTATTTGGCATACACGGAAAAAACACAAATATTGATACATAATTTATGGGAAAGGAATATGTTCTATATTATGATTGAGTTTGATTAGAACATCTTACGTGATTGTGATAGGAATATATAACTATTGCAGATAAACAAAGATGAAAATAGAGTTTCAGAAAGAAAATCGAAATAAACAATATAAAGGAGAAAGAAGGAGATACATATAATTGTAGAAAGAGAGGGAGAAAGAAAGATTACAAAGCATGAAGAAAGTAAACTGGAGAGAGACGAGCTATAAACCAAATTATAGTTTAAAAAAATGTCCCGAATATTTCAAAAATTACGTATGGTAAGATGGACATTAAACGAATCATACATTCTTACCACTTCGTAATTAACTCTGGTTTTGGAGTCACATATATCATGTCTACGTATATGTTTTGAGGCCGCGATAGCTTGAAAAGTAGGAAGGGACATCTGAGAAGCCGAACAGGAATTGGACGTTCATGAAAAGATGCTTGCACCTAAATAATTACTACTGGCAATTCGAACCGTAATGGTGAAATTAAAAAGCAAATAAAGCTGTTTTGTTAAATATGCAAACACAATTTCATTCAAATCATGCATTATAGCTCATAGCGATGGGATTTAAGCTACAAAATGTACTGCAATACATGATATTATTAATGTTAATAAAACGAGAATTATGATTTGGAGAAAACTATTGATCACTATTAAGGACTCAAAAGACGTACCAATTATTCAACCAATTAACACGTAGATTTAATCAAGATATCGAAGCACTATTTTAGCACCAATGAAATTAGCAGGAATAGCAAACGGATCTATTGGGCTTCTAATAACCATTTGGTGGGATGCAATCGTATTATAATTTGTGCTCAAAGCTTTGCAAGAAATTTTAGTATATAACCATTGATGATATCGTAATTAGGTATTTCTTTTATCATGATACCAACCATTTGGAATTTAGATAGGCAGCCATGCATCATAGGAAAACAGAGACAAGAAATCCTAATAATGCAATACAAAATAAGACAATATTACACAGAAAGCCACAATAATGACGAGAAAGAAGGAACGAGCTAAATAATTCAAACGATGTATAATTACAAAGAACGTACAATAAAATAAATTAAAGAAAGAAATATTAACTCATTCCCATTTTGCATTGACGACGACTCATTCAATTCATATGTGAAAGGAATGTAGGCTTTACTGCTAATTAATTAGTGATGAGTATTGGTTTTGAAATTTGTATTGTATCATTCTTCTTCCGCTATATCGACGAATTGATATTTAGTTTTAAATACATAAGCTTCATTGCAGGCACACATTAATTGGATAAATATTAAAAGTACAAATTCATTTTATCGGTGAATTTATAATTGTAACTATTATATTCCGACGATTATGACAATGTTTTATTTTAACGCTTAAGTAACATATTCGAATAATATGCAGGCTACCTTGATAGGGCAAGTCATCTATTCATATGAATAAACATAGTTTCCCTAAATTAGCAGAGACGTCTTTGCAAACAGTTTCGTGAAGAATGGCAGGAAAATAAAAATTATAACAAGATTCGTGGTTTACTTTCCTTTGCAGTCATTAAATGCTGACAAGTGTGTTGCTGTTATGCAGTCTATCTTGATGAGGCAAGGCATTCATTCATTTAAATAAACATCGTTTCCTTAAATTCAATTGGACCATGTGCACCATGAAAAGAACAGTTGATGGCATATCCGAGTGATTCTAGTATATCAGAAAATTATTAACAGTATGTGTTTGACGTGCTCCTGAGACGATTCTACCATATATTAATGATAACACACTCGGACACGACACTGATATATGATTGGAGAAGTGCAATATTAAAAGGATTATACTATAATATTCATTGAAAATATATGTGATTCGTTTAGAGAGCTTAAATCTTTAAGTGACGTTTAGTTTGACAGAGAAACGATAATTGTCTAGTTTGAAAGTAGTATTTTTCAAATTCAATCTCGGAGCATAATGCAAGGAAGATACTAAAAGCTAGCACTCGTTGCCAAAATTACTAAATGTAATTGATGAATACATCCAAATCTCGGGACAGGACAGGAGTTAAAATATGTGTAACAAAAATAAAATGTTAAAGTGTTAAAGAGATTATCATTTGTTGATAGGACCTTACAATATAAACGACTTGGTGACGGTCTGTATGATAAAAACACGAAATCTACCAGACATATATTTGGTCGTTTTAGTTTACTCGTGACATCTAAATGGCAATGCATGACGTCCACTACACAATGTGAATAGTAATTACCTGACGCGATGAATATATGCATGACTAACAAATGATCTGCTCATTTGTGTAGAGTTAAAACACGTTTCTCATTGACGATACTATATGTCACGACACACACACATACATACACAGACACACACACACATACACATATATATATATATGTATTTTTAACAAGATGCCATTGTTCATCTGCTGTTCAGTCATGACGATGTAAAACAAAAAAACAAGCAATGAAAATGTTCTTTGATTTGTACATTAAAGATGTTGTTTGTTGGCTTTTCTTATGTAATGTATATCTATATTTCGAACTTGACCTTCTCCAAAATCAAGCTCATGATAAAATTACTAGTAACATTGAATTAAACAAAAATTATAATAGGTTGCTAACATATTTTCTATGATTACGGATTAATGTTCAAATTACTATTAATGGTTAATTGAATTCGAGGTGAAGATATAGTCCTGATTCTAACCCAAAAACGTAAAGAACGGATGTTTCCATTAAGTGCAAAGGGTAGATTCAGAAAACTCTAACTGCCGCTAAGGTCACGTTGTGATCTATTTAGTTGTATTTACCTAAGAATTACCGTTTCTTGCTTTTGAATCCAAATTACAATCGTTCGTATTGAATGTATTTAGATTTTAATGAGGGTGCAATTATTTGTTCAAATGTGTACTGGAATGTTGAAGTGATCAAACATATTCTTGGATCAAAACATGGATCTATTTCGAAATATGGTGAATTCAGATAAGAAAAATTTAAATTGTATCCTTGACATACATCAAAGTGTAATAAATCAGCACATTCCAGAACATTGCCAGTCAAATTAATTATTCTGAAACTACAGATGAATCAACAGACTCAATAGCGGAATATATTTGAACACCACTGTAATGCATTTGGTATTAATTCACGATACTGTGAGTTTTATTTTACATTTTTACTTCTTATTATAGAGAGAGAAATAAATTAGTTATTTGCAATACTTGTTGATTTTCTCTCTTTTCTGTTACTTAGTTTAAGACTTTAGACCTGCCACACCAGCATGTAGTTATATAATAATATTGACTCACTGACTGGGATTATACAGCGAACGTCATTTTAATATTACCTAGTGCCATATAAAAGGATGATTTTAAGAGTATTTACAGTTGAAAAAAAAGGTTTGTTATTGGCCAGATTCAACCAGTTATAAACAAAACGATGAGATCGTGAGGGTAAATATCAATCTGTCCATTTAACAGTGAATGTAAATGGTGTTTTAATACATATTTAGGTTATAAGGGACTTAATATAATGGACGATACATACATGATATAAATATAGTCAAATTGAAAGTATAAACTTCATTTCTTAAAAGATATTTATAATTCCTTCAGAAAAGTTTAAATGCAAACACCATTGTTAATATCAAACATTTACTCAATTTATTGAACATTGAAGTAACGATTGCGTTTAATTTGGAGATCAAAGCAATTTCTCATAACGTACCTAACTGTAAATGATTCATTGCAAGAAATGCGCTAAGGTGAGTCGCTAAAGTAGGGTTCATAGGGTCTGATCTTAATTTGAGGGTATATTGTATATAACGCATTTATGTGTAATGTGAGAAAAGCGGTTCGTTCAGCTAGAATGATTTCATATGTCGATGACCTAAATGCTCCCAGTGTGCGCCAGGACTTTAAGTAAATCTAGACATTCCAAACACTTACCTTTCAAATGATCTATGTGTGGAATTAAAGTACACGTAAAGCCTTGAAACTTCGTTTACTCAATATAACTGGTAAACAATGTTGCTTCAAATTTGTACTTCGGTTCCTTATGATTTCATCGTAACTGACTGAAATGCATACATACGTATGTTTTGTCTTTAGAATCTAAAACCCTGACTTTGGCTCAAATCTGAATATTGTTTTTTTTTTTTTTGTAGATGTCTTTCAATTATTTGCATGCGCTTTCATACATAAAATATTAGCAAACCATCAACGTTTATGGAACATTTCACTCCAGGAGCTAAGTAATTAGTTATACTCTTAATGTTGATGTTGAAAACTGTTAAGAATGACATTCGTCACTAAGGAACACCCAATCTATGTTCGTACAAACCACACAGGGTAGAACCCACATGTACTTTGAATTCGTTGTTCGAGAGAATGTTCGATATGAATGTGGCCTATGGTTAAATCCATATCATGCAGAGAATTCATTATTAAGAAATTATATGCTGTACCATTCGCTTTTTGTAAATTGAAGAAAACTGTTACTAAATTTCCTTCCAGATAAAGGCATTGCGAATAAAATGTTCCAGTCCAGCCAGATGGTCATTGTTACTACGGCCAGATCGAAAGACACTTTTAAAAACAAAACCTATTCCATTATAAATAAAAGGAAAATGGAAAATTGTAACTTTCCGAGTTGTCTGATTTGAGATTCCATTCTGTCTTGTTGTGACTCTTTAGTCTTCCAAAGTCTGCTGAATAATTAAATGATGAGTAGCGTTTAGGGAAACTATCATCATGTATGGACTATTGAAATTGTTTTCCTTTAATTTCCGATGTTAGGAAGAATTGTGATTTCCCCTTCTTTCCATTTATTTCTGAGAACCTGAACTATACTTTCTTTATCACGGAAAGAGAATTTAAAGAAGTAACATATTTGTTTCTATGATTGTATTTTACATCCTTGAATCGTGCGGCGAGCTTTAGCCCGGGAAATACGTACATATTTGTATTTGCATGCCTCAAACGATTATCACATTTTCTAAGTGCACCTCGGCGTTTCTTGATGGCTTAATTATATGCGTTAGTTTACCAATGTTTCCCGGTTTGTTTAAAGTTTGTCGACGACTTAGAAATAAAATCTTCTGTAACCTCAATTCAAAAAGGTTATTTAACATTTAAAAGGTTTTCCTTTTAATTCTAGGTTTACTGTTGCATTAAAATTTAAAATGTAATTAATTTTGAACACGGATGGAATTCATTTAAAATATGTATATTTTTGCAATACTTTTCAGGACTATTTGGACTTTATTTCACAATTCTAGAAGATTTTTCTTCATTTTCACGTTTATTCTTTTGAAATAAATTATTTGTTTAACTATACAAAACTTTCTATTTCTCTATTTCTTGTTATATCTTGTTTAAGACCATATTGTCGTATTAATCGTAATGGGCTAGATTTGTTCAATTTTCAGCTATAAATTATCATACCCATTATTTTATCAGCTTGGATATATTGACACCATATATAGTGTGTTCCGTTTATGTATTACTGGAACAAAGGAATTCTTCTGAACATACTAATAAGTATTTAAGCGTTGTAGTTGTTATAAATTATTTTATTTCATATCTTTACTGGCAAAATAACAGAGCTTAGATATTGTTCTATTTTGTATCCCTCAACAGTAAATTATTTTGAGCTTTTTATTCACTATATCAACCATGCACGATCTCAAATTCTCTTCTCATAAAACATGTTTCAAACAAATCACTTTGGTAATTCTAAATATAGCCCCAGAAATAATGTGTTAATTTATCTCACTCAACCCTGTATAAAACGAATCACAATGCAAAAAGTAAATATGCCAAAAGATAATACCATATATAATATAGCCTGTGTTGTTATCTTCATTTGTTAGACGGAACAAGGACAACGGACTATTGATGCTACATCATCTTTGAGTCTTCGGTGTCTGTTTTATATTGAATGCTAGGTGCACTATTAATAACTGCGATACATTAGTAATGATCGTTCTCTGGAATTTGCAAGGAATGGCATCATACGTTTTATACTAATTGTCATAACTGCGTCAAAGATCAATTTTAACTAGTTGGTCTTGTTTCATAAAAGAAACCTTATAAAATGGGCACAATTATAAATGTCAGTTCAAAATATTCGATATCGTACTATTTGAGTCACATATTAAGAAACAATTTCACTAGCGTAACCTATAACTTGACAAATGAATATCACTTCTGCCATGTTCTGATCTTCTTTCCAATGCATACATAGTTATTGTTTTCTTAATTACCTACTCTAAAACCAAAACACCGGTTGTTACAAATACATGTATGCGGTTTCCGAACTCCAATGTTTATTGATGAATGTCAAGTGTCGTAAGTCTTTATTTTGAAAGTGACTATAAGAACTGGTTCGGGTGCACATGACGGATTGATCATGTTTGTTAATCAGACCCAAATGACTTAAAGAAGCGTAGTCTTAAGCCTTCTAGTACGTCAATTCTTCAATTGTTGATGCTCGTACCTTTTCTACTTAATGCAGGGACAGCAACAGATGATGTTAGAAGGACATTTGGTAATCTATATAACATAATTGCTACCTGCGGCACATTGTAATATATTATAGCCGATCACAGGTGGCAGTGAACACTTGCATCGTACGATCGCCAGCGTAAATATAAATGTATACCCAGTAATGTTTCCCATATATAGTTGTTGGAGCATCTAGACATTGTTTGTTATAGAAAATGCGCACATTTGCTCCAATTGTTAACTCCTAAATGTTCGACACTTTTATATGATTGTTTCAATGATATATCTGTCAAACAAAATTAAATTTCAATAGTCCTACATGTAAATTATAAGCATCATGAGCTTATATGCACCTTCTGCACACATAAGCCAATGATGAACGAACGAATCTAATCTGTATGCGTTCATTTTAATGGTATTTAGTCTACAACAAATCAACTATATTTACTAGCCCATATTAGCAAAAACTGTTTATTTGCCTTCAGGAATCTACTATGAACTATATTAAATAGCTTTAACTTGACGATAAATGTGCTAAATATATCTTAGGTGTGATAATTGTGTTATTGTTTAAAAATACACCACATACACCAGTATGTATATACAAAGTATCTAATCCTCATTTCTAATTAAGACTGACCTATATATACCGGTAACTTGTAAAATATTGATTTTCATCTAAAATGTCAGTATGTTTCGATGTTTATCCATGCTAACTATATTTCTTGCTTAAATACAGGCGATGTTCCAATTGGGTTTGACGGAGATGTATTGGACGCTATAGCTGGAGAAAGGTTTTTAGTGAAAACATGGGCAGATAACCGAAGAATCAAGTCAATTACTATATCAAAAGGCAATGCCGCTATCCGTTTCATTCCGTTCTACATGAAATCTAATCTCAAAATTTCAAAGTACCAGCATGGTGCCTTTCTGCTGCAATACAACAATGCTACGAGGGAAACGTCTTTGATATTAGAAAACTTTGGCAAGGAATATGAGGGCATATATAATGTGGACGAAATAGTAGCTGACACGAACCCGAACGATTTTGAGAGAGAAGCTGGTAAATGGAATTTCAAGTTGAACATTATAGGTATGCTGGATAACATTAGGCAAGTATTGACATCATCATCAAACTAAATGTGGCTCTAACGTATACATATTTTCCTTCTCTGCCTCATCTTCTATGTCCTATAATAATAATAATAATATTAATAATAATAATAATAATAATAATAATATTATTATTATTATTATTATTATTATTTTAAGAGTAACATTAATAGTAGTATTGTTAATATTATCCATTTCTTTAAGTTTTAACAATCATACTAAAATACTTTGGCAATATGGGCATCAAACTTTGAAAACATTCGTATTATATTAACCATATTTAATGTCAATATTCAGATCTGCAAATTATTTAAAATGATACGCACAATTGCGTTACATGTAGACTTTGTTTAAATTTGTATTTACGATTGATAACATGGTTTGATACAATAGAAGTAAGGTAAACTATAATGATAATGCATGCAGTTTCAATTCAATTATGATCTGCTATCTGTGTTGATATACATGTTCGGTGTTTACTTACTGAATATAGAGGTGAATTCGTATATACAAAGACGGATATGTTTGTTTTATATTCCTATTCTCATGTGTCCACGTCACAAACATATATCGAAAAATGTTTGGGAATCCGTTTTCAGCGCGAAAGTAAAGAAAGTAAACAAAACTGGATGTAATGCATCAAATAATTGTTTGCTTATAAATATTTTGTGAAACTCTCAAGAGATTGTATCGATTCCATAAAAATGTGCTGGTCATAAATAACGTTAACGAGGCACCACCTACGTTCATAGCAAAATGAATGTAGGATATTTTGATAGAATGGATGTCAAAAGTCAAAGACGACATAAGCAGTTCGGTAGATTAAATTGTTCCTATTCAACAGTTGAAGGAGAATTATTTCGAATAAACTGTATTACACACATGAATAGAATGAATCACATTGGTTTTACATGATTGGACTAAACACTGTTGACAAACAGTTTTACGGTACGTTAAAAGGGTTTGAAATCGGTATCAAATGGCACCATTCAGATCTATGGTTAGAATTACCGCAACAGTAGGAACGTTAAGTGTATTGAAAGGTGCTAAGAATACTTAATCAAGACAGATAATTTAATAAGAAAACTAATAACATCAGTATAGTTAATTGATTTGCATAAAGACCAAATGATCAGGATTTCCGTACTGGGTTTACAAGATCATGAAACTAATTATCTTGAAGAAAGGAAGATGCCAAAATTAGCATGGACACTCATAAAGGAAGAAGCCAAAGTTTGCTTTGACACTCATAAAGGAAGATGACATCGTTAGCATGGACACTCATACAGGATGATGCCAACTTTAGCATGGATACTCATAAAGGACGATGCTAACGTTACCATGGACAATCATTAAAGGAAGATCATACAAAGCAAATCAAATACGTTCCTAACTAACCGAAAACTAGATTGACGGAAACAAAATGTTTATTGCATCAATTTCGTTTAGCATGGCAACCGTCAACTTTCAATTTTCCATTGTTAAAGTTAATTAGTTTTAAATTGTGAAGACTATTGTGGGAACAGTTTGAATATGCGTCGTCTAATTATGAAATCTAAATTCCAGTGTTGCGTATTTCCCTGTGACTCTTACTTTGTGCAGAATTTCTGTGAAAGAATATCATTCCAGATTCCTCTATTATTTATTTTATAAGGCTGTCAACATTATGCTAATAGTCAATCTGATTGTAATATAGGTTATTAAAATATGTGTTTTATCAGATAGATATACTCAAGACATATTAAGGCATCTTCCAAAACTGTTAAAAACTTTCCTGCGAAATGTAGTTCCATATACTTAGGTGAGAAGTGTGAATATGCAGGAGAGTGCTTAAGGTCAAAGACCAGGCTGTGTCTCTGCTACAAAAGTGTCTTGAGAAGAATTTTTAGCATTCTTAAAATTTAATATTCGTCCACTTCAACGTAACCACGTGTACTGTTTTGCTACTTAGAGAAATATAAAGTAAAGCATTCTCGAAATTACAATTGTCTACGTGAGACCCGACGCGAAGGTTGTGAAGTGTTGACCTGTCATGACATTTAAATTGAGGTGCCAAATAGTGAATCTATATGTATACATGGTAATCTTTGCGTCAATTTAAATGTGTTATATTTGTCATATTATTATCATTTTCTTCTGTACCCATATAGACTAGAATTAATTAGACATATTAATCAATGTTTTTCGCACACACTAAATTTAGAAGAGAAAGTCTCCCTTTGAGTTTATAATTTTTTTTATAGAGTTCCAAATTGACTTGGTTAACCACCATGCCTTGTCGTTTTCACTTCTTTTTAGTTTGCCGACCAGTATTGCTTCCCATACAACAGTAAAATATGCATGTTACGTTTAGACATTATGTATCTAAATCACAAAGTTCCTAGTGTCAACATATATCAACCAAAAATTCATAATTTTAATTTGGAGTGAATAATGATATTTCACATTTTGAGAAAGATTATAGTATAATAGTGGCCAGTGACATACTGAGGTTTTAGCGGCCGCGCCCGCCACGCCCATTTGGAGGTGTCGGCTAGTCAAAAGGTAAAGAAATCAACATGTGAATGGTACTCAGTCTTGAGTCTTACTTACGACAACTAATTATTGGTATTGTTGTCCCTGAAATTTTCGAATCACTACAGCAGTTTTATAAACAATGCAAATTTTACTCCATGGCTACGTCCTGTGCAGATATATGTCAGCGAATAAGGGTGGTTATAATATGGCAATGGATCACACTGGTGAAGCATTCAACTATCATCAGAAACAAACGTCAGAACAAGGGCCGCTGAATTAGACTTGTGAGATGGAATTAGTCTATGCTTATGATAAAACTATTAGGCAACATTATAGAAAAAAAAGATCTTTTATAAACTTGAAAATTCACTTTCGCTGCATAAAAATCATGTTCAAACGTTGTTTTGCTCATTCTGGAATGTAAACAGCAGCTTATTTGCAATTAATATCTACAAGCGGATATTTGATAGTAAAACTGTACATTTATAAAAGATTATCACATTGGTTGACAGATCTTGCTGCAGATTAGAAGAGTATTCATTTCTTATATATATATTACAAACAAAGACAGAAATTATCAGCATGACAACCAGCGTATTGCAGGCCGTTGAGACGAACAAATGAAATTATACTGGATAAGCTTATGAAATAATATGAAGTATTACAAGTATTCGGTAAAAACAATTATTGTTATGGTAAGTTGAGCTGCAACAAAAGTTAAAGATTGAATGGACACGTACATAATTAGAAAAATATGGAGGTTAGAATAATGATGAGGGCGACTGAACAATTATGGTACAACAATAGAAAGATTTTATGTCTGAAATAAATCTTTAAAGATATTAAATTATTTCACGTGCATTGATGTCAACAGATTCCGGATGTCAACCCTATTTACACAGAAAAGCTGCTTAATGCTTCAAATATGACAAAATCAAATTTTCAATAGGAAACATATAAAGCTACTAGTGTTTACGGAAAATGGGAAATAAAAACAAGACACTGTTGTCGGATGATGTTAGGGTTGTGATTGTTGTAAAAAAAGAATAGTAATTGCGTGTAATTTTGTTATAACTGCGATGAAAGCTCATTTCGTGTCTCCGATATGCAGATATGCGAAAATCAAACTGTTGCTAATCTGTGACATTAGTCATATTTTGATTTCACATATGATGATACGAATAGGGAAAAAAAAGATAATCCACAAACCTTGCGAACACGTAATTTAATTTTGAATAGTTTCCGCATTACACACACACACACACACACACACACACACACACACACATATATATATATATATATATATATATATATATATATATATATATATATATATATATATTGGTATTTTTATATTTACAGACAATGATTTTGTAAACATAATGAAGAGTAATCAACTTTAAAAGAAAGACTTCATAACATGTCATCTTAAAGAAGATAAACCTAATCTATTCCTTAAAGACAGATATCATTATCGACGTATCTCCATAAGGAACTCAAGTAATCTCTTATTTCTGAACAAATAGGAGAAACAATGAACTAAATCTCTGCAATCTCGTGTAATATCAAGGAGCGACACCACAAGATTTATTCTGAAAGGGCTTTTGATCATTTGCATGAATATTTCCAAAATGAAATTGGTTTGAAAATAGCTGCCGTTAAATTATGCAAATAGGTATAACGAACTATTTTTAATAACAATATCTAATCTTTTGGTAATAAAATGATAGCATGTGTGCATGTTCTGTTATTGAAAGATGATGCAAACAATGTTAAACGTGTTTCCTTTAGTGTTTAGAGATTGCGTCTTAAATATTAATCAAAATATGGATATACAAGTTATCATTGAGAATAACGATAAATATGCTGATGCCGCAACAATTACTTAGCATTAGATCTTCGCTCGGATAGTATTTATTATGTGAACAATTAATATACCATTAAATAGTATGAACATTTGAATTCTTAACACAACACACAGACTACACCATTGCCATTAGATTTAATGCTCTATGAGAAATTCTTGTGGAATATATGAACATATTTTAGACCATACAATTTATTTTCGCATCGAAAAACCTTTATTCATGTTTCTATTGGTTATTTTTATTATTAAATTACTCTCTTTTAAACACACATGTCAGGTCCTGCGAACTCAACTAGAAAAATGAATAACAACTTTATGGTCTGTTATATGGCAATCACTGTCAAATTTCATTGTCTCTCTGGAAATCATATTTTAGAGTTTTGAAGAATATTACGTGAATAATTTAGATATATAAACTACTTTACGTATTATTTCCTGTAATCTCATTTTATTTCTGCTAACAATCACTGAAACTAATAAAATTAAGGTATATATTCCCTGCAAATATTGCAACTATAAATATATAAACTACTTTACGTATTATCTCCAATTCATATCATTTTGTTTCTGCTAACACTCGCTGAAACTAATAGAGTTAACGTATATAATCTCAGCAAATATTGCAACTATAAACAAGCTGTAGACATCTTAATGACACTATTGTCAAAAAATATGCCATTTAAGCTTACACTATTGTTTCACTACTTTATTGGCGTGTGGCTGTATTGGTTCCATCGGTTTCTTTTCTTCCTATATATTACATGATTGTCTGCTTTTACTCATGAAACATATCTCGACTGTACCATATTGCTTATTTATCGCAAATGTCTTGTTTACTTTCATCTCCAGTACATATTCTTGGTTTCTTTTGTGTGTAATAACCACCACCCCAACCCCACCCCGCATTTCTCGTTTAATTATGTTATGCAAATGGCGCTATAGTCATTGTAGTATTATTCTTTTTCTTAAACCAGACCCTAGTGAGGTAACGGAATGCGATGATGGAGATATCTTCAAAATGGAAATCATAAAATCGTCAACAATACGCAGTTTATACTACTATGACCAGACAGTAGTAGCAAACCTATTGTTATGCGATGTTGCGATACATTCACATTTGCATGGTCGACTGCGATGCATTATAGATGGTAACAAACACGTTATTATTATACCGAATGTCACACAAAGGGATATTGGACTCTACACAGTAGACAACACAAACAATGACAGTAAAAATGGCAGTAAGAGATATTACCTTAACTTTACAGGTATTAAAATAATCCAATTAAAATTCATTGTGTTATACATATTATATGTTCAATCAATAACTGATTATTCCAATCAATAACCTGTGCACAATATCCTGAGTAAAGGATAACTGCATACCGAACGTATCTTAATAAGGTTTGACATACAGTTTTCATTCCAGAGTTGATCAAACCGTATTTTTAAGTTGCTATCTTTTATTCGTTTGTTTTTATTATACGGAATTAAGAAACTTGCAGTTATATGATGGCTCAGTTTTAAAGTACTGATACTATGTAATATATTCTAAATTTATCATACGTATTAATATCATATTATATGACACATGTTAAATTAAAACAAGTTTTTTTAAATTCGTGTTAGTGATTTCGAATCTCATAATGATGACACAAAATTTTAGAAATATTTCCGTCATCTAAATGTTGAATAATTTATCACTTTCTATCCAAATCTCTTGACATTAATTACAAATCAGATTGCTTTAGATTAACACAATGCAAATTATATGTATTTCTTCTTTTATTTACATTGCTTTAGATCAAACTACTCATGCCATTATTGGAGAAAATGTGACGATTGGTTGGTTTTACAGCCATCAAGCAATAAACCGAACACTGCGGATTATTCATTCAAACAAGGGGATAATGATGAACTTGTCACCTAACAATAAACCGCAAATTGTGACTGCATTTCGGAATCGTCTATTATATAGTGGGGATGTATCGAGATGTTATATCTCAGTAACTTTGTTCAATGTACAAAAATCGGACAGTGGCGTCTTCAAAATTGAAACCATCCATGGAAATACTGTATATGGTTGCAAGCATATAATTGTGAAAGGTAAGAATTACGTATACAGATTAATGTAGTGATTAAAGAATGCTAACTATTTTGTCTGTTCTGCACTCTAACATGTCCATTGGTTAAGGTACGTAACAACAAAGACAACAAATGTAATTCTTTCTTATACATTTTTTCGGTACATTACATGAGATTAGGAACCGTTTCGGGTCTATTCTTCATATAATTTAAAGTATTGGTTTATTGTGCGTCATGTTAGGGCAACAATAATATGGGTACAGTGTTTGGCCATACCAGATCATCACTGGAATACAGATGATAATGTAGAGGATATTAGACTCAAATTGTAACACTTAAATTTATACATGTTTCTGTGTTTGTGTGTGTTTGTGTGTGTGTGTGTGTGTGTGTGTGTCTTTCAAAACATATATATGTATATGAACACCTTATTATTTTACAGCAATTAGAAAAGAATTGATATGAATATATCTCCAATTTCAGAAAAAAAAAGAAAAAGATAGAAAAGGCAGTTCACTATTTATATACGTAAAAACGTCGTACCATTAGGTATACAAACTTTTCATGGAATTTGTATACAGTGTTCACATCACAAATAGTACACGTTGTAACTAGCTATCAAGGTTTGTGTCGTATTTTTTTTGGTAAGAAGTACTATGTATTTTTAAAGTTCTTTTCTCGCCTTTGGTAAAACATTGATGTGAATCTAAAAACGTATTATTTGATGTTAATATGTACGAAGGCCGTTTTATTCATCCTTGGTATTTTAATATCACTGGTAAGACCCTTGACTAATTGACCAATAAAGACAGGGATAGGCAATGAATTAATGCCGTTATGGTAAGTCTCTCCATCACCAACATCCTCTGTCTGTCTGGCTGTCTGTCTGTCTGTCTGTCGGTATAAAACGAGAGTGGACGATTTTCCCTTTATATGTCTCTTGACCTATAAACGATGGGAAAATGTAGCAACAGTTGTATGGTAGTTTGGTATTTTAATTAAACCATAATAATTAGGTACAAGGATTGTATCGCATTCAATCGTTCCGGCCATACACATGATATAAACAATTGTATGGTAGGTAGCGATTCTAATTTAAATTTAATCTTAATATTTACATTCCGTTTATACACTGTTGCTTATAGTCCATCTTAACTGTGTTAGAATTGCACAATTGCAGGTCTCGTTCCTTTAAGTGAAACATATTAACACCTCGCTGTTTA
>JARLTB010000269.1:147500-160000 GCA_030141615.1 Unio pictorum
CTATATTCTTTAAGTAGATGCATGATCTTGTGTTTAAATCCGTATTTAAACCTTCACACATATATCGTTTAAGTAGCTGCATGGTATTATTTTTAAATCCATATTTAACCCATCACATATATATCATTTTAATAACTGCATCGTCTTGTGTTTAAATCCATGTTTAACGCATCACTCATATATCCTATAAGTTGCTGCATGGTCTTGTGTTAAAATCCATATTTAATCCATCACACATATATCCTTTAAGTAGCATCATGGTCTTGTGTTTATATTACAAAATTCGTAATTGGCATATACAATTACTAATATTTAGCACCTGATTATTTACATACTTGAGATTAATATATGAAACCAGAATTAGTAGAAATATTCATTCATGCGTCAGCAGGTGGTTGTCCCTCATATTGTATCTAATGGATAGTGACATTTAAAACTAAATACCATTGATAACGCAAGGGTGATGATGCAACAATTTTAACGGTAAAAATCATTGAACTTTCAAAAGTGCAACGTTATATTATTGCAGATAATATTTCAGTTCAAGATGAAAATCTCCATGTAAAATGTTTTAATTTTTGCATTGTTTCTTTAAGATTACATATAAACTATGGTATGTATGATTTGTTTATTCAATTAATTTTATGTGTATACATCACATTTTGTACAACTGTCTTAAATGTACAACCATAGATTTAAGCTCCACGAGAGGACCATCTTTAGTACCTTCGGCTGAGATATTGGATACTGAAGAATACACAACATCACTTTCACTCTCTGTACGACTGACATCTGCCAATGATGGGATTACATGTGAGTATCATGTTAAGAAGACGATCTGGTTCTGTAAACATAATACAAACATATCAAGCTTGCCATGGATTGTATTAGGTTTTGATTACGGTATGTTTAGGTTGAGAAAGAGATTTTATATATTGTCTCACATTTAAAATCTGTGCCATCATTGATAAAGTGTATATGTAACGCGGAAACTATTCAAAAATAAATTACGTGTTTTCCAGGTTTGTGTATTCCCTTTTCTGGCCCTATTCGTATAATCATATGTGAAATCAAAATATAACTGATGTCACAGATTAGCAACATTTTGATTTTCGCATATCTGCATATCGGAGACACGAAATGAACTTTCTCATTTAATAATTATCATCGCAGTTATAACGAAATTACACGTAATTACTATTCTTATTTTACAGAAGGAAGAACAAACTTCGGACATTAAATACGTTATAACAACTCTAATGATGTATGTTTGCTGTGCTAAATAATTTTCTAATGCAAGTTTTCTGATTTAGTCAGAGCCGAAGGTAGAGGGTGTAACGGGATGGATGTTTGTTAATGGTTGGTGGTTGTATATAAATAATAATAATAATAATAATAATAATAATAATAATAATAATAATAATGATCGAGTGAAACTATCGAAGTCAATGCCTTATACGATTTCATAACCAGCTAGTCCCTAGTCTGTTCGGCTGCATCTGTAGCTGTTCAGAACTTGGATCCCAGGATGATACATTCTACCATCTGTATCCGGATACTCTCATAATACGTCTAGAAATTAGTACGAGGCAGAATTGCGTCAATGGAATATACGTCTCACTGCACTTCCCTCTTTTGTTTCTTCAGCATACGTCTAAGGGTAACATCACACAACACGTCCCAAAAGCTATTTTCTCCCTTTTAAATGAATATAAAATAGACAAACTGAATTTCCCGTTATATATGATACAGGGGGAAGGGGAACTTGCATTAAGCCGGCTCGGTATCATATATTTCTATCAGTAGTATACAGATGATAAGGCTATTAATCGACTACTCATGTCCTAAAATGACCTTAGTTAGTCGAATGGCTAAGTTGTCATACATTGACTTTACACATTAACGCACAAGGATTGGGGTTCTGCCAGCCCTCAATTTACACAGCAATTAAATGGGACACAGTACAACCTTTCAGTCAATATACCTTTACTCTAAATTATAAGTGAAATCTAAATTCTGTTAATTTATACGGATTCTCGTAAACACATTAACTAATGGAATGCATTTAATTCTGAGAAATTAATTATTATGCAAACAAGATGTTAAGTTCAAACAATTCGTCATATATATATATATATATATATATATATATATATATATATATATATATATATATATACATATATATATCGCATCAACAAATTCTATGTAATTGTCACATTACCTTTGTGTACTCGTCAATCCAAAACTGTTCGGTGGATTGCTTGGACACACGTTTTATCGAGGGAATTTCATACAAATACCTCCCGGAGTCTCACTGGTTATTTTTTCTTGCATAAAACGTTTAGACTAATTACAATTTTTATGAGTGTGATATTAAACCCTATGACATTTTGTGGGAGAACCCGCCCCGTATTTAACGTAACCAATCAGAATCAAACATTGGCTGCCCCTCTCTTTTACCGAGGCTCCAAAGTCGGGTCAGCTTTACCAGGTAGTTTGCGTAACAGAATTTCTACGATTCTCAATTTTGACAACTTTAGCATGAAAATGATGTTTACCGTGTCCTGATAGTCTGTCTGGCTTTTGGATAAAAAAAAGGTTTAATTAGAAACAACATTCACCTTTATAAAAGACCTTACCGATCACGGCAGTATGGCGATATGATACGCGTTTGCCTCCATAAATCTAATTAATGGTTCTCTGGTTTCAAATGATGCATTTTTGATAGATCGCCATACATTTGCCCCTTCACATAGGTTATGTTTTTGTATTGTGATTTTTATACTGAATATTTTGGTTTTGTCTTCATTTTGTGGAGATTTTGTTTCATTTTTGTTTTCTTTTGTTTTGTTTTATCAACTACTTGATCCTCTTCCTATACTGGCTTAATAAAAAAGCATTATTGCATCTCTGTCGTTACAGCGAGTTTACCTGTTCATGTCATGTATGTCGTCATCATAGCGATGGGGCTAATAATTATGATGATTGGCTGTTTGATATGGATTCAACGGAGTAATAGATATTGTCTGAAAGCAGGTAAAATAATCCCCAGTCATATTTTCTTATCGCAGGTCCCTTAGAAGATGGTTAGTTGAAAATAAGACAAGAAAACAAATGTCTCATTTGAACTTGTCTTGTCATTGACGACAAATATGTGCAATGGAGGTCACTTTTCACTATCTCTCTCACTGGCTGACATTAATATTGATAAGTGCAATTGTGTATCTATCATCATTAGACCTCTGATCTGTTAGGAATTATACTGAAAGTGTCATTCTATTCTTTACGCATTTTGTGACGAATTATTTCCTTTTGTAGATTTGCATTGGCTATTTTTAATTTTGATACGCTTAAAATTCAAGAAGAAAGTACATAGACATTGTATATGAATATTTAAGTATCATATTCAAAGAAAAAACATTACATATGTAGTTGCTACTTCCTTAATTGTAGCGTGTATTGTGAAACCTTGTTGTAAATTACTTACGTGAAACCTAATGAGTGAAAAAAAATATTGTGATAACTCTAAATACTCTGTTCTTTAGATCTAAGTCTAAATTCATGTTCCAAAACATAAAACGGGTCAAATATAGATGATATCTGGACATTCGTTATACAATATTCATCCCTAAACACTTATATCCAACAACTAATATGCGTAGTAGCTGATTCACATCTGCTCTTTGAACAACTCCATTTTTAAATGTTATTGGTTTGTGAACTCCACATTATGAATTAATATAGCGTCTGGCGTTATTTATTACACGTAAGAATTGAAAGGTTTATCAATTAAATATCTTGTATAAATGACACGATCCATCAAAATGCTATTTGTTAAACATACTTTGGCAAGACAAAATTCATATGTATAAGTGTTTTTAAGAGACAAAACATGAAATGTCACAATTATGTACATTGTATAAACTTAAACGTTTCAATATGAACCCAATCCTCAGACAATAACATGCCTAAATAATTTTATAAATTAAGCAAATATATTGTGTTTTTAAGCTAACGTTATGTTGTAATACGATATATAGTGCAGTGTTCCAAATCTGTCATTTGATCTTAATAATAGTTCGCCAAAGTGCTATTAAAAACAAAAGGATAATACATTCTGTTCCCATTGGCCTATTTTCTTTATACTCTATCTCAACCTCTCTTAATCTATTTGTATATATGAGGTCAGAAATGCGGTGTATGACGTACATGTTATAATCAAATCGGATGGCGTGATCAATGGTGATTTAAATTAAACCTTACATATCCATTAGACTTATTCTTTAAAAGATTTGAATTTTCTTTGAAACAGTTGCTTCTTCTGGCACTTTCAGATACGTTAAGTGTATTACTACATGTGCGCTTCACAGTTGTAACCATGTCTGAAGCATTAGATCTTTTTTGATGTTATTGCCTCCATGAAGCCTATAATTCATCAAATTTAACAGCACTCTTTATTCCATCGATGGGTTGGTTGATATATCTATATTTCAATTTGATTCTGTTAGGATATATTCATTCCATTACAATACGCAGTCAAATAGATATGGAACGCGTTAAATGGTCAATTTGCTGAATTGATTCATTCATTTCATAACACATACCACTTTCAGTTAGCACATATAAAATATGTTTAGATATGGAATCTCTTACCTGCGAAAACCATGACTTTACAAAAGTAAAGTACTCTATTCTCACATACGATGCCACAAATAGCAGAGTCTAATATATAATTAGCAATATCTTTTCTTAGAGATTTCCCATATGGAGTTTCACTTTTGTTGTTGCAGACCGACCGCATCCACTCGAAGAATGTGATCGTGGGTTATATATTACACCTATTGGAGGCGAAGTTCATCTACCAATACCTCTCATGAATGATGGACATGTATTTGATTCCAAAACTACACAGAGTGACTCACGCATGTTAATATTACCCGCAAACCAAAATTTGTGTATGGATGGATATGAGACGGTTGATATTTCTAGTAATGATGCTGGTGAACGTGTATGTAATAATTATGAAACAGTTCATGAGACGAATGAAAGTATTAGCAATCCTGTTGATGATAATTTTGGATATTTGACTGTGCTAGGTTTGTTAGAGAAATCCGTTTGAAAAAATGCAGTTCATACCTTAAGGGTTTCAAACACAGCATTGTGACATTTATCGAGGATTTGCCGATTTCAGTGGAATAACAATATTATTTTATTTTGTTATTAGATGGATATAAACTATAATAAGTAAACATGTGCATTCTAACTATATTAAAATATCCATCTGACTCCAAGGACATTCGATGGGTATTTAATTAGGAATTGTATGTACCGACGGGTTAAATAGCAAAATAGTATTATTGATTATACGTGTATAGTAATAATAACTCCGGATTTGTAAAGAATTTATCATGATACACAATTGTATCGCAATTCTTTCGTTTCTCCTTTCATCATCTAGTCTCTTGCTCAAGTGACAAAATGTGGAGCAATTGGGAATGAAGAACGATAAGAAAATCATAATCATGAATATCTTGACCTAGTGTGATCGTTGAGGCACCGTGCTGCTGAACATCTGACCAGCTCCCTCCATTTGTTCCGATCATATGATAATGACTGTATCTCCGTGAACTTTTCCTGGTCCATTCTGTGATGTTGTTAGTCCACTTTTTTCTGTCTACCGCTCAATCTGCCACTTTGGACACTGCCCTGCATTATTGATGTGGAATGACTGTTGACTTTGGTGACATGGCAATACCATTTCATCTTTCTCTTTTTAATAGTGGTGAGGAGGTCTTTGTTATGACTTACTTTGTGCCTAATGATGTTACGCACTTCTTCATTTGTGATGTGATCCGTGTAAGAGTTGCCAAAGATGGTTCTGAAGCGTCTCATTTCAAGAGCCCGGATTCTTAGTTATAATACTGCTGTCGGTTTCCAGGCCTCACATGAATATAAAATGACTGGGATGACTTGTGCTCTAAGTAATCTGATTTCTAGTTTTCAGACAGCTATTCTTGACTTTATGGATGGATCTTAGCTTTGACATAGCAGCCGTTGTTGTGCTGCTCGTGACACAATTACAGCTCTTGATCCCTCTTCGGTGATAATGAAACCAAGATATTTGAATTGGCTCATTGTTTCAAGTTCCTGTCCTCCAATTTTAATTTTGATAGAGATTTGTATACCACTATCTGTCATCAGCTTTTTCTTCTCGGCGCTCATCTCCATGTCAAATCTGAAATATTTTTCATCCATGTTCTTCACTAAGGTGGCAAGCTCATCCCACCGCCTGCCAGCCATTCAATGTCATCTGCAAAGCATAGGGTGGTGATGTTACGCACTCCAATGCTGACTGTCACACACTGGTTGTCCAGGACTTCACTCATGATGCGCTCAAAGTAGATGTTGAAAAGCGTGGATGACAGGAGACACCCTTGCCGTACTCCAACTGTTGTCTTGAACCAGTCCCCCACAAAGCATGATCAATGTCTGAACTGGTAGCCTTGGCGTGTTGCTGCTTGATGCTATTCTTCAACGTTTGACCCATGATGTACTTCGTCATTGTAGCCCACAATGCTTCATGCCACACTCTGTCAAAAGCCTTTTTGAAATTTATGAACGCATGATAGCTGTCCTGTTGATGTTGTGAGTACGTTTCACACAGGTCCCTAAGATTGAATATTTTTTCCGTTGTGCTTCTTCCACTCCGAAATCATACCAGTTCTTCAGCGATAATTTCTTCTGCTTGTGGGTACAGTCTGTTCAAGATGATCTTGAGCATGACCTTACTAGCATGGCTTATCAAACTGATAGTTCTGTAATTTTGGCACAGCTGGAGATTGAATGTTTGGGGGAGTGTTATACTCAGTGACTGGGTCCACTGTGTTAGCCATTCGCATGTCTGCCAGATCTTGTTGCATATTTTTTGGTAGAAGCTCTATCACTGATTCCCCAAATTTCGTGATAAGTTCAGCTGTTATCTACTCCAGCAACCTCCTCATTATTCAATGCTCTTATTGCTGAATTCTCCTCTTCTTTGAGAATGGGGAAATCATCAGTTTTGGAGTTTGGAACTTCAAGAACCTCTTGGGCTCCAGTGGACGGATGGTTGTAGAGTTCTTTACAATACCCATTCCATCTTTCTGCAATGTCACTTGCTTCCGTGAGGCATTTTCCAGTTTCGTATTGAATGGCACTGACTCTTAGTTAATTGTGCCTGGTAAGGTCTGTCACAATTTGGAATGCCTTTATACTGTTTTTCTTTATCTGACTACTCCCTGTTTCTGCGTACATTTGTCCAATCCAATCTTTGTTTGATTTGTTCATGTCTGTTCTGACATTCTTGTTTATTTCTCGGTACTCCACTGCCCCTGTTATGTGTCTGGTGTTTTTTTTTAGGTCTTCTCGGGCATCACACAGATTATAAATCTCTTATGTAACGCAGGTTTTGTTCTTTGGACGATGGAGGCCAAAGATGTCTTTGGCAACTTTTGGCATGACTGTGTTGAAAGTGTAAGTCATCACTTTAACACCAATATCCATCACAAAATGTGGAGCAACATTTCCTCCAGTTGGGGCTTGGAATGACTTGCAGATGTTAGGTGCCTTCAGCTGTTAAAGGTTGAATTTAAGCCTGAGTCTCTTTTGCTTGTTTATTTTCTTCAACCTCGTAATGAAGAGGACTTGATCACTCCCAATATCAACACCTGAGAACGTTGTTGTTTTTGCTTTATTGATGCAAGATCGGTAGCAGTTTTGAACAAGTATGCAGTCTATCTGGTTATAATGGGTTCCATTTGATGCGTGACATCCAACATCGTGAAGCTTTATGTTGGCCCAGGGTGTTGGATTAAATAATACACCTGAAAAACCAAAATTGCACTAAGTAACGTATAATGTAGTTGTTATAGACAGGTCTACATTGTTTGTATTGTCAATGGTATAAAGTTGCAATTTCCGGTCGACACAGTAACGTACATCATGTCTTGGTTACGAAGCAAATGTATTTAAGGCTTTCTCGATTTTCTTGTTTGATCTAAAATCTTAACAAACTTTATAAAAGTAGATTTTTATTATTTGAATATGAAAATTTCCAATCGCCGCAACTCTCGCTTTCAATCGTTCTCGGCCATCGACTGAAGACTAGGAGCAAAATCCATAAAAAGTCGCGAATATATTATTTTCGCATGTTTAGTGCATCAACATCAACTTTACATATATTAAAATGGTTTAAATACTTCTTGTTGTTTCGACATATTCTAATGTCCTTATATCTGTATGCCAATGCATAAATGAGCAAGCCTCGTTTCTATGAAGTTAAAAATTAACAGATATCGTGGTCAATCGTCGATTCAGTGTACAGAATATACATTTATAATATCCATCTCTTTCTCTCTCTCTTTATATATATATATATATATATATATATATATATATATATATATATATATATATATATATATATATATATATATATATATATATATATATATATATATATATGTATATATATAATGTATATATATATATATATATATATATATATATATATATATATATATATATATATGTGTGTGTGTGTGTGTGTGTGTGTGTTTCATTATTTAGTTGTTTTTTTTTTTTTTTATTTAATTCGAAGATGAAATATCAGAGAAACTGTTCTTTCTGTTATATGTAAGAAACATACTAATTAAAGTTACGCGGTTAAGATTACATGATTTAACAATCCAATCCCGTTCATTCAGTCAGCGCCGAATACAAAAAGAAAACATCATGTCGATGTTATCTTTAATACATTAGAAGAACCTTTAATGGTGAATCTTAAATCCCTCATGCTGTTTGTGTGAAAATGCATGACAGACTTACTAATCAAGTTTCTAGCAACTGAAAGTATGAAAAAACTTCCTAATGAGCTCTCAACTATATATATATATATATATATATATATATATATATATATATATATATATATATATATATATGTTCAGCATTAAATTAGTTTGTCATATATACTCTCTTCTTAACCTTTGAAGAATTTAAATTAGTCAGATATACATTATCTTCTAAACTGCTGGTTATATATATATATATATACATATGTGTATATTTATCTGTGACGGATTAAGGTAGTGCAGTGCCTGTAGCATATGTTATAAAGGAGCCTTACGTTTGAAAAACACATGAATATTTAAAGACATGCATTTTAACTTCCATAGTTAAGTATTATCTTTTATATTTGCTCTACATATACAGCCAGATAATACGAGAAATAGGTCTGCCATTTTAGTACTGATATTATTTAGGTGACTGATGGAATGAAATCATTCAAGTGCGGGGTCTGTAACCCTGATCGTATGCTACTTTTGCTATTAGGATAATATTATTATTCCATCGATGGGTTGGTTTATATATCTATAATTCAATTTGATTATGTTAGGATATATTCATTCCATTACAATACGCAGTCAAATAGACATGGATCACATTAATTGGTAAATTTGCTGAATTGATTCATTCATTTCATAACACGTACCATTTTCAGTTAACACATACAAAATATGCTTATATATGGAATATCTTACCTGTGAAAAGCATGACTTTACAAAACTAAAATACACTATTCTCACATACGATACAACAAATAGCAACGTCTAATATAGAATTAGGAATGTAATTTATTAGAGATGTATTCATATAGATGTTCACCTCTGTTGTTGCAGACCGACCCCATTCACTCGAAGAATGTGATCATGAGTTATATATTACACCTATTGGAGGAGATATTCATCTGCCAATACCACTGATGAATGATGGACATGCATCTGATTCCAAAACTGCACAGAGTGACTCACGCAGGTTAATATTACACACAAACCAAAATATGTGTACGGATGGATATGAGACGGTTGATGTTTCTAGTAATGATGCTGGTGAACGTGTATGTAATAATTATGAAACAGTTCATGAGACGACTGAAAGTATTAGCAAGCCTGTTGATGATAATTTTGGATATTTGACTGTGCTAGGTGTGTTAGAGACATCCGTTTGAAAGCAATGCAGTTCATACCTTAAGAGTTTCAAAAACAGCATTATGATATTTATCGAGGATTTGCCGATTTCAGTGGAATAACAATATTATTTTATTTTGTTATTAGATGGATAGAAACTATAATAAGTAAACATGTGCATTCTAACTTTATCAAAATATCCTTCTGATTCCATGGTCATTCGTTGGGTATTTAATTAGTAATTGTATACAACGACGGGTTAAATAGCAAACTAGTATTATTGATTATACGTGTCTTGTATATATCTTGCACAATGTGCCCCTGTATGCAACCTTTAGTCACAGTCAGGATTTTCGTTCATGTCAGACATATACTGAGATACTGATTCCGCATCGTACGTTTTCCAATGTTGTTTAATCTTGTGAGATGCTAATACAATACATCTGCCAAAATATGGTTCGAGAGTGACGATGGGATTTCAATTTGAACAAGTTGCTGATGGCCGCTGTCTGATTAGAAATTATCAATATTTTGATATCAAAGCACGGAGTATAATATCATGTATACTTTATGTTTAATGCAATAAATATATAGTTTTGGATTTGCAAATAGAAGTAGTTATAAGACAGTAAAGACTACAAACATTGTTGACAGTAAAGACTACAAACATTGTTATCGATTATCAAATATAAAACAAATGTACTAACATGTACATATGCTTGTATGAGATTACATATCGGGTTAAAGTAAATGTATGAATGTTTTCATAGGTATTGACATTGGCAATCGGTACGATAGTAGGGTGCCTACTACTAAACACCACATAGTTTGATGTGATTTGAAATTAGGAAAACAAACACTCTTAGAATTACGTTCAGGAACTATTAAAGTCAATTGTATGCAATACGAATACGATAAACTACATACAATCGAATATGAATACTGGATATCTTAATACAGGTCGAGGGCGCATAGACTGCGATTGGAATTAAATTGGAAAGGGATTTTCATAACATCATACGTGTTCTTCGAAAGTGTTACGTTTAATCAACAATTAGAAGAAGAAAAAACACATCATATAAAACAAAGCACTAGTTTGTACGTTTGCTATAAATTTCATAGACAGAATCAAGATAACGATAAAGGGAAACACTCGACAGGAACAAACTGTTTGTATATTCCTATGTTTATGGGACAGGACAAGTGTTCATGCGCTGTGCTTGGAACATAATCAGTGAGTTTAATTTGAAGAAATTGCTATTAAAATGAAATGGTATGTAAACTCATCAGACATAAATCACAATATTTTGTATCATTGTATTTACATTGTTCTGGATCTGTGCATTCTAGGAAGACAAAACTCAGACAGTGATGTAAAATGGATAACAAGATGAAAGAGAATATATATTGCCCCTCCTCAATAGTGTGTACATGATGACTCATTGTGTAATAAAAGTGTAATAGTTCAGGACCTTTTAATGTATACAAATATCTGCAACTGAAACGTGTTTTTGGTGTTGAATAATATAACACAGTACAATACTTTAATTCAGCAACTACATTTGTAACATTATTATAAATAAAAATATATTAATGACCTTTGTTAACTATCTTCTGCACTTGAAGAGATTATTTTAGACAAACTTGTACAATATTTGATAGGTACTTTGCTCCTTTTTTAAAAGTTAAAAGGTGGAAGGAGATACATACTGAGAAATAGAGTTTGGAATTGTTTGATACCATAACTGATTAGAATTTTTTAGTAAATTGGTACGAACCTTTGAAAGTTGATCTCTTCAGCCTTCATTATTCGTGTTCACATACATTCAATGCTTTCTTACCATTTCTCTAACTTACCTTGTTCGAATTCATTGTTTCTTGTTTAATATATGTTTCTAAGTCCAACAAACTGTTGCCCGAGATGATAGGCTCAAGTCTATTTTTCAGACGTTTCTTTTTGGATCGTGATTAAGGCAGGCAGCTGTTACATGTTTTCTTCCTCGTGCGTACGCCACTTTTGATTACAACATATATTTAAATTAAAACCCCGTGGCTCATAAACATCCCACTATTCATAGATATTGTAGCATTTATGTTGTGACGTGAGATTTTAGATGAAGTTCGTGACCTATAAGTTTGAATTTGAGATACACTCCCACATTTTTTTTTCTCGTTTATTTAACAATTAACTGATCGAGTGGTAATACACCAATGGTTTTGTCCATTTTGTTCCAGCTAATAATTTGCTATATTAAATAATTACCATCTAATCTGCCTTCAGATTTTAAATTATTAACATTGCTAAATAATGCACATATTCTTCCTATAAACGAGGATTCACATTGGATATAACTATTGGTTTATTAAATATCTTCATCCTGTACATTTAGTTCTACATATAGATATTCATTATGCTAAAATACGTAACTAGGTCCTTTAACTGACCAACTGATAAACAAACACATCCTGGTCAAGCATATGAAATGTATT
>JARLTB010000269.1:165000-252500 GCA_030141615.1 Unio pictorum
AATAATAACTTCCTTACCTGCCTTAAACAATGTTGGCACTACGGTTAGGACTGAAGTCTTCAGTATACACATTTTTAGTTGATCTATATAGAACATAACATTCGTATATTATATTGTTTCTAAGTCTAGTAGTAGGGCAGGATAGCCCACCCTTTTATTACAAGCCTTATTTTGTTAAATTAAAAGCTTTATTTTGTATGTATAAAAAAGTATCCGTCTGTACTTATTCGTGCGTTTGAAAGTTGTTCACGTGGGTGCTTCCAAACGGCCCGCCTGTGTATACTACACGTGTGTGAAAATCATCTGGTGGTTGCTACAATTAAAAATTCATGTTTTTGATAATGGCAAATATCGGAGAATCATATTTTAATTGACTAGCTGGATAGAGATTAAACGATATTAAAAAGTTTATACCAGTTAAGAGATAAAGTTTGTTTAAAAAAATACAACAGCGATAAGAATCTCATGTTGATTTTGTAACTAATGCAGAACAGATATTTAAACCTTTTACTACGGCTACTGAGATGGCTGGAATAGCTACTGAACGAGCTATATTTGGAGATATTACGTATGACGAAGATAGACAAATAGGTATTCTTCAGCTGTTAAAACAGAACGCTGAAGCTCAACCGCGTTCTCAAGTTGTTGATGATTCCGTCGAAGAACAGGACGGTGCTCTTGGTGGAACTCCAACGGGTGTATCCTTCATAAGTAAATTTACCGATGAGACAATATAATTAATAAAACAATTTCCGTTACTAAAACCTAATGTTACCCCGTTTTTTGGTAATTTTGTTGCTAATAGCTATCATTCAAGAGGTGATTTTTTACGCAAGGGATATAATAAAAATATATCTCGAAACGAGTGAATTGACCGGAATTATCAAATAAAACTGGGTATTGTCCGTATAAAAATACAAGATAGCTATTTTATAAAGAATGTAAAAATGGGTTGCTGGTCATGATACAATGCAAGGGGAAGAACGTCAAAGACAGAAAAAGATTCAAAAACCAACACAGAGTCAAATACGGAGACACACAAAAAAAAGATCCTCAACCGTCTCAAGACTCGCTCGTTGATCTCAATAGCGTCGAACAAAAACGGAAAGGGGTTTACAGGAAGTGGCCTCGATGTTTGTCCAAATATTATCATCCACGATGTATTACGGTTGAAAGTTCTCTTCGGGAGTAAACGAACTGGAAATAGTCCCCCGGAAATAAATAATGAATCCGCTGATATCTGTCAGAGATTATTTCAGGTTGGAGCTATATATATTAGTTTATATCGGGCTCTCATTTATGAAATCAGAGATGACTCTTATAGTGATTAAATGTTTTAGATAAACAGACATCATATAAGATGATTATACAAGATCAACGACGACAACAGATCAGGGTTGTGAATTCGAGACTATCAGTTTATAAAGTAATTTACGGAGATGGACTGGGAATGGTTTATTCACCAGAATCGCTCCAAACGTTTTACCTCTCGCAAAACAATTATCGATGAAAGGTATTAATGTTAATAATGATAAAGCGACTGGCACTGTTGGTGATCTGGCTGGACAAGATTTTCATACAGTCATAGATAGATTAATAAGACTAATACATAAACAGCAAATACTCCAACCTGTACAATTACCTGTTACTGAGATTATCCCAGCGAGTGTCGGTAAAGTAAAATAAAGTAAACAGCAAATAATAAACTAGCAGAGTTGCATGGAGTATCTGATAGACAACGAAAGCGAGATAATACAGCTAGTATGATTGTGGGGAGTGGTCTTCGTTTTAGACGATAATTAATTATCACAAAATGTTTGAAGAGATATCTAACCCTATATTTGATATGGGTGAACAGGTACCAAGATAGTCATCTCTACGTAATTTTCAAAATCATCCATATGTTTCCAAGACTCCTAATTCTTCTGGGAGAGGTGAACTTCAGGATCATGATACTAGTCTATATTGTCTGCCTTCCAAGAGATATATTGTAGTTGAAGATCGAATTTTAAAAGCTGATTATACTAATTGTGGAGATGATGATCGAGTTGTTTTGTTAATAATAACATAATAGCGCTGTTTAATACCGCGAGATATATCATCGTCGGAAAAGAAATTGAGATAGGTAACGATAACTATACTTGGTTTGGCAAGATACTCAGATGACTATGCAAAATCGGCTGGACTGTACATGACGTGTGTAAAGGATTCAACGGATCATCCAGATAGTCGAAATATGACTATAGGCCCAGTGAGAAATGTTGATGTGGCTGCAGAAACAGATGCGGCTGTGTCAGTGAATGAACATTACAACTTGGGATTTGCAACTTGTGGAGCGATTGTATACAACGAGAATGAATTTTCTAGTGTGATCCTTGACACAGGATAAAGACGGATTGGGACTGGATTAGTGAAGACACTAAAAATAATTGCGTTAATAAGATTTTTATTTGTAAATACAGTTTACATATAATCAATTCTGACACTATTATGAACAAAATATAAGGAAAATGTTAATGTTCATAACATGGAACTAATCAATACCAAGTAACTCAATGACAGAATCTTCAAAAAATGATTTCAACGAAATACATTTGAAACAGATGTGAATAACGTCTGATCACACGATCAATAATTACAAGTTCACGTATGAATTTAAAACATATCTAACTCGTATAACGAGACAGATGTTAATGCTGAAATTGTTGTTAAATCGTTAATATAACGAGTTATCAAAGAAAAAGCAAGTATGTTATGATTGCATCGTTCATGTAATACGAAACTGCGATGTAAACACGAATTTATGAATTATGGAGTTATTATTCATATAACGAGACTGAGAGGTGAATATGAAATTATGCATTTATCAATTTATCGTTCAAAAAACAAAACTGCAATGAAAAGGTGAAATTATGAGCTTATCGTTCAGAGAACGAAACTGCAATGAAAAGGTGAAATTATGAGTTTATCGTTCAAATAACTAAACTGCAATGAAAAGGTGAAATTATTTGCTTAAATGGTAATAGCAATTAAATGGAACACGTATTTTACAACTATCGTGGCGTCCATTTGACGTCCAATATGTATATCCGGTTCCACCCACTCTATTCAATGGTGGCGAAGTCGCCACGCATTGTCTACTCCCCCGTCTTTTTGACGGATTCCTCTAGAGGCCTTACGTTCAACACAGACACGAAGGTCACGAAGTCTTGGTCCCTCGATTTGATAACACCAGTACACTCTTCCGAACCAACGTCACCAAAACACAGATAGATAACGAAGCATACACAAAGACAGCATATACAAGGTACCAAACACGGCACCACAACACGGGCATCATAGGCAAGCCCCGCACACGGTCAGCGCACGTTCACTACAACATGGCGACACAACACGGGCAGCATAAACAAACTCCACGGTCACCACAACATGGCACAACACACGGGCATCATAGACACTCCCCAGTCACCGACAGACCCCACGGTCGCCACACGGTCCACACGGTCACCACACGGTCCCAACGGTCAACTAAAATTAAAACAATCAAACCGTGTAATACATATGACACGGCAAAGTACTTATACATTCATATATGTTGCGCATACGCGCACATGAATTAGTTATCCATGTACATTAAACGTTCAAGGCATTCAGCGTATACTTAAACTCAATTTGTCTGTTCAGTTACAACAAAAATCTATCTCGAAACATATTATAGTATTACTAATATAATGGCGCTTCATAACCTTGGTATTTACTCTGTAGAAATTAGAATAAATAATAAAACATCTGAAATATGAAACAATTATGTCATATAAAACAAATAGCGATTATAATATATTCTTAAATCTATTTTACCTCTATAGCTGAAAGTTTGCTTCCTTAAAGCGAGAAACGTTCCTGACAAGACTGGATTGGTATGTGATGTTTACTTAGAATTTGTCTATATATATACCCTTGCTGTGACCGATATGTGCAGCTAGGTACTTAGACTTTTAAACTGCAGAAAATTCGCACATGCAGCATGATCTGAGCTGAGCTCACTATTTGGAAATAACTAGTGTCGATAATTAATAAACCACCATTGATGACGCTGTACGCGGCAGCGATAACCGAGTACATTTGTGACCACATATACATATTGATACCAGTCATACACAATTCCGAGAAAATCACTCTCTCCCATATATTCCGATTTTGCCGATATGTTAAAACAAGTTATATTCCGTGCAAATCATACAGTTGTACTTAACAGAAAAAGTGATGATAATGACGCAATATGGAGAGCAAATGGAGTTGCCCATGGTAATGTAGATTTATCAAAACTCACACTGTGGATGACAACAGTACTTTCGTTACTTGATCAAGAACAACGATTAGTCTCATTTATGGAATCAAGTGGTAAATCATTGATATCATGGTTGTCTATGACTACAAACAGTACTTGTGGTCATGGCGTGGTGTCATTCACCTTGGAGACATCGACCCAACAATGATTATCAGCTCCGATACATGTTTTCGTTGAGCTTCAATTAAATAGGAGATTTGGTAACCAGGAGTAAAACACAATGGTGTTTGATAAATAAGGAGTTTCACAAGTTTCATTGAGCAATCCGAAAATATAGAAATTAATTTTGAACATAATCAAGTCGCACAGGCGTGTCATAATTTGATGTCTTTTCTAGGACGTGATTTTAATATCGACACCGGGTTGTTAATAACTCAGCGTAATATTCCAACGTTGTATCCGATTTATTACTTTTCATTGGAACACTTGGATTTATATCAAAACTCTACAGTTCAGATACTTTTTTGAGCTAATGTAAATGAGGTTTTTATCCCGTTTGCTGGTTTTTGAGCAATTGCTGTTATTGTCCGTGAAAACTCCATGATGCTCAAAGGTGCTGGTGGTAGGATGAAACTCGTTAACGCCTCAGTAGAAAACATGTAAAACATATGGACAATTAGATCAATCTATTATTTAAATAGAAATTTCGTACAATCATGTTGATGTCTGGTTGACCCGGGTTAAGAAATAAAACTACAATCAAAAACTCCTAGCACGTGTTGAGCAAAAATAACTCTGAAACGAGAGCAGACTGAAAATGGCTGGCCAAATAAAATATCATTGACTAAAACCCAACTTAATCATTTTAATAAGGCGTTAAAAGCAAACACTGGTGTTCAATTCGAATTTGCTTATTCCGAGGTCAAATATCTAATTAAATCAGGAGGTATATTTCCTCTCCTTGCCGCGATTGCTGTGTTGATTGCTGCCGCGGTCCCCGCTGTCGCTAATGCTGCCTCGTTAGGTGCAGTGAGAATGGCACTGAAGAAGATACCGGCCACGGATACATAAAATAGGAAAAGGCCTGATACTACCTGGAATTTATCTAGGAAAAGGTATGAGACTCCCAGGAACCTACCTGAGTTAGGTTTTACCCCAATGTAAAATTTTGATTTAATAGCCGCGGTAAAAATTCACAATATAAAGAATTCCAGAGGTGTTTTAATTATGGATCAATTACCAAATCAACCATACAATCCTGAAACTGGTATTATTAATATCGATGATAACACAGAACCGGAACTCATTTGCTTGCGTACACAATTTATCCACGAGGAATTATTTTCATGGGTTAGCACTGCCTAAAGAAATTCTCAAATCTATATCTGGGTTAAAGGTCACTCTTTATTATTCAAAGCTGCCCACACAGACAATGATAGATCCTCCGATATGTGGCCGAACAGTTATTAATGTCTTTAACGCGATCTCAAAATCTACCAAACCACCTCATAAAAGAACATTTGAATATACCAGCAACAAGTTTTTAAAGAGATCTTCAATGTATAATGGTACTTATTTGGGGAAGATCTCTCTCACGAGGAAAAATACCGACGGTGCTTCAATCGAGGTTGTAAAGAAACTTATCACCGAGGCGTTATCTGAAACACTAAATCTGGTAGACGTATCCCTGGATTAAGTAGTTGTATTTCAAGATCAAAAGGGTCAGTTGAAAACGATTAATGTTTCCTTGAAAGATATTTTTGTTAAAGTCAATGGTGTAAACGAAGGTGATATCGCGTTGTTTGATTCCCAATGCAGATTTAAACCTAGTGTTCTTTCTTCAACCATCTAGATAAATTAGCGTATAAGAGCAAAGAATATATTTCATTGACGAATATATTTAGCGCGCTAGGATCTGATTATGACGCTCACATCAATCAGATTACTGGTTTGCACAAAATGTACAGCAATATTGAGAAACCAACGAATGATTTCTTTGGAATTCCACCGGTAGATTCTATGAAACTCGTTGATGTAAAAAACATCGCAAATAAACTAACAGCGGCAAAAAAGCATATAACTAAATTTACACGTATCCGTAATAATTTCTTTGGTAGAGAAAAAAACAGCTGATATTCCCATAAAATTAGACGATTTTAAAATATCCATTCATGATATTAATACATCCATCACCGCAAATAAAAAAAACTCATGAGGCTATCAAAGACGATTTTCCTAATGTTAATATTCCCCATGGAAAGAATATCGGTAATGTATATTCGATACTTCATGGAACCTTCGTGTGGATGCGACAAAAAAAATATTTGATATCACCGCAGACGTTAAAGGTATGTACAGATTAACACTGGTTTCATCAATACCATTTGACATCACATCGTCGCATGTTTACGCTGGGGTTAATATTATAAGTCTGGTAATAAAAAAGCCACCACTGAACGATTTTCAATAACTCTTTCGGCTCATACCTTAATAGCACGAGAGCCGATCACATGGTAATTATAATTTGTAGTTGATTTAAGTAAACAACTTATTAAATAATGACCACCTAGCAAAATCGATATGATCAAGTCCGAGAGTTACAAACTAAACTAAAACAGCTCACCGTAGAGTACCAAACAATTTTTCTAATTGACATTGGAAATATAGTTATATTGTCAAAATCAATTGGCATTTAGTGGTTTGAGTAATGTTTATAATTACAATAGTTTCATTATACCACGGGTAAGACAAGTGAACTCTCTGCATTACAAGCTGTAAAGGAATATATTCATTAAATGTACTTCAAAAACTGTTTTCTAACTTTGTTCTAGCAGCTTATCCCTCACGTGGACTGATAACTAGATCGCTGCCAACAAGGACATGTGTATATGCGCAAATGATTCTGTCCAAAACACAACCTATTTTTAATTAAGGAATGAATCTATTATTCATCGTTAAGTATCGGTATCGACCTTACGTGTAACAACATTTATGTTATGGACATGAATCAACAGATATCAAAAATACATTTTTCCATTATATTGTTTTTATATAAAATTGAGATTTAAATTCTCTTAGGTATTATAGTATTAATAGTCAAGTAATCCAATCAACATTGTTATTGAATCAATATGTTGAAGAATATTACTTTCCAAATGTATGATATGTATACGAAATCAATTTCTCCAATGGCTTATGAGCTTGCATATTTAATCCTGTAAACCATTTTTGTATTTGCAATTTTTCATCAATCATAATAAAAGAACATATCAAAATGAATCTGCATACGCTCTGTTTAGTTGACAGTTTTCAATACATGATAAATTTAACACAGTTACAGTTTTTCGATTGTGTCTCTTTCCTTTATAGAAAGTGCGATAAAGGTTGCCAAACATGTTGATATCGTTGGTTGTAAAGAGAAAATATTATCTGATGAAAACTTTTAACAGAAACCTAAACTAACTGGCCCAACGTCAGTGTCATATTATGGATGCAAATCTCCAAACGATGTTTCTACACTGTTTGACGATCTTACTTATACAAATTTGGACATGTACGGCGAGACAACGAGGACTCTATAAATTGTATTTCCCCATACACAAATAAAAACAATGTTTGTGATATGTTGTTTGCTGTCCTTCACCTACGATATAGTTTAAACACAATATTTTATATTTTGTTTGATGCTTGAAATCCATCTGCTTCTTCCTCCTCTCTTGATCACATTTTTCAATTCACTTCAACCATTTCCTACTAAAATGCCAAAATACTCCCCGGGTATTGATCTATATAAATGATACTAATTGAACTCTGCCAGAAACAGCTGTGCAAAATTTACAATAAACTATTTGAATCATTTTGTTTGACTCTCCAGAGAAACTGTTTTGAACTTTTGATTAATGTGTTATAAACCATTTATCATAAGCAATTAAACAACGTAACGAAATATTAAATGTATGCAAAATTATATACCTGGCGCAAATGACGGGAAAGTGGACAGATTTTTTTTCCCCTAAAATTCCCCTATTGGTGACCTGGTAACTTTGTATTTGATAGCATTGTTGGCTTTCTACGTGGCATAAATGCGATCGGTGTTATATGTACAATGCATTTTTGTAATATATTTCATGTTCCTCGTATACCTGTTTTAATGGATATGCCGTTTAATTTTGTTTTATAATGACTAAAACTATGTATAAATAAATAATGAATCTCATTTTTAAATCAATTATTGTGCACGTCTTGTAAATGGTTCTGATTCAAATGAAGGAATCATCCTCACTTTCTACCAATATTACGTCATAAATACACATGTCACTTATGTATTGGAAAGCTAATAATGATCACTTTTGGATTGAACACACAACTCCAGTAGGTTATTTATGGCAAAAGACATTAAAATAAAATATCAAATTACAAATAATGGTAGAAAACTGCGGCTGATCGGTAGTTTTAATTCGAACCAACACTTTGCTTTGAGTATGGAACGTTATCTACTCTGCCAGTGTACCGTCTGTAATAATTAATACAAATAAAATTTATAATAATAATAATAATAATAATAATAATAATAATAATAATAATAATTGATTCAGTAATTTAGGCAACTACCCGTAATACAAAATCAAACGTAAGAAAATATAGTGTATGCCATGGTGAATAGCAATAGTTGCAGCCTTAAGTGGACCATCCTTATTTTTCAGTATTTGGCAGACCAAAATGTATCTTCATAATTATTCGAAATATACAAATATCCATAATGTTTTTAATAAGTAAACATCATTTATATGTTATGTATTCCATAGTTTCAATGCTCCACGCAATAATAAAAAATATACAAGATACACGGTCTCCTTAAATTTCATATGTTCATTATCAGCATTATGGATAACAGTGCTTAAATTCCAACATAAAGAAGACCACGGTATATATATATATATATATATATATATATATATATATATATATATATATATATATATATATATATATATATATATATATATATATATATATATATATATATATATGCCAAAATACATCATCTAAGAGACTTTAAACTGAAGATATAAGCTAAATCATGGATATAAATGTTGGTTACCTGAACATTCTTTTTAGATTGTTTAATGCATTGTATAATTTTTGAGATATATTTTGGTCTGCCTAATGCTGCAAATTTAGCTTGGTCCACTTAAAGCTGCTTTTAGAAGTATATATGCATAAATTGTAACGTAAAGGAATAGAGAACGTACATGCTGATTTGATATTATCAGATTGCCGGTCGTGCAAAAATATATTTTATCTTACTCCCTTACAATGTTCTCAGGCCCTTGAGTTACTACAAGGAACTATTTGGTTATCCGGATAAGTGCCTTAAGAGATAATTAGATACGTATCACGTAGTCGGTAGTGACGTCATACGATCTATTGCTAAGAGCCAACCGATTTAACTACGACGGATTCTAGCGTGATTCCTATTATTTATTTTCCCTTTTGCATCATAGAAAATTGCGAGAACGACTTCCCTTACTTCTTTGTAAGCGTGTACAATTTACCTTATCAGCTGGAGCCACTTTTGAAGACTAACAACGAAGAAAATAGTGATGACACGTCGTCATGTTCTTCGAATGTCAGAATCAGGATCTCTCGCAGAATGAAAAAGGACGAATCGAGAACACCTAATGGTTTGTTTCGATTTATACTTGTAGCATGCATTTCAGATATATATAAAATGAGCAGAACGCACGTTACATTTGATTAAAAGAAACTGAAACTTTGTCAAGTTTTGGTGGACCCAAATTTAGATAATCCTCACTCGATTAACTGAAACTTAATGATTACGGATAGTGCGAGTTATTAAAGCAGATCCTTGTAAAACTGTATTTTAGTGTTTATGTCTTGCTAAATTTAACATTTTTAAACAATATTACTTAGCAATGTTTTCATAACTTTAAAAGCAATGAAAGACACATATATGTTTTGTTAATTTATAATTGCTGCATTGTTTCAGAACACTTATTCCAGTGGAAAAAAGTGACGTGCTGAACACTGTAAACAGATATATTATGATTTTGTTGTTCCTTATTTTAATTTTCAACTACATTTACTCCTTCACACAGTGAAGTATATGTTTTCTTTTTCAAATAAAAATCAAAAGCCCACGCAGAATACAGGACTATGATAATGAATATCAGTACACACCAACAATTAACTCCTTCTTCCATCTATAAAAATAATAATCACAGGTTTAAATGTTATCACAAGTTACACTAAATATTAATATATTAAATACAATTCGACTCATAATATCACATGTACTTGACAATTACTCTAAACTTTGAAACCAACATACTGCGAACTAATGTTGTTTTATCAAACTTTATTTCAACCTGCTATTTCTAATCCGCATCTTTCCTTTTCGATGCTTACAAAATGTTGAAAGTAATTTTTAAACATCCGTGAATGGTCAAAATTATATTGTGTTCTTTCCTTACAGGTGGGATTGTGCATATTGCCAGATGATTCACGTGGCAATTGAGTACTTATGCTGTCAAGAGGAGGCGATAATTGAGACAAAGAAGGGTGACCTGACATGTATAACAATCCAGAACAGTTTCATTGCAAACTGCTTAAACGGAGTTGCTGAAAGTATCCCTGTATGAATACCTGGAATATCATGGACCTTTACACGATAATGAACCAATACACAAATAATTGTTCCAATCTTACACAATCTTTTTCAAAATCCCTGTTGATATTTTTATGTAAGATTTTCCTACACTTGTGACAATGTTTGGGATACAGTTTACAACACAAAGAATTTGCAAGATTTTCTTCAAGGTGTTTTCATATTAAATCTCATTGTAACAACATTTATTGCATAAGGAATCAATCCATTATGATCAAGCTGTGATGGTCTTGAACGTTTCGAAACAATGTAGTTTATTTAAAAGAAAATGTAGTTTTCTCTTTTAAAGACTTGACCCTTTTTACATGTATTTTCATTGGGGTGATATCTAAACGTTTTTAACAATATAATAATAATTATGAGGACGTTGTATAGCGACTAAACTTTCGAATCTCTAAGCGCTTTACACCATCAATAATGATATGACTACACTACAGAACAACAAATGACAAAAACAATGAAATTGGAAAACATAAAAACATGCTGAAAATATATAAGATACAAAACATGATTAGGTCGTGAAGTTTATCAGGTGAGTCTTAAGAGCACCCTTAAAAGGGACCACTGTGTCTTTGTGTCTAATGTAAATGAGCAATTCTTTCCACGTCGCAGGACCATGGTGTGCAAACAAACGATGTCCATATGACTTTGTTTTTGACCTTGGGAACAATGAGTATACGATTATCAGAAGACGAGCATAAGCATCTAGCTGGTGTTTACACATGGGTTAGCCTGGATAGGTATGTTGGACTGGAGTCTGTCATTGAAACATAGCACAGAGAACAGATTTTGTGTTTGATTCTGTATCGAATTGATAGCCAATGTACAGTACAGAGTATTGGTGAGGTGTGCTCTGATTGAGGTACTATAATGATGATCCGTGCAGCTGTGTTTTGAATTTTTTGAAGTTTATGCAGTAAATATTGTGACGAACCAGAAAGAATAGAGTTACAATAGTCCAGTCTTGAAAGAACTAATGAACACACAAATGTTTTAGTGGCAGCAACAGAAAGATATTTACGAATGGAACTGATGCGTCTCAATTCAAGATATGCAGCCTTGTATATGTTCATGAAATGTTCGTGCAATGTGAGAGTACTGTCTAGAGTAACGCCTAGGTTCTGCACTGACTGTGATAATTGAATGTTGGTGTTGCTGATATTTATTTTCTGAGGTAAAGGATGTGAATGAGAAAGTCTTTGTGTTGTGATCAGAATAGCCTCAGTTTCATCATCATTCATCTGCAGCTTGTTACATGTTATCCATGATTTCACATCAGGCATGTACTTCTCAACTCCATGGATGGTGTCATCAACTTTAGTTGGGAGCCTAGACTTGTATATTTGTATATTTGGGTGTCATCAGCATACAGTTGGTGAGACACTGGGTGATGATCTATATCACTTTAGAGCGGCTGAGTATACAGAATGATCATACATACACACACACACACACACACACACACACACACACATATATATATATATATATATATATATATATATATATATATATATATATATATATATATATATATATATATATAGGCTCGATAAAAAACTGCTTGTTTTGAGAAAGAAATAGCTGGTTTGTTATAAATTCTAATAAATACTATGCTGAGAACGAATTATAAAAATTTTGTTTATCTACTAGGTTTAATGAGTCTTCAAGAACACAATAAGCAAACAAGAAATAAATAGATTTTATAAATTTTTTATAAATTTTATAATGATATGGGTCATTACACATGTATGTATATGTATTCAAAGATTAATAATTTGATCAAAAGCTAAATGTATTAAACAGAATTCACCCGAAGTACTACCAGTACAATTCAGAATAATTTACCAAAGAAGAAATATCTAACTCTTGTTCATATTTACGTTTTGTCAAATGCTTTTGGCATCGACGAGGCAGAGACAGCCATAAAGTGCTTCCATCCTGTATTGTTTCAAAAATGAAAGAATCGTATCCCTTACAGGAATATGTGAACGTCAAATATGCTGTACCATACAAATTATTGGATTTCAAAAAGAATGATTTTTGCTTTCATCTTTTTGGAAATTTTTTTGTATTATGCCCTGAGTGCTGATGGATACTGAGATTCCTCTTTCATGAACATAAATGTTTCTGTGTGTGCAGGCCCGGTCCTGCCTCAAATCCAGCAATGCCTGCATCAGGAGTGCAATGTAACGTTAAAGATTAAAAGTTCAACAAGATATGAAATCAATAAACTTTTTTTAAAATTTTGAACTTTTATATTTTCTTAATGAGTGATATTAACATGTGTCCCAACATAATGAACTTTAATAAAAATGTATTTCATGAACTATTTAAATGTATTTAAATTATCTTATTTATAGTTTAGATTTTACTATAGATTACTTTATTTCTTCTTATTACTTGCAGTGTTAGATTTCCCATTAAGCACACTAAGCGCATGCTCAAGACACCAGCCCAACAACGACTTTTGTATGTCATTATGAAGGAGCACTTTCAAGGATACAAAAGGCAGGTGGCATTGGCTAGCTTTTGCGGGTATTAAACTTTGCTGCGCAGTCAAAATAAGTATCTCTGACAACTTCAAAACAGCAAGTCTAGTTCCCAGTAACCTAAGAATTACTTGTGCTAACGTTTAACTGATCTAATGTATTATCTTGAAGTAGTGTAATATACATACATGTGAATACAGCTATATTATCAAAGTACAGATTATACTTTTGTGCTAGCTATACACAATTGAAATTTAGCATGCTAGTGGAAAATCCTTTTTACAAAGACCTTGACAATTCAGTAATTCTTCTCAAAGTTGAATGCTCTCTTTCCGACTCCTCTTTCGGATGCCAATTTAAAAGTTGTATACAATATAATAATTACATTCACATAACCCTCTAAAGACAACCATACATTGTACCTGCACTAGCTGGATATCAAGTTATGTCTTGGACTCCAAATCAAAGTATAAGCCCCATAAATGGCTGAAAAACCAGGGTAATCGCAACGAGCATCACTTCCACATATTATTTGTTTCCTAGTGCATTCCTCAATTAATTAAGCTTGTTGTTTCTCCCATACCTTTTCAATTGTAGGTCCAATATAAAATGTTGGCAACTTTGTAAATGTACGTTAAACTGAAAGTTTGTATATTCATTACCTCAAAAGAATATTGCTCATGCAGTAAACATATTACTCCATGGCATTCTACCATCATATGGTTGACTTTTCCATTCCGAAATGTGTCCATTGACACAAACTGAATTTCTTGTGATAAGTGTCACTCGAGGAAATTTCAAAAAATGTCTGCGAGGGCAAACAACATGATTTACATACAATCGTCAATTCTAACAATGTAGACTCAGGCACCAAAACATGTTGCTGATCTTCTGGTTTTATATCTTATCAAGCTTATAGTTCATATGTATATCTAAAAAATCACTGTTATCATCACTGTCCTCTCCATCATTAGTATATGAATGTGGTTCATATTCTAAATCATGGTGTGAATCATGTTCAATGTCATCCTCACTGCTTGGTTCATTTTCATTATCTGAATCCTCTCATGGTTTTAGAAGCTGAGACTGAAATGCTATTGATCTTGCAGCTCGAACTTGAATGTTGTGAGTCCTTGTGGGATCAAATTTAGCCTGATCTTTCACACTTTGTTTTACTTTTTGTAGTTGGGCCTGAGGAATTGGTACAAAAGATGGTATGCTGAGTTCAGTATCATATACCTCTACCAGAGCACAAACACTTGCAGATGTATCAAGGACTTAATTTGCATTGTACCTTTGTATTGCTTGATGCAGAACCTGAAGGAAAAGAACAATTAACATTGACAAGAAAAAGCATTTGCGGTATTATGTAATATCTTTGAAACATTTAAGTAGTCACATGACAACAACTGATTAAAAACAATTATGTCCTCACGAAATGAGAAAAGGAAGTGGAGGGTGAGGCAAAACTAATTGTTTATTCTATGTCATAGCCTAAGGCTCATATTAGTAACGTTATACTAGTAGAGAAAAACATTCAATTATGCATTCCATTATACTTTAAAAACACATTAGTGTTACTCTAACGTTACCGTCATGAACAACTCTTTCCGATATAAATATGTGCCAGGAATATATACAGTAGTATAAACAATAATTCAATTTCCTCTGCACATGAGTTGTGATAATGTTTGAGAATCTGGGATGAACAAAGCTCTATTTTTTTATACAGATATTATTTTTTAAATCCTTCAATTTCATTATGCTCACGACATTGATAGAAATTAGAGAGCATACAATATATTTGTTTACCTCTGCATTCTGCCGTTTGTGATAGGCTCCACTTACTCGTTTCGGTTTCACAGTTGTGGTTCTGTTGCCACTCGGATCTGTCGGTAGATCTTCTCCAAGGCCTATTGTTAGAATAATATCTGGTATTGCTGTCGTCTTCATTCTCGACTGGCATTATATATCCCAATTCTGCACGTCTTTCTGGATCAACTTTTATACTGATCGTTTACAAAATGAAGACTGCAAAGTCTGAGTTACTTCCTCCAAGTTTTCATGAGTCATGGCGGCAGTAATGGTTCCAAGCCATTAGTCGTATTTTGAATTTCGGAAAGTTGAATTGTTGTTGCATCCATACTCTGCACAGTGGGGCATTTTGGAAGATTCTTGGAAAATAAACTCGATTATAAACAATAATAATCTGCCTACTCTCAAGCACAGTGGATCAACATGATCCTGAGAAATGACCGATAGTGCTATAGATCCTGTGACGTCACGTTTATTCAGCCTCGTTTCTACTCGACAAATATGCATATCGGAACAATCACGCAATTCATGCCCTATAATGTACTGTAAATTATTTCAGTGCAACAGGGTCACCCCAAACTATTATTTAATTTATCATGGGCATCAAAATGAGTAATAGAACCACAACTTTGACTGTAAGTTCCCTTATCTATGCAAAACGTAATCATTTGGGAGACTTTAATCTGAAGATGTAAGTTGTACAAATGATATAAATGATTGTCACTTTAACAAATCAGCAGCAGATAGTTAAGTGCTTTTGTATAATTATTACGATACGCTTTGGTCTGCCTAATGCTGCAAATTTAGAATAGTCTACTTAAAACTGCTTTTAGAAGTGTATATCCATAACTTCTAGCTTAATGAAGACCGTTATATATAAATATATATGCCAAACGGTATCATTTGGGAGACCATAAACTGACTATTTAATATGTAATAAGCATATAATTGTTGGTTACTTTTAAGAATCGTTGGATATTTTTTGATGCTTTGTATAATTAAGAAGATATAATTTAGTTTACCTAATGCTGTAAATCAAGGATGGTTCACTTAAGCATATATGCTAATATTATATTATATTCTAGCAAAACAAACATACCATGATTAATATGTATACCAAAATACGTCATTTGGGAAACCCTAAGAAACGGTACAGTTTGCAAATGTTCAATCCCCTTTGAGTTAACTGTGATGTTTTTTTAGAACAAACATACACCACCACCACCCCAGATTGGCCCAAATTTTATGTCTTAATGCTTTCCATACACAATCACAACGGAAAGGATATCGACCCAGAAGCAGGCCATTGATTGATTGTTAGCTTCCATTACCACAAATGATGTCTTGCCCTCAGGCCCATTGTATTTACTTTGGGTCTTGACTTAATTAGGCCATGCCTTTCCCAAGGTCATTTAGTAGTGACTCTGAAAACCACGTGAAATAACAATACAAAGGCCTGGATACTCTAAGGTGAAGTATATATTCCTCATTAATGCCAAGGCCAGGTAGGGGGTATCCAAGGTGTCCGGAATCCACCCCAAACCGGCAAACAGAAACCAATACAAATGTACACACACACAAACGTAGTCACTTGACATTTGATCATCGTTTTATTATTGCTAATGTTTATGATGTATTATGCGCATGTTGAGTAAAAAGACATAGCGAATGAATATCCTTACTTAAGTCATTAGCCAATTTGAAATTTCAGAATTGACTGGCAGATACAAAAACTAAATAAAAGAATGACATGATCTTCACACTGGGTGTTCGCTAGGGATAGTGGTGTTTATTTAAACATTTGTCCTGGTATTAACACCATTGGTTATGTACTTCAGCCTCTAAAAGAGACATCCTTCAAGACAACAGTTAATTCCCTTTTTCAAAAGAGTGATAACAGACTTTATAATGCGACTGTATGCTAATGATAAGCACTAATGCCACAGTCAATGATAAGTAATGAACATCATTAATGTAAGCGGTCATGCATTCAGTATAAGCAACACTGAAATGCTAAAGTTACAGTAATACAATAGTTCTGTGGTCAACAGTTTTTAATGCAAACCTAGAACAACACAGTTTAACACCTGTTATGCATATTTCATTCATACTGTGTGCTCAACTTTTATCAAAGGTTGTGGATACTAAAGCTTTTGCGTGCTTGATATTTGTACATGAATTATGAGTTTTGAACAGGACATTACTCTACTTGAGCTTCAAGGTCAAGCCTTGCTTTCAATTAAGCAGTTTTTTATTCCTTGGAGTGATCCACATTTTTGTCTATTTTTGGTCAAGTGAAAATTTTCGTTAATTGGGACTTGATAAAGGAATAAAATATTTTTGTTTGAGATGGGTTGCATCAAAACTTTCGAGTTTACTGTTGTACTGTTGAAATCATTATTCGAGGGTAATTATTTCAGTTACTAATTGGATTTACTCATTGTTTTAGGTGTACTACATTTCTTGGACATTGGTGACTTCATTCAAGGACATTCTGGTTTGCCTCATTGGAATACCATGACATTCAAGACTAGTGGTATATCATTGAGTTTTGTGTTTATAGGCCCACCCAGTCACATTATCCTGACACCAGGCCGACCAATCCTAACTCTCACTTCTTAATGCTGAACGCCAAACGAGATAGCTACCTGTAACATTTTTAAGTTTTTGGTATGATTCGACCAGGGTTCAAACCTGCGACGCCCCACATCCGAGACGGATGTTCTAACCACTAGGCCACCAGCATACTGGTATATCGATTTATTCAAGGAAATGTCAATTTCAATGGATCTGAAAGTAAACGAAATGTAAAGTTTATCATTTTAATTGACGTTTCTCAAAGGAATAGATGTGGTCAAATGTGAACACTTGACTCAACATTGTGCAATGGAACAGAGATGGTCAAATAGTAAACTGAGTTCTTAAGAGATAACGTAAACACTTAATGTAACACTGCTCAAAGGAATAGTTCGAGCCAAATGGGAACCTAATACAAATATCAAAGTTTTCGGAGGGGTCAAATGGGTAGTTATTGAAACTGAGGATATGTTACCTGGGTATTTGACCAAAGGGGAATCATATTAAATGTGAACATGAACTGCTTTTTTTATAAGTTCGTATATGCCACCCCCACCTCCAGGAATACGAGTAGGTAATACTTTTTGAGGAAGAAATAAGTGCTGACATAGCTTAAAAGAGCAATCTCTATATTACATGCCATAATTACGGAAACGATATGGAACAAGTATATTTATTATTGCTACTTACCTGATATGCAGTTAGTTAAACTTCTTGTCACAAATCAGCTAAATCCATGTGGATAATCACCAGAATACACACACAAAACAAAATGATAAATCATTTAGCCATGACATTTATGTTTAACTACTCTACATCACATGTTAATTTAGCTGTCACAGAAAGGTCATATTCAGAATGCTATTACATTGCTGTAAAATTCCTATTTAAAAACATTGTATAGCGCTATTGATTTATTTTTTTCCTGATGAAACATTTTTATTAGTTTAACAGAATGCCTATTCTCTGACACGTTTTAGTAATATATCATTCACTAGTCATGTTGATAAAGCCCATTTAACTTAATAGTTGGTGCCATGTTTGTTTCACTATAGACTGGTCTGCTACTCAAGTGTGTATCAAACTATAATGAATCTGTGACACATGGTTTCAAATTCAAGAAAGCTGTGTTTTCTTGGAAATGTGTTATGTACAGTTACTATAAATAGAACATTGTTGTTGGGTGTAATGCCATTTTTCAGCACACGATAGGCTAAACATGGCGGCCAGAATTAATGGTGAAGGAAGAACCAGGGAAAACCCTCGAAATGATCCACCGACCCATGAGAAGATACTGACAAGCTTTGTCACATACCCACCCGAATCTGTGACTTGAACCTATGCAGACAGAGGTGAGATGGCAGTGATCTATGATGCAGAGCGCTTTAAACCACTTGGCCACTCGGGCCCCTTAAAAAGAAAATAGGAAAGCTGTTATCATGCATACAGGGTTCACAATTAACTGTAGTCCACTAGCCTGAGGCTAGTAGATTTCATGTCAGACTATAGTAACTATCATAATGTTATTAGTTCGAACAACTAGTAAATTTTGTATATCAATGTCAGCGTTTGTTTACTCTTTTGATGTTAATATTTTATAACAGTGTTTACAATATCCACTGCTTTGATCCTGCAGAACATCTGCTTAAGTCAAGCCTTTATTAGAGAGAAGCCATTTAAGGGGGTGCAGATGCTCGTGTTTTTAAATGTGTTTTTTGCTCGGACTTTCTTATATAATGGACACCGTGCAATACCTTTTCTTACTTTAAATAATTCGCTTCAGCTATACTGTAACATCTCGTATTTAAAAACAAGGCACAAATCCCGCCTTATAAGACAGGCAAAATGTGGCGTCTTATAGGTGTTCAATCTCTGGCAAATAATCACAAGTTGAATGAAAATGATATAAAAGAGAGGAATGCAATACTAGTGTGTGACATTGTTTTGTCGAAAGGACTAGTAAATGTTTGGCAGGACTAGTACATTTCTCAGTACACGAGTCCTTCTGGCTGCAAAGAAATTTGAGTTAAATTCAAGCATTGTGCATAGTCAAATGGTCACACATTATGAAAATATAGATCAGTAGATGAAGGTATATGACGAATCAATGTCACGTGGCTCAAATTGTAATAGTTAGTCTGTGAATGTCTTGGTGTTGTCCAATATTATCTTTGATCTGAACTTGGAAAGGTATTTTATTTTTACATGAACTAAACAGGTACCCATTAATTAATGTTTGACTCATGTGATTATGAACAGGTTAGTAGCAGAGTACCTGTTGACACCTGTAATGAACTGAGTTCTCGAAAGGTCATGAAATTACTTTTTTCAAAATGATGCATGTTTAATACATTATTTCATCACCTTATCACAGTGGTTTTAAAACATCTAACCTTAAGTAACTGTCAAAGTAGCTGAAGAATAGTTTACTAGGATTTCCTCAAATTGACAAATTTCATGAGGAAATCTGTGTGAATTAGTATTGTTTTACTAAATGTCTTGACCACATGGGTTTGAAAATGACAAGAAAGCATTTGATCAAGAAATAATGAGTTTACTTACACACAGTTGTAACCCCTCTTAACTAACAAATTCTGAACTGATCAGGGCCATCTTGACAAGATTTGACATTGACAAAAGCCCAATGAATATCTGCTAAAATGAATGAAAATTCCAATAGGTCATGATCCAGGGATATGGGGACAAGGACCACATGATATTCTCTTAAGGGACCAGATCAGGGTTTGATTGACAAATATACAAAACTGTTTGTGGTATAATCTCAGCTATTTACATATTCACTGCTAGAAACTACTGCATTTACCTTACTAGATATTCAGAGCAATTCAAATTTTAATGATCTATTTAATGTCATGATCCTATATCCATTTCTCTCCCCAATTTTTGTTTAACATTTGTGTCTCCTATGAAATAAAAGTAACATATTTTTTTCAGAATTCATCCTATCTTCCTTACACAATATAGCAAACAATTCACTATCAGTAAATCACTCTGGTGGCCTATTATAGCATCAGCCCCTGATGTGGTAGGTCATGGGTTCAATTCCCAGCAGCGTCATAACAAAGATTACTAAAATGGTACTAACAGCTACATGGCATACCGCTCAGCATTAAGTGATTTGTGTTAAAACTTGTTGGCCTAGTGTCAGTATAATGTAACTGGGTGGTACATCATGGTACATGTCTGCGGCATGATGCCCCAGTTGCTTTGTTTCATCAAGATTATTATTGATATATTTATAATAAAATTATAAATTCTTACTTAGTATTTATTCCGTACGGGAGGGTAGATTTTATGTTTTTGAAGAAAATTGAATGCAAGATTATTTACATGTACAAATTTCAAAACTTACATTAGTAATATTAGAAATTAATTACCTTGTGCATACATCACGCAACATGTCTACCAATCAACCCCTATGACATGCATTCGGTTTTTGGTAAATTTAAATTTCAGTGATATATTTGTTAAAAATGAATTTCAATATATTCTTTTAAATAGACAATTAACACGTTGCGTATACAGTGTAGTGCACATTATACGTTTTGTATCTAAAGTTTGTATGGTAATAACCTATAGCAGCAATGAGGGTGGACAGACCAAAACTATTTCAGACAAAATCAGAAAAAAACCGAAACTATTACAGACAAACCGAAACTATTTCAGACAAACCGAAACTATTTCAAAACAAACAGAGTCTCCAGACCAAGTTTTCAAACCCGGAGCCAATGGCGCTGCGGAAACAAACTGTTTATGGTTAAAAAAAATTGTTTTTGTAAATTCCTTTAGGATTTCAAACGAATAGTGTATCAAGTCCAATACGATATCTTGATCTAGGGTCATTCAAATTCATCGTTACAAATACATGTGGGATTGACTGAGCGTGACTAAAGATATTTCTAAAGAGATTATAATCCATATCTCCACTGCACCAGGTCTGGTAAATATCTCGTAGCGTATGAGTGTCAACTCCATTAAATACGTCAATAATATTACAGTTTTCCATGATCACTTTTGGTATTTTATGTATAATTCTGAATAACATATATCACATAATTATTTTTATGCCTATCTCTGGAACATACCCTGGCAGGGTTTGCTTATCTATCTAACATCACACCATCATATAAGGCTAAATTGTTAATACTTCTATCACTAGAATAAACACACAGTGCTTCTTCAATATCGGTTATAAATTCAATAATATCCTCATCGATTTCAGATTTTGCTTTCTCGTTAAAGTCCTTTAACACCTCGTATCATCGCTCATCGTCTACACTCGGAGCTACCAAGTATAGTTTATCTAATTTCATCCATCTCGTTATTAGACTGAGTAAACATTGTGTCTTGCAACTGCCAAATGGTCCAACTATAATCATGCGAATATAATTTGGAAGCGCTGCATGATGCTTAACGGTTTCTCGTGTTTTTGTCGCCGAAAAATTAATTACGTTCATATTATTATAAATAAATTATGGATCTATATTGTGTGAAATGTAGGACGCGTTCACCAACAATTCACCCAATGTCTGCTACAACTAAAAGTAACAGACAAGCTATCACGCAAGTATGAACGATGTGGTATAAAACAATTTAAATTTGTTATAAAAGAAGGAGGTGATATTGCATAAAAACTAGCAAAACTTCCCGGGACTCCAAGAGCAAAATATCCAGGAGAAAAACACTTTCCAGGGTATTGTTAATGTGGACTGGAACCTGACTCGATATCCGACTCGATGATCAAAACCAACCCCGACCCGGTCAATATCCACTACAGGCTATTAATAAGGCGTGTCATGCGCATGCTTATAAAATCAGCAATCTGCAACACAGACATATCGCAGATGTGAAATTGATTTATGCGTTGAATTATATATATTATGCAATTCAACCAAATAGTCGATCAATAATCGAACTTCAGGTTCAAGACACCAGCAAATACTTTCAACCCGCTGAAGCATTTACCGAAGGAGAAGGAGAAATTGTAACAGCTGCTGATACTCCTGCTGTACCAGCACCATATGCAGATGATGTCAAAGTTGGCTTTGTCAATAATGGTATCATGGCATTATTTAATAGCGCTAGATATATGATTCATGGAACAGAGATTGAATTTATAAAGCATCATGTTGGTGGTGTCACAACAATAGTGGGCTTATCAATATATTCTGATGATTATACAAGATCAGCTGGTCCATCTATGATGTTCTCTAAGGATATTACTGATCACGCTGAACACAATAAGTATATTAAAGTAAAGACACAAAGAGCTACTGCATCTGATCCACAACCAATTGATGTCTCTGTTGAACACGAAGCTAGACCAGCTGACGCCTTTGATATTATAAAAGGTAATAGTACTCGTTACAACCTAGGGTTAGCAACACACATATCAATGTTGTAAGGACCGCGTAGATTATTTTCATGTGCAATTCCTCTAACTCATATATTTGGATTTCGTAGAAATGTTAAAAAATTTATCTTTGGAGCGAAACATACAATAGTCCTCGTGCAAAGCGGCAACGATAATAATGCAATCTGGTGAGAAGCAAGCCCTGCTTGAGCACTAGTCCTTGCTGGTAAAGTAAATATAACAAAACTCTCACTGAGGATGCCAGTAATGACTCCATCAATCACCTCAGAGGAACAATTACTATCGTTTATGGATACAAGTGGTAAATCATTGCTATAATGCTAACGACAATAACAGATACCATAGTGACTGAACTTAACGATATATTTACATGGCACATGGTATCAAAACAAGGAGATTCTGCGCGCGGCATATATTTGTTGCGTTATACGATAAGGCGCAATTAAATTCACAAACACACAGCCATATAATATTTGATCAACTGGGTGTTAATGAAGTCTCGTTGAGGATAAACGGCCAACAAGAACCATTCGAGGATATTTTACTTAATTACTAACAAAACCAAATGGCACGCGCGTATCATCGCCTGCTAACATTTATGGGACGTAATAATAATGTAGATACTGGTCTGCAAATATCACAGTTAGATTTTAAAAACCTATATCCGATTTATTACTTTCCGTTGGAACATCTTGATTTAACCAGACAGTCCGTCGTTGACATACGTTTTCGTGCTCGTGTAACCGCTCCTCCTGCTGGTGGTTACACAGCAGTTGCTGTCATTCTCAGTGGCAAATCAATGTTACTCGAAGGTCTTTGTGAACGAATGAGGGTAGTTGATGCACCAGTGGAAAATATGAAAACAATTAGATCAATCTGTTATTAAAATAAAACGATTTTTAGTCATGTTAATGTCACTCTCACTCCTGGAAAGATTAAAAAATTGCTTTCGGATTTAGTTATAAAATGTTGAACTACGTTATCTCTAAAACACAATCAGCTGTCTGGTGGTCACAATAAACTATCACTGACAGCTCGTCAGATTAAACATTTCATTGATGCTATCGAATATACGGTGTTCAGGTCACTCTCTCTCTCTCTCTCTCTCTCTCTCTCTCTCTATCTCTCTCTCTCTCTCTCTCTCTCTCTCTCTCTCTCTCTCTCTCTCTCTCTCTCTCTCTCTCTCTCTCTGCGTCCGCGATCAAAGACATAATAAAATCAGGTAATATATTTCCACTTCTCGCTGCGATTCCAGCACTAATTGAAGCCGCGGCTCCGGCGGTTGCAAACGCTGCTGCGTTAGGAGCCGTTAATACCGCGGAATGGATGGCACTAAAGAACGCGAATCGAAAGGGATACGCAAAAGGAACGGGTCTAAGACTACCAGAAACGGCGTATTCATGGTACAGAGGAAACGGCCTGAGACTAGGAACAGTTTATTAACACCAATTTCGCAGATATCGCCGATGCCAAATTTTGATTTACTCGATGTTGCTAAAAAAGTAGCGATAAAAAACATTAGAGGTGTTTGTATGCGATATCAATTACCACAACAACCATACAGCGTTAAAATCGGAATTAATAATCTCGATAACAGCACCGGACCTGGAACTCACTGGGTTGCATACGCGATTGATCCGTGTGCAATTGTTTATTTAAATACATATGGGTTAGCGCCGACTAAAGAATTTATGCGCTACATACACCAATATGAGTTCCAGAAGTATTAAATGTATTGTAACTTCATTTCAGAACATATAATACAGTCGATACTCCGGGAATTCAGAAAAGGAACACCGGTGCAGATATTATTTCAATTTAAGCTCGTAATCGGAGGCTTTAATTACGTTGTACGAATGGTTTAGCAAATCAAAGAACCATACTTATCACAATATATACAATGATATATATAAATGATTTAGCTGATATGTTAATACATATCACCATCTTAATATAAACTTGCAAAACCCATTAGGTAAAATGTGTTCTACACAAGTGGCATACACACAAATATTTAACATTGTAAAAGTTCGACGTACCTAAATTTACATTCTAAGTAACAAATGTATAACTTACATTAAAAATATACAAATTCGTAACAAATAATACCATATCATTTTACTTTGTAGTCGTAATATAAGGCCTTACTAAGTAGCCTGACTGCAGTTAAATAAGCAAGAACAAAAATGAACCTGCGCAGAATTTATTTATATTTATTTATGACTTGCAAATCAACGACTACACTTCTTTTGTTCTTTAGTTAAACTTGATGCATGCATTAAGGAGTCTTTCGAATACCCCACAATATGCTCAGATAATACTCTTTTTGTAATTTAAAGATTCACATCAGGTCTTAGAGAATACTAAAATTAACATAAATCTTAGCATTAATAAATACAATTTAATTTCATACAAAATATATTATATCATATCATAGTTCAAATACAAGACCATATATTTAACCAAACATGTGTCATAGCTACAGACAGTTTGCGTATGCCTATTGTAACAAAACAAAATTTTTATTTTGTTGGTAACATTAAAAAGAGTAAGATAAAAAATGTACCGAGTACTTGAGCAGCATCATTCAAAATATGCATGTTCTTCTACACACCAAGGTTTTATTTCAGAAATAATTGGCTTTCTCTAAACCAACTATTATGCCAAGTACATCAATAGCCTGCAATAGCTGACATATATATTCATCAGGGGGAATCAGCAATTAATTCAGTTGCTTCGTTTAAACAGCTGCGTATGTTCTGGTGAGTATTCTTTTGAAAAAGTGCATCTGAAGACGCTGAACACTTTTCCCATCACAGGATCGCCAATTTTACATTCCAATAAAATTGGTTTCCTACATTAATATGTGGATCCATCTAATTATTTACTTCAGTGACATCAAATATGTACCGCTGCGAATTGCATGTAACTTAGTTGCCAGTCCCTATACTTAAGTGAAACTGCAACAAGCATTTAGTGCAGTATAGGTGATACAACATACTTGAAGATACATTTTAATGTTTGATTCCGTTGTTTCATTACTTATCTATACCGATATATACACAGATGAATTATGTATGTGTATATATATATATATATATATATATATATATATATATATATATATATATATATATATATATATACACTTTTTTCGTTTCTTGTGATATATTACTTGATTGTAATGAAACTATATTCAGTTGTAGATTCCCATTGTGATAAAAATTGCAACTAGTTATTCCGATCGTCTATGCACAAGAAACATACAATTCACTGTAAATATATAGAAACAAATCTTGCCATTTATTCAATTAACATGAGTTATGACTTATATTACAATTTTAAATTACTTTCCTCATGTGTGTTCATTATCAGCTGAGGATATAGATGGCAAGGAGGGAGCTAGCATGGATTGAATGTGGGACATATTTATAAATATGAAGCAAAACAGAGAAAGCCCAGTGAGCAATGAAGCATAATGTCAACATATGGCCATCACTGGTCCTCTAGTTACTGATTTAACAGTATTGACACGAGTTGATAAGTAGATTATGGAGGGAAAAAGTTGTTAATCCCAGTTCAAAGAGCACTATTTTCGTGAACATATTCTCATTAAAGCAATTACAGTAAACGAGAGAAAGGACACATAATGGTAGATATTTTCCTTGTTATAAAGAAAAGTATATAGTAGAGATTTTATCTTTTTGCATATTTTTTACACAAACAAAACTTTATCAGTAGTAACAACCAATAAGAAAATTAAAAGGTCTGAACAAATGAGAATTATTAAATTCCTCACACTAAGTAAAAGACTTCAGGTACATAATGTGTCTTTTTCATTGTGAATTGCATCATTAATGGTCCAGGATTTCATATGAAGCACGATGACTTAAGTGACCATTGGTTCTGAATCGTTTGGTACATATGTTAATAAATTTTGTGTAGATTTGTAATTGAAACAATAAATGTAATTAATTTTCATTTGTTTATAGTTTATAGTTCAAATCTAAGTTCTGCATTATTCAAGTCAACACTAAAAACTGGTTTACTTAATTTTGCAAGAGTACATTACGGTCACAAATCTGAAATTGTTTCACATTTAAAACAAAACCACGAAAGCAAACATTAATAACATACATATGAATGCTTCCTGCCACTTTAGTCTAATAGCACGATACCATCTATTCCTGTCATGACTAGAGATCCAATCAGTATTGTTCCATTACTTTCTCATAAATTTATTAGTAGTTGAAAGATGTACAATACATCTTAGCATCCAACTTATCCAAAACATTGCGATGAAATATTTATTTAATAAATGTTACAATAAGATCTAGCAAACCCTAAGAGTTCTCATCAGCTATGTGGTTTTGTTCTATAAACGTAAATGCAGAGGTTTTCAAAAACTTCTGTGCAAGCGATGCGATTGTCCCATTAAATCAAGGCGTAGGTCTGTATGTCTTAGTGAGACTGACAGACAGAAAGACAGAGATATACAGAAACAGAGGGGGGGGGAGAACACTTGGATATGTATACAAATAATGGTACATAATGTAACGAAAGGTTTTCACAATACAGTTATATATTCAAAGGACACTATACTTCTATGTACATTTACTCATTTGATAGGAAATTTAAATTGTTTTTTAATATTTAACACAACTATTTTATTCTAGTCTATTCAATCGTGCTTATTAAATAGTCTGCACCGTAGCTGTCATCAATAAACTTCCAGAGTAAATTTGTAGATCTATATGGCATTGTACCATATTGACTATGAATTAAACATGGGTCGAGGAAACCCGTTTCAAGCGGAATCAACACAATATAGAGTAGAACGACTTGTATGCGTGGGTTTCAGCCTGACATCACATCGAGCGCTATTCAATCCGAATTGTACTTGTTCACACCTTTCTAGTTAATTTTGTTCAAAATCGTATGTACTTTATGTGCTTTTAAATAATGACCTTTACAAAGAAAGTAGATGAATAAGAATTCAAATAAAGTGAATAAGTGCTACTTAAAAGTATGTAAAATCAGATTATTTAAAATTACACCATTTGTTGAATTAGGTGGTGTTGAATGACTGCATGACTTTTGTGACATTTACTCTCATCATCAATGCTCTCCATTGAAAAAAATGGCCCAAACTATGATATGTTCCAGGCAAAATCTTTGACACCTCCTCGACCTTCTTTTTCGAAAGCCACCAAGGCTGGACTCCGTTACGTGTTGATTACGTTGTGCGTACTACATTTATGTTTAGTGTAAGTATTTAAATTACAACCATTAAATAATCCAACTAAACGAAGATGATGGAGAATTGTATGTAGTCATGTATGATAGAAGCTCGTTACCTATAAGTTTCATTAGAAGCAGGGACTCTCCCAAAATAAAAATAAAATAACCCAATGGATCTTCTGTTGTTTATAAACAATTAACCGATCGAATCGTCACAAACCATAGCTTTTTGTGCTTTATTTCAGCTTATAATGTGCCACCCTAAAAACGTTTCATCATATATAGAATGCATACAATTAGAAGCAATGTGCGTTATTGTGCCTTCAGGTTTAGAATTTTAACCATTACAAAATAATGTGTGACGCATGTAGGCTCTCAATAACAGTAAAAAGAAAATGTTAGGACAATTTTTTATGCAGTTTAACAATTATTTACTTTCCCTTGATAAACAAGGTAACGAAATTTAAAGAATCGTACTGTTTTAAGAATCAAATCTAAAAATAATCCAAGATAACTCCTAGAATAAAAACATAAAAGTTCTACTAATACAGAAATCTAATAAATTTTAATTCGAGTCCCGACGCAAGTTTCAACGGGAAGACGATAAGAATTAAATTGGCTCTCAAGTATTTTCCGGAAAAAATAATACATTAGAATCCAAATAGTTTCACGAAAACTTACAATTAAAATCCATATTGTAAACAACAGAGGAAAACACCATAATGTCAAAGTGCGATTATATCTCAGAACACTAGTCGATGTAGCTTCCGGGCAAAAAAGACTCCGGGAAGAGGGTCGTGAAATAACAACGCAGAAGCTATTTACATCTAAAGTCACGTGTACTGAGAACATTTTCGAGCTTTCTTTTGAACCCATACCAAAAAAGAATTGAAACACATTTCTAAAGTTGCTTATTTCATCTTGTAAATAAAGGTCAGGAAGTAGGTCTGTTTGATATACAAAGTTCCAATATTAGGTGTCAGAAAAACTTTACTGAATTTTAGGAACATAACAAATCAAGTAAATACAATTACACTGCAATATTTTGTAATGGAACAAAGATAAATAAATTAATACTAAAACAAACAATTAAAAGAAATATAATATAAAGTCAATGACAAATACGTCACGAATGCATATAATATTAAGACTTTAAACTACAAGTTTACTATAGTCATCTATGATAATATAAGCAATTAATCGATCATCACACGATCTATGTGGGCCTTTAAACTCCACGGTTACTATAAATCTAGCTTTCAGTCAGGAAAACCTTGCTTTTCGAAATGTCCAGTTCATACATACATACATACATACATACATACCTACGTACGTACGTACGTACATACATACATACATACATACATACATACATACATACATACATACATACATACATACATACATACATACATACATACATACATACATACATACATACATACATACATATATACATTTAGAATGTCACGTCCAGTCACTCAATGCATTGTTTAAGGATGACGCTATTATGTTTGCCAGGAAATAGATTATAAATTCATTTCACTACAATTGAAGACAATGACACGTCAGTTTCTAGCCTAAACAGTATATCTGATATTTATACTCAATGTTCTTTATTCAATGAATTTTCACTAATTGAAATGCGTGGGTACTCTTATTTAGTAAAAATACAAGTACTATGGGGTCCACGTCTATTATTATATATGCAAAGACTTTGAAGAAATTGGCAAACAATTTGAAAGACAGATAAATCTGAATTGAATCAATATCGATATAAATAGATGATGTATACTACTTTACAAATTGGGATGGGGTAAATGTGTGTTCAAGAGTAGGTCGGTAATAACAAAACACATGACGTGAGTAACAATCTTGATTTTTTATAATCAGAAAAGCGTATAAGTTCAGGACTTTTATTTTAAAAATCCTACGGAGAGCTATATATAACATTTTGATGATGAGAGCAAACTGATATATATGTATAACCTTAATAAAGTTAGTGTTAGTCCAAACATATATTATATCGGCAGATAATACATTACGTATTTGATGCTATCGAATACATAGATTTGTATTCACCTTACTAAATAGAGAGACATTGAATATTTAGCACACTTTACAAAATATGCAAACCATGATTCAACAAAATCATAAATAATCTGCAGAGAAGAAAGTTCAGCATACCGTACAGAATATTATGACACATAATACGAAGCAGATATTTTGGAGTAAATTGCGTGTATATAACATGATGGAATACTATGAAGTCAATGTGTTCGAAATGATTGAAGAAAAAGATAAGACTACCTTCCATTTAATTGATTGGCGAGAATAATTCAACGCTTCATATAATATCAGCGCAAATGGTATATTTTTTTCGTCTGAGATTGTAATGCGAAATTGCATCAACCTTTAACAATATCACGTTTAATTCATAATACAATAATTTAATAATGATGATTCTGAGGTTTTACAGAGATATTTTCTCCATGTTTGAAAAGACTCTACCTTTTATTTTTTGGATTGGCGATAATAATTGAATGTCTCCGATAGTATGAGTGCAAATTGAATATTATTTTTCTTTTTACGCATCAAACTTCATCAATATCACGTTCAGTTCATAATACTAATATTTATTAATAATGATTCTGACTTTTTACAAAGAGATTTTCTCCATGTAATATTCAGCCCATTATGTAAATTGGTTAGTCAGAGGTGAAGTGGAAAAGTCAATATTGTAGAATTGTGCATGGATATGTGTTCCAATGTTTCATATTCAGGTCAAAGTAGTGCACACACATTTGTCTAATCGGATCACTGTACTTTGAACCTCCGGAGAATATGTTATTGAACTATGTAGTTTCAGTCATGTGTTTCATGTTGTATGTGATAGCCGACTTAAGTTTTTACTTGCATAAATGTACACATGAGATTGGTGATTCGGGTTATAAAAACTACTTCCTAAGAGTTTGATGTGAAGATATTAGAAGACAAATAGGAGAGATACTAACTAGTAGTCACATTTCTGGAGTCGATTTAGGAACAGGAACGCTAGAGAAATACATCATTGGTTAAATATATAGCTGTATTCATAGCCTTGATTCTAATATGGATGTGTCCCATCTGTTAAAGGTTTGTTTTTACTGGCTCGCAACAATAGCAGGAACAGTTAAGATGCAATCAAATTAATTTGGATTCAGTTCTGACTAAACGATAATGTTATTGCATGAATTAACCGAGCAATCTATGCGTCACTACTTCATACCTGTGATAAAACTTGTATGAATAAATGAACTGACTCTAATGTTTGTTCCTCTTAAGATTTCTATAGTTTTGCTTTGTGATTTCAGAAATAAATTTATTTCTGAAAATTCACAAACCTTGCTTGAGCAGTGACATAAAATATCGATTATTCAGTGACATAAATACCCTTTAAATATTTTAGAGAAATCTAAATTTACTCAGACGTTTCTTTATCCGTGTTAGTGCTTTTAAATTAAAAACGTATGACGTATTTAGTGATACCAACACGCATTCATACTGTCAAATAATGTCGTTAATTATGTTAAATTCCTACCCCAGAATGATCAGTCTTTGAAAATGGATCAGGTGTTCAATCTTGCCAGACAATATATTTTTTAGAAAGTATATAGTATTTGTCATACACGGAACAAACACAAATTTTAATACAGAATTTATGGGAAAGAAATATTTTCTAAATTGTACATGCGTTTGATTGATAAATCGTACCTGATTGTGATTGGAAAATATAACTATTGCAGATAAACAAAACTGGAAATAGAGTTTTATAAACAAATTATGGAAATAACAAATACAAAGGAGAGAGAAGGAGATATATATATAATTGTAGAAAGAGAAGGAGAAAGAAAGATTACAAAGAATGAAGAAATTTAACTGTTGACAGAGACGAGATATAAAACAAATTATAGTTGAAATATGTCACAAATATTTCAATCATTACTTATGGTAAGATGGACATACAACTAATCGTAAATTATAACCACTTCATAATTAGCTCTGGTTTTGGAGTCACATATATCATGTCCACGTATATGTTTTGAGACCGCGATAGCTTTAAAAGTAGGAAGGGACTTCTGCAAATCCGATCAGGTATTGCACGTTCATAAAAGAAGGTTGCACCTAGAATGATTACTACTGGTATTTCGAACCATAATGGTGAAATTAAAAAACAAAGAAAACTGTTGTGTTAAATATGCAAACGAATAGGCAACCCTGTCTAACACAATTTCATTCAAATCATGCCTTATTTTTCATAACGATGGGATTGAAATTACAAACTGTACTGTAACGCCGATACATAATATCAATAATGTTAATTAAACGAGAATTATGGTTTGGAGAAAACGATTGATCACTATTAAGGACTCAAAAGATGTACCAATTGAAACATATAGATTTAATCAAGATATTGAAACGCTATTTTAGCACCAACAAAATTAGCAGGAACAGCAATCGGATCTATTGGGCTTCTAATATGCATTTCGTGGGATTCTATAGTATTATAATTTGTGCTCAAAGCTTTGAAAGAAATGTTGGTATATACCCATTGATTATATGGTAATCAGGCATTTATGTTCGTATGATACCAATCGTTTTGAATTTATATAGATAGGCATGCATCATAGGAAAACAAAAACAAAAATTACTAAGGCAAAAATAAGAAAGAAGACAATATTACACAGAAAGTCACAATAATGACGAGAATACAGGAAAGAGTTAAATAAATGCAACAATGTATAATTACAAAGAACGTAAAATAAAACAAATTAAAGAAGGAAACGTTAACTCTTTCACAGTTTGCATTGACGACGACTCATTAAATTCTTATATGAAAGAAATGTAGGCTTTACTGTTAATTAATTAGTGATGAGTATTGGTTTTGAAATTTGTATTGTATCATTCTTCTTCCGCTATATCGACGAATTGATATTTTAGTTTAAAATACATAAGCTTCCTTCCCTGCACACATTAATTGGATAAATATTCAAAGTAAAAAAAAATTTTATCGGTCCATTTATAATTGTAACTATTATATTCCGACGATTATGACAATGTTTTATTTTAAAGCTTAAGTATCATATTCCAATGTTATGCAGGCTACCTTGAGAAGGCAAGTCATCTACTCATATGAATAAACCTAGTTTCCCTAAATTCAATTGGACCATACGCACTATGAAAAGAACAGTTGTTGACAAGTCCGAGTGACTCTAATATATCAGAGAATAATTAACATTACGTGTATGACGTGCTCCGGAGACGATTCTACCAGATATTAATGATATAACACACTCGGACACGACACTGATATATGATAAAAAAATGCAATATTAAAGGAATTAAACTATTACGTTCATCGAAAATATATGATATGCGTTTAAAGAGCTTGAAGCTTTAAGAAAGTTCAGTTTGACAGAGAAACGATACATAAAGTTGCCTTGTTTGAAAGTAGCATTTTTTAAATTCATTCACGGAGCATAATGCAAGCAAGATACTAAAAGATATGACTCATTATCAAAATTACTAAATGTAATTGATCAATACATTTAAATTTCGGGAAAAGACAGGATATAAAATACGTTTAGCAAAAATGAAATGTTAAAGAATTAAAGAGAGTATAATTTGCCGATAGGACCTTACAATATAAATGCCTTGGAGACAGCCTGTATGATAAAAACACCAAATATGTCAGACATATTTTTGGTCGTTTTAGTTTACTGGTCACTGGTAACATCTAAATGGTCAATGCACGTCGTCCACTACACAAGGTGAATATACCGATAAATATGTGCATGACTAACAAATGATCTGCTCATCTGCGTGGAGTTAAAACACGTTTCCCATGTATGATATTATATTTATACTAAAATTGTTGTTTGTTGGATTTTCTTATGTAATGAATATCTATATTTTGAACTTGACCTTCTCCAACATCAAGCTCATGATAAAATTACTAGTAACATTTGATTCACAAAAATTATAATCGATCGCAAACATATCTTATGATTGTGGATTATTGTTCAATGGTTACATGAATTCGAGTTGACGATATAGTCCTGATTGTTACCCAAAAATGTAAAGAACGGATATTTCCATTAAATACAAATGGTAGATTCAAAAAATGGTAACTGCCGCTAAGGTCACGTTGTCACCATTTTAGTTTTAGTCACCTAAGAATTACTTTTTCTTGCTTTTGATACCAAATTAAAATCGTTCGTATTGAATGTATTTAGATTTTAATGTTAGTTTGCAATTATTTGTTCAAATGTGTACTGGAATGTTGAAGTGATCAAACATATTCTTGGATCAAAACATCTTTTTCGAACTATAGTGAATTCAGATAAAGACAACTTGGATTGCATCCTTGTCTTACATCAAAAGGTGTAACAAGTCAGCACATTGCAGAACGATTTCAAATTAATTATTTTGAGACTACAGATAAATCAACAGACTAATTAGAGGATTATATTTGAACACCACTGTAATTCATTTGGACTTCATACATTTGCACCTTTAGGACGATTTGATATTTAATTTACGATACTGTGAGTTTTATATTAAAGTTTGATTTCTTATCCTAGAGAGACAAATAAATTAGTTATTTGCAATACTTGTTGATTTTCTCTCTTTTCTGTTACATAGTTTAAGACTTTAGACCTTCAACACCAGCATGTAGTTATCGAATAATATTAACTCACTGATTGGGATTATACAGCGCACCCGCATTTTAATATTACCTAGTGCCATATAAAAGGTTGATTGTAAAAATATTTACAGCTGAGAAAAAAGGTGTGTTATTGGCCAGAGATAATAAATTCAAAGAGATATAAGCAAAACATGCGCTCGTGAGAGTAAATATAAAGCTGTCCGATTAACAGTAAATGTAAATGGTTTTTCAATACATATTTAGGTTATAAGGTGCTTAATATATATATATATATATATATATATATATATATATATATATATATATATATATATATATATATATATATATATATATATATATATATATATATATATATATATATATATATATATATATATACATATATATATATATATATATATATATATATATATATATATATATATATATATATATATTTATATATATATGAGATAAATGATAAATATAGTCAAATTCAAAAAATAAACTTCATTGCTTATAAGAACTTTTTAATTCCTTGAGAAAAATGTAAATGCAAACACCATAGTTAATATCAAATATTTACTCAATTTGTTGAACATTGAAGTAGCGATTGCGTTTAGTTTGGAGATAAAAACAATTTCTCATATAGCACTTAACTGTAAATGATTCATTGCAATAAATGCGCTAAGGTGGGTCATCACTGGTTAGCATGTATGAGTGGGTTATATAAGTATGACCAATTGAAGTTCATGCATTGACTACATTTTTCCTACGAATAATTCTGAACGACGGAACTCATTATCTTACTGTTGGTGTTAATCATTTCATGATGCATTTACTTAAAACACAGAGACCGTTTGATACTACATAACATCAGTTCTCGGGGAGAAGGTCATTTCAGCGATATCTACTTTCTCGTTGCCTTTGATACAAATCAGCCTGTGGAACCAACGGTATATTACATTGAGGGAAGTAAATGTGTCGGTGTATGTAAAGAGAACAATGGTCAGTAATGGGCTTTCCAACTTTTTATTGTGTAGCAGCGAAAGTATTGAATATGAATTGATTAAGATGATGCAGCTTATAAAACACTTCGGTTTGACGTATTTCAGTGTAGGGTATTATGCCATTATTTTGACTGAAACAATGGACGGACGGTTTCTCAGGCGAACTTTGATCTCGTGATTTCTATTAACGAATGATGAAACATGTCTTTCTCATCGTTTGATCATTTAGTTACATAATGTATTGTGTAGCTATTAAATATTGAAGGTTGTCTAATAGTTATGGATATGTGTCATATTGGTCCACCTCGTGGCCAACAAAAGAAAAAAATCGGGTTGTTGAATTAGCCATGGATGTGTCTTGGAGATGAAATTGTTTGGATTCATACATGGTCAACTTTTTAATGATAAGGCTGGATGATATTCCCATCCCAGAGGTAGGTATAGCGTAAGGTTAATTTTAGAATAGTGTTTTGTATTTAGGGTTGAATACAGCCATAAACGTAGGGTTCAGAGGGTTTGATCTTAATTTGAAGGTATATTGTATATAACGCAATTATGTGCGATGTGACAAAAACGGTTCGTTCAGCTAGAATGCTTTCATATGTGGATGTCCTAAATGCTACCAGTGTGCGCAAAGACTATAAGTAAATTTAGATATTTCAAGCATGTAGCTTTCAAATGCTCTATGTGAGGAATTAAAGTAATTGTAAATCCTTAAAACTTCGTTACTCAACAACTTTTATAGAGTTTTGTCAAGCCTGTACTTCGGATCCTTATGATTTGATCGAAACTGACATAAATTCATATATGCGCGTGTTTTGTCATTAGAATCTGAAACCCCGGCATTGACTCAATTCTGAATATTGTTTATGTTGTATTGTAGATGTCTTTCAATTATATGCATGCGCTTTAATAAATAAAATATTAGAAAAATCATCAACGTATATGGAACAATTCACTGGTTACGCTCTTAATGTTGATGCTGAAAATAATATTGGTACCTGGGGAACACCCAACCTATCTTCGTACAAACCATAAAGGGTTGGAATCCACATGTGCTATGAATGCCCTGTTGGATAGAATGTTCGATATGAAAGTGGTAAAACTGCTTTTACTGTTACTAAATGTCCTGCCTGAAAAATGCATCCCGAATAAATGGTTACAGTCTAACCAGATGATCATTGTTATTACGGCCATATAGAAAGCCACTTAAAAAAAACTATTAATGTATTAGTGTATGTGTACTAAACAAAAGTCAAGAAATGCTCATTCTTTCCATAGTGTTGCACACACAGCTTGTCATATCAATTGGACGGTAAATCGTAGGATGTCGGTTGTGCCTACCTGATTTGGGAAAAGGCGTTCCAGTTGCATCTTTTCAAATGTTTGGGACATTACCTGTGGCCATAATTAGTTTGAAAGTTTCAAACGATCTAATAGATATGGTTCTGGCTGGTGTTTAAAATAACAAGTTAGTGTATTTCATCATGCCCAGTTGATGTTTCATGAGCCTTTAGCGGGCCGTCCATAAACTTCTATCAGGAAACAGGAAAATTGTAATTTTCCGAGTTGTCTGATTCGAACTTCATTTCTGTCTTGTTGGGACTCTTTAGTCTTCCAAAGTCTGCTGAATGATTAAATTACGAGTAGCGTTTAAGGAAACTATCAACACGCAAAATTTATGTCATATTTGGACTATTGAAATTATTTTCCTTTAATTTCAGAAGTTGGGAATAATTGTGATTTCCCCTTCTTTATTTCTGAGAACGTGTCCCATACTTTCTTTATCATGGAAAGAGAGTTTAAAGAAGAAACATATTTATCCTGTGATACTGGTTTACATGTTTGAATTTTGCGGTGAGCTTAGGCCCGGAAAATACGTCTATATTTGTATTTTGTATGTGCTCCTCGGCGTTTATTGATGGCGTCGTTATATGCATTAGTACACCAATGTTTTCCGGTTCGTTTCAACCTAGACCACCTACATTAAAATAGGTAATTTAACTTTTAAAAGGGTATTCCTTTTACTTCTAGTTTCACTGTTGCATCAGCAATTCAAAATGTAATTCATGTTGAACACAGGTGAAATTCATTTAAAATATGTACATTTTTGCAATTATGTAAATACCTTTAGGACTTTTGGGACATTATTTTATCAGCTTAGAAATATTAACACAATATATGTGTTCCGTTTCTGTATAATCGAAACAATGGAATTCCTCTGAACACCTTAAGAATTATTTAGCCATTGTAGTTGGCATATTTTATTTTATTTTATATCTTTAATTGCAACATAATATTCCTCTATGTTTTCTCCTTCATTAGTTCAATTATTTTGAATATTGTGTTCACAATATTTAAATCATGCACGATCCTAAATTCTCTTCTCATCAAAAATGTTTCAAGCAAATCACATTGGTAAATCTAAATATAGCCCCAAAACGAATATGTTAATTTGCCTCACTCAACCCTGTATAAAGCGAATCACAATGCAACCAGTAAATATGCAGAAAGATAATACCATTTATAATATAGCCCGTGTTGTTATCTTCATATGTTAGATGGAACAAGTACAGAAGACTCTGAACTATTTATGCTACATCATCTTTCAGTTTACGGTGTCTGGTTTATATTGAATGATAGGTGCGCCATTAATTTCTGTGATACGTGATAAACAATCGATCGCTGGGTTTTGCAAGGAATGGCATTATATGTTATGCTAATTGTCATAACTGCGTCTTGTTTTATAGCAGAAAACCTCTTAAATGGGCACAGTTAAAAGGATCAGTTCAAAATATTCGATATCGTAATATTTGTCACAAATAATTTTACATATTAGGATATAATTTAACTAGCGTAATCTATAACTGGACAATTGTATATCACTTAGGCCATGTTCTGGTCTCCTTTAGTGTCATATAATCTTAAATATTAAAATACAATTTCACTAGCGTAACCTACAACTTGACAAATGGATGCCACGTCTGCCATATTTTGGTCTTCTTTCCGATGCATACATTGTTATAGATTTCTTAATTTTCTACTCCAGAACCGAAACATCGGCAATTACAAAGACATGTATGGGGTTTCCATACTCCATTGTATCTTGATGAAGCTCGTGTTTCGTAAGTCTGGATTTTGAATGTATAAGGACTGGCTCAGGTGCACATGACAGATTGATCATGTTTGTTAATCAGACAGAAGCGGCTTGAAGAAGAGTAGTCCAAAGCCTTTCAGTATTACAATTATTCAATTGTGGATGCGCGTACATTCTTTGATTATTGCAGGCATAACAACAGGTGATGCTAGAAGAAAATGTAGAAATCAATGTGACAATTTCTAATTTCGGTATATTTTAATATATTATAGCCGATCACAGGTGCCAATGAACACTTCCAACGTACGATCACGAGTGTACATATAAATGTATACCCAGTCATGTATTCCATTTATAGTTATTGGAACATCTATACAGTGTTTGTTATAGAACATGTGCACTTTGATCAAATTGTTAACTCCTAAATGTTCGAATCATTTATATATCTTTTCGATGAAATCTTATCTGTCAAACACCATTGGATTTTAATAGGCATACATGTAAATTAAAAGCATCGTGAGCAATATGCACCTTCCGCACACAACAGCCGATGATAAACAAACGAATCTAATCTTTATCCTTTCATTTTCACGTTATTTGATCTACAAAGAATTAACTATATTTACTAGCGCATATTAGCAACAACTGTTTATTCGCTTTATGGTCATCTATTATGAACTATTATTAACAGCATTAACTTGAAGATAAATGTGCTAAATCTGTCTTAAGTGCCGATAATTGTGCCATTGTTTCAAAATACACTACATTCACATGTATGTATATACAAAGTATATGATCCTCATTTCTAATTAAGACTGAACTATATACACCAGTAACTTGTACAATATTGATATTCAACGAAAACGTCAGTATGGTTCTATGCGTATCCATAATAACTATATTTCTTACTTAAATACAGGCAATGTTCCAATTGGATTTGACGGAGATGTATTGGACGCTATAGCAGGGGAAACGTTTTTAGTGAAAACATGGGCAGATAATCGCCGACTCACGTCAATTACTGTATCAAAAGACAAAGCTATCCGTTTGAATGCGAACGTCATTGAATCAAAGCTCACTATTTCAAAGGACCGGTATGGTGTCATTCTGCTGCAATACAACAATGCTACAAGGGAAACATCTTTGATACTAGAAAACTGTAGCAAGGAATATGAGGGCATATATATTGTGGACGAAATGGTAGCTGACACCAGTACGAAAGCTTTTGAGAGAAAAGCTGGTAAATGGAACTTCAAGTTGAACGTTTTAGGTATGTTAGATAATACATGGCAAGATTTGACATCACCAAATTAAATGTGGCACTAACATATACATGTTTTTCTTTTCTGCCTTATCGTGCATGTCCTGTTGTAGTAGTAGTAGTAGTAGTAGTAGTAGTAGTAGGTAGTAAGTAGTAGTAGAAGAAGTAGTAGTAAGTAGTAGTAGCTGGTATCGATTCCATACAAATATGTTCGTCATAAAGAAGGCTAATGAGACACCACCTCAGTTCATAACAAAATCAATGCAGTATATTCTGATAGAAAGGATGTCAACAGTCAAAGATGACATAAGCAGTTCGGTATATTAAATTGTTCCATCTCAACAGTTGTAGGTACATAATTTAGAATAAACTGCATTACACACATGAATAGAATGCATTACAGGGGATTTACATGAATGGACTAAACACTATTGACAAACGGTTTAGCAGCTACGTTAAAAAGGTCTGAAATCGGTACCAAAAGGAACCATTCAAATATATGGTTAGAATTACCAAAACAATATAAACGTTAAATGTATTGAAAGAAACAATTATTAATTAGGACATAAATATTTTCATTAAAAAAACCTACAACCATCAGTATAGTTCATTGATTTGCATAAAATCCAAATAATCAGGATTTCCGTACTCTATTTACATGATCATGAAACTAATTATCTTGAAGAAAGGAAGATGCCAACGTTAGCATGGACCCTCATAAAGGAAGATGCCAATGTTAGCATTGTCATAGGATAAGCCGGGTCATGACTGGATTAGTGAAGACACGGCAAGCAACTGCGTTAATAAGATGTTTATTTATAAACGCAATTTAAATATAATCAATTCTGACACCATTATAAACAAAATATAAAGAAAATTAAAATGTTTCTAACATGTAACTATCAATAATAACGCAATGACAAAAAAACCAAAAGGGTGAATTCAACGAAAGGTATTTGAAACTGACGAGAATATCGTCTGATCACCAGATCAACACATACAAATACACTCGGGAGCCTTTTACATTCAACACAGAGACGATGGTCGCGAATCCTTGGTCCCTCGATTTGAGGACATCAGTACACTCTTCCGAATCATCGTCACCAAAACACAGCGTATACGTCATAAGAACCTAACAGTTATGTGACCTTCACATCACCCCATTATATACCTATATATAACGAAGCATACACAAAGGCAGCTTACATATAAACGAACATACACAAGGTACCATACATGGCACCACACACACAGGCAGCATAGACAAGCCCCACGGTCACCCCAACATGGCACCGTACACGTGCACCACCGGACCCCACAGTCAGCTCAGGACCACATTCACCCACTGTCAACCCACAGACCCCACGGTCACCATAACACGGCACCGCACCCGGGCACCAACGGACCCCAGTCAGCTAAAAATAAACACAACCAAATCGTGTAATACAATTGACGCGGTTAAGTACTTGCATATTCATATATGTTGCGCATGCGCGAACATGAAATAGTTATCCATGTACATTAAACGTTCAAGGCATGCAGCGTATAATCAAACTCAAATTCTGTTCAGTTTGAAACAGACTATAGTATTACTAATATAATGGCGCTGCATAACAAATGGTATTTATTATGTAGGCTGTGTCTCTACTATAAAAGTGTCTTCAGAGGAATGTTTAGCATTTTTAAAACTTAATGTTCCTTCACGACAAAGTAACCACGTGGACTATTATGCTGCTTTAGAGATATAACAAGGAGAGCATTTACGGATTTACAATTGTCTATGTATCACACGATGGTTAGGTTGTGAAGTGTTGACCTGTAATGACATTTAAACTGACGTGCAAAGTAGTGATTATATTTGTATACATGGTAATCTTTGAGTCAGTTTGAATATGATATGTTTGTCTGTTTTTTCCGGACTGCACCGTGTTCTTACGTACCAATATAGACTAGTATTAATTAGACATATTCCTCAATGTTGTTCGCACATGCTAAATTCAAAAAAGAAAATCTTGCTCTGAGTGCATTGGTTTCTAAAGAGTTCCGAATTGACTTAGTTATCCACGATGATTTGTCTTTTTCAGTTCTCTTTAGTTTGGAGTCTATTGCATCTCAATGAACAGTCAAAGATGCATGTTACGTTTAGACATTATATATTTAAATCACAAGGCTACAAGTATCAACATATATCAACCACAAAGTCATAATGTGAATCTGGAGTGAACAGTGATATTTCACATTTTGAGAAACAATATAGTATAATAGGGGCCTGTCACATACTGAAGTTTTAGCGGCCTCGCCCGCCAAGCCCATTCGAAAGTGTCAGCTCCTCTAAAGGTAAAGCAATCAACATGTAAAGGGTACTCAGTCTTGAATCTTATTTATGACAACTAATTATTATTATTGTTATCCCTAAAGTTCTGGAATCAATACAGCAGTTTAATAAACAATGCAAATTTGACGACATGGCCACGTCATTTGCAGATATATGTCACTGAATAGGGGTGGTTATAATATGGCAATGTATCATATTGGTGAAGTCGAACAAAACACCTTATATTGAATAAGATTATGAAATGATATCAAGCGTTGCAAGAACTCGTTAAAAAAGAGTATTATTAGGGTAAGCTGTGCTGCAACAAAAGTTACAAAATACAAAAGCACGTACTTCCATAATTATAACGATATAGATGTTAAAATAAAATGATAACAGCGACTGAACAAGTATAGTACAACAATATGAAGATTTTATGTCTGAAATAAACCTTTTAAGATATTAAATTATCCACGTTAGTTGATGTTAGAATATTTTGGATGTCAAACCTATTTACACATAAAAGTTGCTTAATGCTTCAAATAGTACAAAATTAAATTAAAATAGGAAACATACGTCTAATGAGCACGAATCATTATATAAAGCTACTAGTGTTTATGAAATATGGGAAAAGCACAAGACAATGTCTGATGATGTTAGGGTTGTTATTGTTGTCAGCTTTCTTGATATATATTTGGTATTTTTTCTAATTACAGACAATGATTTTTGATACATAATATAGAGTAATCAAATTCAAACAAAGACTTTATAACATGTCATCTTAAAGAAGATAAACCTAATCTATTCCTTAAAGACAGATATCATTCTCGACGTTTCTGTCAAAATTGATTATATCTCCATAACAAACTCAAGTATTCTCATATTTCTTAAAAGATAGGAGACAATGAATTAAATCTCTGCAATTTCGTGTACTACCAAGGAGCTACACGACAAGATTTCGTGTGTCGGTGAAAAGGCTTTTAATCATTTGCATGAATATTTTAAATTTATCTGAAGATAGCTGCCGTTAAATAATACTTTGGTATAACAAACTATTTTTAATAACAATATCGAATCTTTGGGCATTAAAATGATAGCATTTATGCATGGTCTATTATCGAAAGACAATGCAAACAATGAGAAACGTGTTTCGTTTAGTGTTTCGAGATTTTGGCTCAAATATTAAGCAAAATATGGATATACAAATTATCATTGTTAATTATGATGATGGTCCAACACGTTCTTTGCATTAGATCTTCGCTCAGATTTTATTTGTTCTTGGAACAATTATCATATACCATTTAATAGTATGAACATTTGAATTGTTAACACAAAGACGACAACATTAACATTAGATTTAATGACATATGATAAATTCTTGTGGAATATACGAACATGTGTTAGTCCATACAATACAGTTTTGCATAAAATATAACAGGACATTCATGTTTCAATTGTTTATTTTTATTATTCAATTATTTACTTTTAAGCACATATTTCACATGCAACGAACCCAAGTAGAAAAAAGCATAACAAATGTATGGTCTGTTATATGGCAATCACTGTCAAATTCTCTCTCTCTCTCTCTCTCTCTCTCTCTCTCTCTCTCTCTCTCTCTCTCTGGAAATCACATTTTAAACTTTTGAAGAATATTGCCTGGAGACTATATATATATATAAATTACTTTACGTACTGTTTCCTGTACATCTCATTTTGTTTCTGCTAACAATTACTGAAACTAATAAAGTTAACGTATATAAACTCCGAAGCTATTGCAACTGCAAACAAGCTATATAAATCTTAATGACAATATTGTCTAAATTAAGCCATTTTAAGCTTACACTATTGTTTCACTATTTTATTTCTGTTCTTACTATATATTACAGGATTTTATGTTTTTACTCATGAAACATTTCTCAGTTGTACCCTATGGCTCATTTATCGCACATTTCTCTTTTTTTAACTTTCATCTGCAGTACATATTTTTGCTTTTGTCATTACCACCACCCCACCGATGCCACCCACCCCACCCCATATTTCTCGTTTCATTATGATATGACATTGGTGCGATATTCATTGTACTATTATACTTTATTTTTAACCAGAACCTAGTGAGGTAAAGGAATGCGATGTTGGAGGGATATTCAAAATGAAACTCAGAAAATCGTCAACACGACACAGTTTATTCTACTATGACCAAATAGTGGTAACAAACCTATTGCTATGTAATATTGCGACACATTCACATTTGCATGGTCGACTGCGATGTAGTAGAGATGGTAACAAACATGTTATTAATATAAAGAATGTCACTCAAAGAGATATTGGACTCTACACAGTAAAAAAGACCAAATATGGCAGGAACAATGGCAGTAAGAGATATTACCTCAACGTAACAGGTATTAACAAAATCCCATTAAAAATCATTATATATTCAATCAATAAATAATTATTCCAATCAAAACACTTATGTACAATAACCGGAGTAAAAGGAACAGACATTCTGTTTTTAAAACTGCATACCAAACATATCATCCTAAGGTTCTATATTCAGTTTTCATTACAGAGTTCGTCAAATCGTACTGTTATGTGGCAATCATTGATTCATTTGTTTTATGGATTAAGAAAATTTGCAGTAACATGATGAAGCAGTTTTAAAGTACTGATAATATGTTATATATTCTTAATTTATCATACTTAGTAACATTATAGTATCTATATAAAAATACGTTGTACACATGTTAAAAGAAGTGTTTTTAAATTCATCTTAGTTCTTTGGAATCTCATAATGATGACGCAACATTTTAAAATTCTCCCCTTCGTCTAAATTTTTAATAATTATCACGTTCCATCCAATATCTTTCACATTAATTACAAATCCGATTGCTTTAGATTAACATAATGCAAATGATACTTATTTCTCCTTTCATTTACATTCCTTTAGATCAAGCCACTAATGCCATTATTGGAGAAAATGTGACGATTGATTGGTGCTACAGCCAACAGGGAATAAAGCGAAAACTGCGGATTATTCACTCAAACAATGGGATATTGATGACATTGCAACCAAACAATAAGCCGCGAATTGTGCCTGCTTTTCGGAAGCGTATATTATACAATGGAGATGTATCGAGAGGTTATATGTCATTCACTTTGTTAAATATAGACGAATCTGACAGTGGCGTCTACAAAATTGAAACCCTACATGGCAATACTGTACCTGGTTGCAAACATCTGATTGTACAAGGTAATAATTACTTATACAAATGAAAGTAGTGATTAAATAATGCTAATTATTTTGTCTACGCTGCACCCTAATATATCCATTGGTTAATGTACGTAACAAAGATGAAAACAAATTTTACTTATTCTGTAGTGTTTCGTATTATATTGCATCGATCCCATTTAATTTTTTCTTATACACTTTTTCGGTATACATTAAATGCAAATAGGTATCGGTTCGCGTATATTCTTCATATAATTGACAGTATTGGTTTACTGTGCGCCATGATGGGGCAATACAAATGTGGGTACCATATTTAGCCATACTGTACAATTAACAGCGCGTCACTTGAATACAGATGATAATAAAGATAATAGTTGACTATCAAAACTTTTAACACTTAAATGTCTACATGTATGTGTATATAAATATATATATATATATAAATATATATATGCCTGAGAATACTTTGCTTTTTTTCACAAACACTCAGAATCATGATTCTCTGTATAGCAAATATCTGCTATAAGTACAGAGTAAATAATAATCCGGTAAACAATTGTTTGAATATATTTTGTATTATCATACATATATATTACTTACAGTGTAGTGAGACTATCCTTCCAAACCGTAAACTCAGATGGTTTGGGATATATATTATAGAATGAGTTTCTCGTCAATGTAGTTTCCCTTCAGAAAACTATATAATTCTAACTAGTACATTTTGCATTACAAGAATGCAGACAATGAGAATGAATTTATATCGTAGCTCATTTCAATTTACATCTGCATCTAAGTTCCGACTAAACTAACCAATAAATGCATTGTGGCATGTTTTCTTTCTATATGTAACTGTTAATTGCTACTTTGTCAACATATACAGACCTTGAGAGTAACTAGTACTACTTTCATTAAAACCTAGCGGTATGACATCTTAATATTTAAAAAGATTCCACTCTAGGCCTATGGCTTTTCACAAACACATTCGTGTGCACGTTCAAGTCCAATACACATATGTTCTGTTTTTGATTCCATCAAAGAATGAGTGCTGGGCAGAATTAAATATTTAGTACATATATTAATATGGTCGAATACTTAATCAAAAGCATTGTTAGGTAAATATATATTTACCACAAAGTAAATAGAAGTGTGCATCAGGTACGACACGTTTCCCAATATCGAAAAAATTAGAAAACAACTTCAACACTGTCTTTTGAATAATGCTGAACAAATAACAACTTTTCTTTTAATCAATTACACCAGGAAAGGAAGAACATATGATTGAACTAGTTAATGGAGTGTATTATACATAGAGGTGATATTTGCAAGTAATTACGGCATTGTTCTTCGTTACTATTCCCAACAAAGTGACTGGCATTCCCATTTGAAATTATATATGTTGCCTGTATTAATGTAACCATCCTAGCAATATATAATTAAGCCATGATATTGAGATACTTGCAGAGCTCTATGTTCAAAATATGTTCAAGCTTAGTAACCTTAAGCTTGTTTTACGACAACATCGAGGCTAGTTTGGTCAGATCATATATTATTATATTCTGAAAGAGGCTCTGATATATAAAAAAAAACAGAAACAATGACAGAAACGCAACTAAAGAAATGTTTCGGATTTGCAAATCATCAGAAAATGTAAATCTAAAATCTGAATTGTTCAACAATGTAGTTTTAGCGCGGGCTAAGGGATATAATAGCGGCCTGACATTCCGAAATCACATAAACGTTATATTTTATATGTGCGTTGTAAAGTTCAAGATGAGCCAATTATTCAGAAAAGACTGAGTAATATATTTTACCTAGAGGTTAAACAATAACGGATATACGCATGTATGCATATTGTTTGTGTTTTGAGTGAGACTGTGATTTAACGAAAGCTGATAAAAGTTAGCGTGTTCTTCAGTTACTTTTCGTATAATGTATAACATAAATAGCAATGTATTGACTTAATGAAGATATTAGGCCGTCTAAAAATTCAAAAGCCATCCATTCTTTTGCTGGTTAAAACAATTAAAATCAAGACTTGTATTTGGAAATATTAAACATGCTTTTGGGACAAATTTAATGTCGATAGAGCCTGCTCTAGTAGAAAAATAAAACATAAACGAGTGAATCATATTGCGGAGTTAATTAATACACTTTTTAAAAGTATCTCAATATGTGATATTTTCGACTCTCTCTCTCTCTCTCTCTATCTCTCTCTCTCTCTATCTCTCTCTCTCTCACACACACACACACACACACACACACACACATATATATTAATCATTATAGGCTACATACACAGCATGTCATACATGATTTCGACCAAATATATGTTTCACACGTTTGGATGCAGCCACGTTCTTGGTAAACGAGAATTGCGATGTTATGTGTGCTCTTGAAGCAACATCAAGAACATTGCATTTTGTAAGTACAAACCAGATGATTTAACTTTTAATCTTATATAACGTCGGTCATCGACGGCATCCATACGCAACAGTACCACCTCCCTCCATCCCTACGTTCCCTCTCTCCTTCTCTCTCTCTCTCTCTCTCTCTCTCTCTCTCTCTCTCTCTCTCTCTCTCTCTCTCTGAAACAATTACTTTTTCATGTACATATTTGTCATTTCTAGTAAACACTAGAACATATTGCAATAGCTAAGGAAACCTACCCTCTGTTTCACACTAGTGAAATGTATGCTCTACCTAGGATGCATATGAACCACTCTCCAATGTTGACATCCCAATATCAAGACAAAAGTGATCGAACATCTCCAAATTGTTTTAATCTAACCATTTGCATATTTCCCTACCGTGAATTTTACATCATGCATGTTGACTATATAGTCCAATGTACATAAGGCGAGTTAATGCATGAGTTGCAAATGCTTACACCTTTCCAAATGGCTGTTCTCATAATTAGGACCAAAACACACGTGAACATTAATATCGCAGACTGTGTGACCTTATTCTACATTCACATATTATACATAATCTGAAAATATATTAATTCACCATACAAGGACTGTTTGTGTGCAGCTTCTTTTCTCGATGAAGGCGATAATTAAAGTTCGCGTGTAATATTAGTAATTGGACTCAATACTGCGCGAATTTGATAGATTTATTTATTTAATGTATTATATAATAATTATCTATTCCCGTACCAGCCTATTTATGAGTTGTATTATTATGTTTGTTTACTGAGATATCACTATCAAACTTATTTTAATTTATATGACAATAATTGGATGAAGTAATAAAGTAGGATAAATTCATATCTAACCCATCACACATATATTATTTAAGTAGCTGCATGGTATTATGTTTTGAATACATATTTAACCCATTGCCCATATATTCTTTACGTAGTTTCATGGTCTTGTGTTAAAATCCATATTTAACCCATCACACATATATCATTAATGTAGTATCAAGGTCTTGTGTTTCTATTACAAAATTCGTAAATGGCATCTACAATTACTAATATTTAGCACCTGATTATTTACATACTTGGGATAAATATATGAAACCAGAATTAGTAGAAATATTCATTCATCCGTCAGCAGTTGGTAGACCCTCATATTGTATCTAATGGATAGTGACATTTCAAACTAAATACCACTGATAACGCAACGATGATGATGCAACAATTTTAAAGGTAAAAAAGCATTGATCTTTCAAAAGTGCAATGTTATATTATTGACGATTATATTTCAATTCAAGATTAAAATCTCCATGTAAAATGTTTTAAATTTTTGCCGTGTTTCTTTAAGATTACATAGAGACTATAATATGTATGATTTGTTTATTCAATTAATTTTATGTGTATACATTACATTTTGTACAAATGTCTTAAATGTACAACCATAGATTTAAGCTCCACGAGAGGACCATCTTTAGTACCTTCGGCTGAGATACTGGATACTGGAGAATACACAACATCACTTTCACTCTCTGTGCGACTGACATCTACTGCCAATGATAGGATTGCATGTGAGTATCATGTTAAGAAAACAATCTGGTTCTGTAAACATAATGCAAACTGATCTAGCTTGCCATGGATTGTATAGGGTTGGGATTACGGTATGTTTAGATTGAGAAAGAGATTTCGTATATTGTCTCACATTTGAAATCTGTGCCATCATTGATAACGATATCTTTACGAAACCCAAATTTATCATTTCATTAAAACGTCATAGAGAAATCATTTATATTCAGTTTATGGTAAAATGAATGATGGCTGGTACAAGTGTGACACATAATCTTGATATTAGGAGCGTGGTGTTGTAATACAAATAGAATATTTAAATTCAGTTTGGCATGAAAACGTATCCTCTCTCTCTCTCTCTCTCTCTCTCTCTCTCTCTCTCTCTCTCTCTCTCTCTCTATATATATATATATATATATATATATATATATATATATATATATATATATATATATATATCGCCAGTTTTGTGGATTCCCTTTTCTGCCCCTATTCGTATCATCATATGTAAAATCGAAGTATGACTGATGTCACATATTAGCAACAGTTTGATTTGCGCACATCTGCATATCGGAGGCACGAAATGAACTTTCTCATTTAGTAATTATCATCCCAGTTATAACGAAATTACTCGTAATTACTATTATAGTCAAAGCCGAAGGTAGAGGGTGTAACGGGATGGATGTGTGTTAATGGCTGGTGGTTGTATATAAATAATAATAATAATAATAATAATAATAATAATAATAATATAGCCCACCCCTTTTGGTACTCGATATCAAGAAGATGACCGCCCTCGATATAATTATACCAGTTCGAGCAAATATATGTGATGAAACTTATAGATGGAAATAGATATAGAGATATGAGCAGATATATTGAAAAAAGAAATACGAGCCCCCGGACCGATGAACAAACCATTTAATCGATTTAACAAAACAACTGTGAAAATTCCTTAGATTAGGAATATACTCTGCTTTTAGAAATAAAAACTTTCATCGAATTACAAGAAAACACAAATATATTGAAATAAACTAGCCGATCTGTTACTGATAGCTTTAGTTCATCATATGATCGAGTGAAACAATCAAAGTCAACGCCTTACACGATTTCATAAACAAGTAGTCCATAGTCTGTTCGGCTTCTTTTGTAGCTGTTCAGAACTTGGATACCAGGATGATACATTCTACCATCCGTCTCAGATAATCTCAGAATACGTCTAGAAATTAGTACGAGTCAGAATTGCGTCAATGGAATATACGTCTCACTGCACTGCTATCATTTGTTTCTTCAGCATACGTCTAAGGGTAACGTCACACCACACGTCCCAAAAACTATTTTCTCCCTTTTAAATGAATATAAAATAGACAACCTGAATTTCCAGTTATATATGATACAGGGGAGAGTGGAACTGGCATCAAGCCGGATCGGTATCTGATATTTCTATCAGTAGTATACAGATTATAAGCTATTAATCGACTACTCATGTCCTAAAATGACCTTAATTAGTCGAATGGCTAAGTTGTCATGCCTTGACCTTACACACTAACGTACAAGGCTTCTGCCAGCCCTCAATTTACACAGAAAATAAATGGGACACAGTACAGCCTTTCAGTCAATATACCCTTACTCTTAATTATACGTGAAATCTAAATTCTGTTAATTTAGACGGATTCTCGTAAACACATTAACTAATGTAATACATTGAAGTCATAGAACCTATTTCTTACGCAAAAAACACGACAAATTTATATATATATATATATATATATATATATATATATATATATATATATATCGCATCAACAAATTATATGTGATTGTCACATTACCTTTGTGTACTCGTCAATCCAGAAATGTTCGGCGGATTGCTTGGGCACACGTTTTAACGAGGGAATTTCATACAAATACCTCCCGGAGTCTCACTGGTTATTTTTCTCCTGCAGAAAACGTTTAGACTAATTACAATTTTTATGAGTGTGATATTAAACCCTATGAAATTTTGTGTGAGAACACGCCCTGTATTTAACGTAACCAATCAAAATCAAACATTGGCTGCCCCTCTCTTTTACCGAGGCTCCAAAATCGGGTCAGCTTGACCTGGTAGTTTGCGTAACAGAATTTCTGCGATTCTCAATTTTGACAACTGTAGCATGAAAATGAAGTTTAACGTGTCCTGATAGTCCGCCGAGCTTTTAGATAAACAAATGTTTAATTAGAAACAACATTCACCTTTCTAAAGGACCTTACCGATCACGGCAGTATTGCGATATGATACGCGTTTGTCTCCATAAATCTAATTAATGGTTCTTTGGTTTCAAATGATATATTCTTGATAAATCGCCAGACATTTGCCCTATCGCATAGGGTATGTTCTTTTATTGTTAATTTTATACTGAATATTTTGGTTTTGTCTTCATTTTGTGGAGATTTTATTTTTCATTTTTGCTTTCTTTTGTTTTGTTTTATCAACCACTTGATCCTCTTCCTATACTGGCTTAATAAAAAAACAACATTATTGCATCTATGTCGTTACAGCGAGTTTACCTGTTCACGTCATGTATGTCGTCATCGGAGCGATGGGTCTAATAATTATGATGATTGGCTATTTGATATGGATTCAGCGGAGTAATAGATATAGTCTGAAAGCAGGTAAAATAATCTCCAGTCATATTATCTTATCTGAGGTCCTTTAGAGGATGGTTAGTTGAAAATAAGACAAGAAAACAAATGTCTCATTTGAGCTTGTCTTGTCATTGATGACAAATATGAGCAATGGAGGTCACATGTAACTATCTCACTCACTGGCTGACATTATTATTGATAATTGCAATTGTGTATCAAACATCATTAGACCTCTGATCTGTTAGGAATTATACTGAAAGTGTCATTCTATTCTTTAAACATTTTGTAACAAATTATTTCCTTTTGTAGTTTTGCATTGCCTATTTACTTTTGATACGCTTAGAATTCCTTAATTGTGGCGTGTAGTGTGAAAACCTTGTTGTATATTACTTACGTGAAACCTAATGAGTGAAAAAAAATATTTTCATATTGTGATATATGTTTTATATATTAGAGATCATCACTGGTCATTCTGCTGCATGTTCGTAAGTTTCCAGCTGTGTGGATAGCGTTATTGAAAATATAAATGATTGTCGTTTTCTAGTGCAGCAACTGGTCCTCGCGACATCCAGTTCCACACTTAATTCTGCACCCACCGCAATAAGGAAACAACTGCCAACAGCGATCGTAAACGAAGAAGGACAATGCCGATTAATTCGTTATACCCCAGTTGGAAATGCCCAAAGTGTGGTCAAATACCGTTCAAATCCGGATAATTCGCCCTCGTGTGATACACAGTCCACCTTCGCCATATCTGTACCAATATTAGAGGATGAAAAACCTGGAGTCACATGTAAAAACATATATATATATAATTCTCATCTCTATTCTCAGAGAGAGATAGAATTTTTAATTCTCATATTTACACTGAGAATGAGAGAGAGAGAGAGAGAGAGAGAGAGAGAGAGAGAGAGAGAGAGACTAAAAATGTACTCCAGCATAACGGAAAGTTCTGTGCTATCCCTGGAATCTACAGAGGAATGCTTGATAATAGTAGGCTGAATTATTAGATTATTCAAATAATAGCATCATGTTAGATAATTTTTAATTCGTTCTCTGCGGAGATTTGACCTCAGGCCGATGGTAAATGGTATGGAGATTCAAACCCAAGTCGGCAACTAAACGAAACCCATCACATTGCATGCACACATCAACCCATATTCCCTAATGACTAAGCATACATCACCAAAGAAGGATGTTACTTAATCGGTGTTATATGCACTTGTGTGTAGGAGATTCACTAGTATGACGACATAATATTTAATTCTCATCAACTCAGTTTTTAAACGCATTACTACAAAATTTAAATTACGCGGTTATAGTGGTTCGTGTTCGATATTAGTTTACTTACAGAAGCGAACTTATAAACAACCAGAAATAATTACCCTATTGAGTGAAACATTTCGCGAAGTTAATGTTTTAGTTGAGAGATCAATTTATGTCTTTTTTATGATATGTGTGATGTTTTGGCAATGTAATTAATATAAATACTAGGTTGATAAATAACGTACCAACAATGTAAATGCGGATTAGTCAGTTTTTTTGTATTCCTTTGAACCTGGAACTTAGTACAAAGTCTTAAACTCAGTTGATATTATATTCGATATTGTGAGTAGTTCTACTGCGTATTTAATTCTCTTAATCTGACGATGTATTTCACGAAATTATGCAATACTCTGTCTAAACCCGAGTGACTTGCTTCTTTCTATGTCAATCCTGTAAATGTCTATTCCCTTGTCTTGACAACCAGTGGTGCTGTATAAGGCTGACCCAGTATTTGCAGTCTACCAACATTGTTATGTGTCGTTATTATTGGGTTGAATAGGGTATGATTTTATTTGATTTGACATTTATGTTGTAAAATATCGATGTACGGCTCAGCGATAAAACGGACATAATTCAGTAAGTTTAAGTTTTCAATAAAGTTGTTATCTGGTCATTCATAGATGCGGTGCAGAAGTGTTCATTACATTCTGCAAGTGACTTGTCGTTGTAATGGCACATCTAAACTGCAAATTTTCATACGATAGGCCTAGTTCATTATTTTAGTTCCTAACAAAGTGGAAAAGCTACCTTGCAAAGAAGCATATACTGCAAATATAATACCTACAATATTGTTGAATTTCACCATTAGCTGATACTCCTGTATGCATATATTATATCATTTGCGTTTAATGCCAGATATGCATCACACACACACACACACACACACACACACACACAAACAACACACACACACACACATGCACACATTATCATAACTAACCTCGGATGCTATCAAAATTAATTGCGAAATACGTTAACTCGAAATACATTTGTAAAGCTTTATTTAAAGAAATGAGATCACTAATTGTTCCAGGAATTCTTTCCCAATAAATTCAAGGTAAACCCAAATGTAAAGTTAGCTCCCTTAACATCGATATTTAGCATGCGTAGTACGTACGGATTATTCTCATTCCGCTCAACAATCGACTAAATGGGACAAGTTAGAAGGTAAACTTTATCTGTGTAAAAAAATCTTCTGGCTCTAACAACACACAATCATTAGCAAAGATGTGTATTTTCTAAGCATCTTGTTGTTTACAACACCATTGTCATTCATTTTGATTTAATGTATGCTCGGGATATGTATGAGGTTTTTATTTGTTATTTTATTTTAAAAATCACTAGTTCTAAAAGGAAATAAAATTTATTGCATTTAATCGGAGTCCCTTCATTTTTTCCATTATCATTAGTAATGCACCTTGTTTCGTTTCAACATTATTTCATTTTTTCGTTCATTCTCTCTCTGTCTCTCTGTGTCTCTGTCTCTCTCTCTGTCTCTCTCTCTCTCTCTCTCTCTCTCTCCGCTCCGGTGGTTTAGTGGTTAGAGCGTCAGCCTCTGGAGCGGGAGGTCGTGGGTTCGATCCCCAGCCGCGTCATACCAAAGACTTACAAAAATGGTACTTAGAACTGACTTGCTTGGTGCTCAGCATTAACTGGTTAGATTAGTGTTAGGACTGGTTGGCCTGGTGTCAGGATAATGTGACTGTGCGGGACATCATGCCAAATGTCTGCGGTATGTTGCCCCAGTGCTAGACATCGCTATACAATTGCTTCACTGCAGACATCGTAGCGATATGACTGAGAAAAATGTTAAAGCTACGTTCAAAATCTTAATCAAACAAAAACTCTCTCTCTCTCTCTTTCTGTTTCTGTCTCTCTCTGCCTCTCTCTCTTTTTCTCTCTCTCTATGTCTCTGTCTCTGTCTCTCTCTCTCTCTGTCTCTCTGTCTCTCTATCTCTCTCTCTCTCTCTCTCTCTCTCTCTCTCTCTCTCTCTCTCTCTCTCTCTCTCTCCGCTCCGGTGGTTAAGTGGTTAGAGCGTCCACCGCTGGAGCGGGAGGTCGTGGGTTCGATCCTCGGCCGCGTCATACCAAAGACTTACGAAAATGGTACTTACGACTGACTTGCTTGGTGCTCAGCATTACGTGGTTAGGTTAGTGTTAGGAATGGTTGGCCTGGTGTCAGGATAATGTGACTGGGCAGGACATCATGCCCAATGTCTGCGGTATGATGCACCAGTGCTAGAAATCACTATACAATTGCCTCACTGCAGACATCGTAATGATATGACTAAAAAAAATATTAAAACTACGTTCAAAATCTTAATAAAACAAAAACTCTCTCTCTCTGTCTCTATTTCTCTCTGTCTCTCTGTCTCCCTTTCTCTCTCTTTATCTCAGTATAATGCATTAGTGTAATTAATCATTGGCCCTGAACAAAGAAATAGGAAACGTTCAACAAAATTCAATTAATAATTTATTTCCAGAAATAAAAAGTGTAAATGTACACATAAAAGGCAGTCATACAAGTTATATCACAAATCAAACATATATTGAGTCCCAAGCGAAGTCCATTGGTTTTTAAATAAGTTTCATTGTTGAATGTGCTGATGTGCCAGTTATCTTCCGTGTCATAATGTTTCAGTTCTCTGGAATGTAACGATTTGTTAACAGTCTTTTGATGTATCACGGTAAACTAATTCGAAATAGATGAGTTAGTCCCAAAAATATAGATGAATGTTTTGTAAGTCTAGTGAATAGATTCTGTTCTTAACTCCAACTAAACCTGCTGTTTACAAATTGATTGCAATGTGAAATCGCATCAACCTTTAACAATATCACGTTCAGTTCATAATACAATAATTTATTAATGATGATTCTCAGGTTTTACAAAGTGATGTTCTCCATGTAATATTCGGTCCATTATGTAAAGTGATTAGTCAGAGCTCATGTGAAAAAGTCCATAGTGTCGGACGGTGCATGTATATGTATTCCAATGTTTCATATTTAGGTCTAATTTGTGCACATACATTTGTTTAATCAGTTCACTGTAATGTAAACAAACTCAGGAGAATATGTTATTAAACTCCGTAGTTTCGGTATTAGTCATGTGTTTCATTTGGTATATCCTAGACGACTGAAGTCTTTACTTGAGTACATGTACTCATGAGATGGGAGATTCGTGTTTTAAAGACAACGTCTTAACAGTTTGATGTGAAGATACTAGACGACTAATAGGAGAGATACTAACTACTAGTCACTTTTCTGGAAGCGATGTAGGAACAGGAACGCTAGAGAAAGTCGCCATTGGTTAAATAAATAGCTGTATTGATAGCCTTGATTCTAATATGGATTTGTCCCATCTTTTAAAGGTTTGTTTTTACTGCCTGGCAACAATAACAGGGACAGGTAAGATGCAAACAAATTAATTTGGATTCGGTTCTGACTTAAAGATAATGTTATTGCATGAATTAACCTTTCACTCTCTTCGCCAATACTTCATACATGTGATAAAACTAGCATGAATCATTTAAATGACTTTAATTATCGTTCCTCTTAAGGTTTCAATACATTTGCTTATTTGTTTCAGAAATCAATTTATTTCTTGAAATTCACAAATCTTGCTTGAGCAGTGACATAAATTGTGGATTGTTCAGTGACATGAATGCCCATTATTTATTTCAGAGAAATATAAATTTACTTAGACGTTTCTTTATACGTGTTAGAGCTTTTAAATTAAAAATGTATGACATATTTAGTGATTCCAACACGAATTCACAATGTAAAATAATGTAGTTAATTACGTTAAATCCTTAACCCAGAACGATTAGGCTGTGCAAATGAATGATGTCTTCAATCTTGCCAGACACTATAATATTTGGAAAGTAAATAATATTTGGCATACACGGAAAAAACACAAATATTGATACATAATTTATTGGAAATGAATAATTTCTATATTGTGGTTGAGTTTGATTATTAACTCTAACCTGATTGTGATAGGAATATATAACTATTGCAGATAAACAAAGATGAAAAAATAGTTTCAGAAACAATATCGAAATACAAAAATATAAAGGAGAGAGGAGATACATACAGTTGTAGAAAGACAGGGTGAAAGAAAGATTACAAAGCATGAAGAAAGATTACTGTTGAGAGAGACAATACATACCGCAAATTATAGTTTAAAAATGTCCCGAATATTTCAGTCATTACGTATGGTACGATGAGCATTAAACTAATCATAAATTCTTACCACTTCATAATTAACTCTGGTTTTGGAGTCACATATAGCATGTCCACGTATATGTTTTGAGACCGCGATAGCTTTAAAAGTATGAAGGGACTTCTGTGAAGGCGAACCGGTATTGGACGTTCATTAAAAAGATGGTTGCACCTAAAAAGATTACTACTGGCATTTCGAACCATAATGGTAAAAATTAAAAAGCAAAGAAAACTGGTGTGCTAGATATGCAAACAAAGAGCCAACCCTGTCTAACACAATCTCATTCAAAATCAAGCATTATAGCTCATAACGATGGGATTGACACTACCAAATGTACTGGAATGCCGATATATGATATTAATAATGTTAATAAAACGAGAATTATGATTTAGAGCAACCATGCGTATTTACAAAGAAAGTACAATAAAACAAATTAAAGAAAGAAACTTTAACTCTTTCTGAGTTTGCATAGACGACGATTAATTCAGTTAATATGTGAAAGGAAAGTATGCTTTACTGATAATTAATTAGTGGTGAGTATTGGTTTTGAAATTTGCAATGTATCATTCTTCTTCTGCTATATCGATGAATTGATCAGTTTGGTTGGTATACATGAACTGCCTTACCTGCACACATTAAATGGATACATATTTAAAGTACAAGTTCATTTTATCGGTGCATTTATAATTGCAAATATTGGATTCAGACGAGTATGATAATGTTTTATTTTAACGCTTAAGTAACATATTTGAATGCTCTGAATGCTACCTTGATGATGCAAGTCATCTTCACATGTGAATAAACATAGTTTCCCTAGATTCATCGGACCATACGCACCATAAAAAGAACAGCTGTTAACAAGTCCGAGTGATTCTAGTATATCAGAGAATGATTAACATTATGTGAATGACGTGACGTCATTCTTCAAATTAAGCATACCAGATAATATCTCAAGAAATATCCACCAGATCCGGACACGATTCTACCGGATAGTAATGATATAATACACTCGGACACGAAACTGATATACGATTGGAGAAATGCAATATTAAAAGGATTAAGCTATTATATTCATTGAACAGACTATATATTAGATGTTTTAAGGAGCTTAAAGCTATAAGTGAAGTTCTAGCTTGAAAGATAAACGATAAAAATAGTGGTCTTGTTTGAAACTTGAACTTCTTAAAATCAATCACGGAGCATAATGTAAGCAAGATACTAAAGTCTAGCACTCATTACCAAAATGACTAAATGTAATTGATAAATACATCTAAATCTCGGAAAAAGACTTTAGTTAAAATATCTTCAGCAAACATAAAATGTTAAAGTGTTACAGACATTTATCATTTGCCGATAGAACCTTACAATGTAAATGTCTTGGTTGCAGCCTGTATGATAAAGACACCAAACATACCATACATATATTTGGTCGTGCTAGGTTACTATTGACACGGTCAATGTATGACGTCCACTACAAGAGGTGAATATTAATTACCTGACATGATGAATCTATGCATGATTAACACATGATCTTCCCATTTGCGTAGAGTTAAAACACCTTTCCCGTGAATGACATAATATTCCACCACACACACACACACACACACACACACACACACACACACACACATATATATATATATATATATATATATATATATATATATATATATATATATATATATATATATATATATATATATGTATCAACCAAAGTACTGAATGTGTATTCATTAAGAAGATGCGGTTTAAAATAAATTTCAGTTTGACGTATTTCAGTGCAGGGTATTATGCCCTGATTTTGGTGAAACAATGGATGGACGGCTTGACATTGATTTCGTGATTTCTAAGGAATGATAAAGCAGATAGTCCTCATTGTTTGATTATTTAGTTAACTAATGTCTTGTGTACCTATTAAAGAATACATGTTGTCTAATAGTTATGGATATGTATCATATTGGTCCATCTTGTGGCCAACAAAAATAATTCGGGTTGTTGAATTAGACAGGGAAGTGTTTGGATTCATGCATGATCAACTTGTTAATGACAAGCCTAGATGATATTCACATCCCAGAGATAGGTATGGCGTAAGGTTTATTTTATAATATTGTTTTGTATTTAGGTTTGAATACAGCCTCAAACATAAGGTTCAGAGGGAATGATCTTAATTTGAGGGTATATTATATATATTACATTTATGTGCGATGTGACAAAAGCGGTTCGTTCAGCTAGAAAGCTTTCATATGGGGATGTCCTAAATGCTCCCAGTGTGCACCACGACTCTAAGTAAATCTAGATATTTTTAACAGTTAGCTTTTGGTGAATAAAAGTAAACGTAAAGCCTTTAAACTTCGTTTACTCAATAACTGGTATAGAGTTCTGTAACGCCTGTACTTAGGTTCGTTATGATTTGATCGAAACTGAGAGAAATGCATACATACATATGTTTTGTCTTTAGAATCTGGAACCCTTGAATTTACTCAATTCTGAATATTGTTTATGTTTTATTTTAGATGTCTTTCAATTATATGCATGCTCTGTTATCGATAAAATATTAGAAAAGTTATCAACGTATATGGAACAATTCACTTCAGCAGCTAACGACGTGGTTATCCTCTTAATGTTGATGTTGAAAACTGTTAAGGATAACATTGGTCTCTGGGTAACACTCAACCTATATTCGTACAAACCACAAAAGGTGGAAACCACATGTACTATGAATTCCCTGTTGGAGATAATGTTCGATATGAAAGTGGTCCAACGGCTATTAAATCCAGATCATTCAAAGCATTCATTATTAGGTATGTCCATGCTGTACCATAGGTCTCTCATAAATTGAAGAAAACTGTTACTAAATGCCCTTCCTGACAAATGCATCGCAAATAAAAGGTTCCAGTCTAACCAGAGGTACATTGTTACTACCGATACATCAAAAGCCACTTTAAACAAACAACCTATTAAACTATTAGTGTCCGTGTATAAAATAAAAGCCGCGAAATGATCATTCGTTCCATAGTGTTGCACACACAGCTTGTGAAATCAATGGGACGGTAACTCGTAGGTTGTCGGTTAAGCTTACATGGTTTGATAAAAGGAGAACCAGTCGCTTCTTTTCAAATGTTTGGGACATTGCATGTGGCCATAATTATTTTCAAAGTTTCAAACGAGATAATAGCTATGGTTATGGTTGTGGTTTAAAATACATAATAATATACTTCATCACGCCCAGTGGATGTTTCATGGGCCTTTAACGGGCCGTCAACAAACTCCTAAAGGGAAAAAAGAAAATTGTAACTTTCCGAGTTGTCTGATTTCAATTTCAATTCTGTCTTGTTGTGACTCGTTCGTCTAACAAAGTCTGATGAATAATTAGATGATGAGTAGCGTTTAGAGAAACTATCAAACAATCAATAGTAATGTCATGTCTGGAATATTGAATTGTTTGCTTTTAATTTTGGATGTTGGGAAGAATTGTGATTTCCCCTTCTTTTGGTTTAATTCTAAGAACGTGTCCCATACTTTTTTTAACATCGAAAGAGTTTAAAGAAGAAACATATTCTTTTGTGATACATTTTTACATTTTTAATCTTACGGCGAACTTTAGCCGGGTAAATACGTCGATATTTGTAGTGTCATGCCTCAAATGTTTATCAAATGTTGTAAGTGCTGCTCGGCGTTTCTTGATGGCTTCGTTATATGCTTTATTGCAAGAATGTTTTCCGGTTCGTTTAAACCTAGACAACTTAATTTACAATAGTTAACATTCAGATTGGTATTTCATTTATTTCTAGTTTTACTGTTGCATCTGCAATTCAAAATGTAATTCATTTTTGAACACATGTGAAATTCGTTTAAAATATGTACATTTTTGCAATTATGTAAATACTTTAAGGACTTCTTGGACTTTATTATACATTGCTAGAAGTTCCTTTTTTTTCACGTTTATTCTATTGAAATACTTTATTTGTGTAACTATACAAAACTTGTCTTTTTCACCATTTCTTGTTCTATTTTGTTTAAGGCAATATTGTCGTATTACTCGTAATGGGCTAGATTTGTTCAGTTTTCAGCAATACGTTATCATACTCATCATATTATCAGCTTGGATATATTGACGCTATATATGTTTCCAGTTTATGTATTATTGGAACAAATGAATTCGTCTGAACACCTTAATAATTTTTTAATCATTGTAGTTTGCATACATTATTTTATTTTATATCTTTACTGGCGTCATACCAGAGTTTAGATATTCCTCTTCTTTTCTCTTTCATTAGTTAAATCATGCACGATCTTAAATTCTCTTCTCATAAGACATGTTTCAAACAAATCACTTTGGTAAATCTAAATATAGCCCCAAAATGAATCTGTTAATTTACCTCAATCAACCCTGTATAAAGCGAAGGACAATGCAAAGAGTAAATATTCCAAAAGATAATTACATGTGTAATATAGCTTGTGTTGTTAGCTTCATTTGTTAAATGGAACAAGTACAACGGACTCTGAACTATTGGTGCTACATCATCTTTCAGTCTACGGTGTCAGGTTTATATTGAATGCTAGGTGCACCAGTAATTGCTCTGATACGTTATTAATAATCGATCTCTGGATTTTGCAAGGAATGGCATCATATGTTTTATGCTAATTGTCATAAATGTTTGAAAGATCACTTTAACTTGGTCTTGTTTCATTGTAGAAAACCTATTAAATGGGCACAAATAAAAAGATCAGTTCAAAATATTCGATATCGCAATATTTCACTCACTAATTATCTTACTTATCAGGATATAATTTCACTAGCGTAACCTATAATTTGACAATTGTGTATCACTTACGCCATGTTCTGGTCTTCTTTCCGATGCATACATTCTGATAGTTTTCTTAATTTTCTACTCTAAAACCGAAAGATTGGCTGTTACAAACACATATATGGGGTTGCAAACTCCATTGTATATTGATGAAGTTTGTTTTTCATACGTCTGGATTTTGAATGTGGCTATATGGACTGGTTCAGGTGCACATGACGGATTGATCGTGTTTGTTAGTCAGACAGAAATGACTTGAAGAAGCGAAGTCCTAAGCCTCCAGTACAACAATTCTTAAATTGTGGATGAGCGTACATTTTTTGTTTATTGCAAGGATAACAACAGGTGATGCTAGAAGGAACTGTGGTAATCAATGAAACATAACTGCTAATTGCGGCAATTTTTAATATATTAAAGCCGATCACAGGTGCAAATGAATACATACGATCACAAGCGGAAACATAAATGTATACCCAGTCATGTTTTCGATTTTTAGTTGTTGGAGCATCTAGACAATGCTTGTTTTAGAAAATATGCACTTTGGTCCAGTTCTTAACTCCTAAATGTTCTAATCATTTATATGATCTTTTCAATGATATCTTATTCTTTCAAACACCACTGGAGTCATGCATGTAAATTAAAAGCATCGTGAGAAATATGCACCTCGTGCACACAAAAGCAGATGATGAACAAACGAACCTAATCTGTATCCGTTAATTTTAATAGTATTTTATCTACAAAGAATTAACCATATTTACAAGCGCATATTAGCATAAACCTGTAAATGAATGTGTATTCGCCTTTCGAGCATATATTAATAACTAAATGTAACAGTCTTATTTTGAAGATAACTGTCCTAAATCTGTCTTAAGTGCCGATAATCGTGACATTGTTTCAAAATACACCACATATACAAGCATGTATATACAAAGTATATGATCCTCATTTCTAGTTAAGACTGAACAATATTCACCGGTAACTTGTATGATATTGATATTCAACAAAACAGTCAGTATTTTTCTATGTGTATCCATAATAACTATATCTTACTTAAATACAGGCAATGTTCCAATTGGGTTTAACGGACATGTATTGGACGTTAGAGCTGGAGAAACGTTTTTAGTGAAAACATGGGCAGATAACCGCCAACTCAGGTCAATTACTGTATTAAAGGACAACGCTATCCGTTTGACTGCGTTCTTAGTTAGATCAAATCTCGCAATTTCAAAGGACCAGAATGGTGTCATTCTGCTGCAATACAACAATGCTACGAAGGAAATGTCTTTGACATTAGAAAACTGTAGAAAGGAAGATGGGGGCATATATAATGTGGAAGAAACAGTAGCTGACACCAGCCCGAACGCTTGTGAGAGAGAAGGTGGTAAATGGAACTTCAAATTGAACGTTATAGGTAAGTTAGATAACATATGACAAGATTTGACATCATCATCAAATTAAATGTGGCACTAACGTATACATATTTTTCTCTTCTGCCTGATCCTGTTTGTCTTTTAATAATACTAATACTAATACTACTAATAATAATACTATTAATAATAATAATAATAATAATAATAATACTATTATTATTATCATCATTATTATTATTATAGGAGTAGCATGAATCATAGTTTTGCTATTATTATTATTATACTAAAACGCTTAGGCAATATGGGCATCAAACTTTGAAAACACTCGTATTATATAAGGCATACTTAAAGTCTAAATTTGCATATAATTAAAAATGATAGGCACAATTGCGTTACATGTAGATTTTGTTTAAATTTGCATTTACAATTGATAGCATGGTTTGATTAAATAGAAGTAAGGTCAAAACTATAAAGATACTGCATGCACTTGCAATTCAGTTATGATATGGTATCTGTGTTGATATGTTCTGTGTTGAGTTACTGAAAGGAGCGGTGATTTTTTAAATTAAAAGACAGTGGTAATTTCATTATGGAAAAAGGACCCTATAATTGAACAGTAAACAGCTTGTATACAGGGAATAGAAATACAAAAATCGACGGATATAATGGTTTCATATTCCTATTCTCACAAACATATATCGAAAAATGTTAGAGAATCAATTTTCAGCGCGAAAATAAATTTGAAAAAACAAAACTGGATGTAACGTATCAAGGCGATATTTGCTTATATAGAATTGGCGAAACTATCAGCAGATTGTATCGATTCCATAAAAATATGTTCGTCATAAAAAACGTTTACGACACATCACCTCACTTCATAGCAAACTTAATGCAGGATGGTCCGACAGACAGAATGTCAAAGAGGACATAAGCAGTTAGGTAGATTAAATTGTTCCTACTCAACATTTAATTGAGAATAATATGAAATAAACTGAATGACACACATGAATAGAATGAACCACAGAGTAATTACATGAATGGAAATAACACTTTTGACAAACGGTTTTACAGTACGTTAAACAGACTTGAAATCATTACCAAAAGGCACTACTCAGATATATGGTTAGAATGACCAAACTAAAAAGAAAGTTAAGGGTATTGAAAGGTGATAAATATATTTGATCAGGACTTGGCGATTCTCATGAAAACTGACAACATCAGTATAGTTCATTGATTGGCATAGAGGCCAAATGATCAGGATTTCCCTACAAGGTTTACAAGGTCATGAAAATAAAAATCGTGAAGAAACGAAGATGCTATCATTATCATGGACACTTATAAAGGACGATGCCATCGTTAGCATGGACACTCATATCAGACGATGTTAAAAAGCAAATCAAGCCCGTTCCTAACAAACCAACAAAGACTAGATTGACGGAATACAAAATATGTATTGCATCTTTTTTGTTTAGCACGGCAAATGTCAACGTTCAATTTCCCATTGTTAATGTTAATTGCTTTTTGAATTGTGAAGCCTATTTTGGGAATGATTTAAATATGCGTCGCAAAATTATTAAAAATTAATTACAGTCCTGCATATATCCTCATTTGTGCAGAAATTCGGTGAACGAATATCACTCCAGATCTCTCTAGTATTTAATTGCTAAGGCTGTCTTCAGAATGTTAACATTCAATCTGGTTTTAATATAGGTTATTGTAGTTTTTGTTTATTTTATCAGATAGATATACTCAAGACAGACTAAGGCATTTTCTATACCTGTTAAACCCTTTCCTGCGAAATGTAGTTCCAGATACTTTTCTGAGAAGTGTGAACGTGCAGTTGAGTGCTTCAAGTCCAAACCCAGGCTGTATAGATACTACACAAGTGTACTGAGAGGAACGTTTAACATTCTTAAAACTTAATGTGTGTCAACGACAAAGTACCCACGTGTACTGGTTTGCTACTTTAGAGATATAAAAAAGCTTTTTCAAAATTACAATTGTGCTCATGAGAAACGTTGGGTAGGTTGTGAAGTGTTGACCTGTAATGACATTTCAAGTGAGGAGCAAAGTAGTGAATCTACATATATACATATTAATATATGCATCAATTTTAATGTGTTATATTTGTCGTATTATAACTGGCTTAACCATGTTCTTATGTTCACATACTAGTATTGATTAGACATATTCCTCAATGGAATCCTAAATTCGCCCATCCTAAATGAAGAAGAGAAAGTCTTCTTTTGAGATTATCGGTTTTTATGGAGTTCCAAATTCACTTTGTTCTCCACGATGCCTTGTCTTTTAAAGTCCTCTTTAGTTTGAAGTCCAGTCTTGCTTCCCAGATAACAGTGATAGATACATGTTACGTTTAGACATTATATATTTAAATCACAAAGTTACACGTATCAACAGATATCGAATAAATATTCATAATTCGAATTTAGAGTAAACAAGGATATTTCACATCTTGAGAATGAATATAGTATAATAATGGCCAGCGACATAATGAAGTTGTTACGGCCTCGTCCGTCAAGCCCATTTGGAAGTGTCGGCTCCTCAAATGGTAACGCAGTCAACACGTGAAAGGTACTGAGACGTGAACCTTATTTACGCAACTAATTATTAGTAGTGTTGTCTCTGAAGATTTTGAATTACTATAGCGATGTTATATGCCACGTCATGTGCAGATATGTCAGTGAATATGGGTGGTAATAATATGGCAATGGATCATATTGGAGAAGCATTCAACTATCATAAGAAACAAACGTCTGAGATAAGGAAATTAAATTCGACTTGGGAGATGGAATTAGCATAACTGACATATATAATATTTAGAATTTTTCACGGGCATGACGAGATTATTTCCTTTTATCTGAAATGCATGCACAACTCTAAACGATCTAGCTACTGATTCCTGGTACATAGGACATATCAGCCTATGCTTATGTTACACTATTTCGCAAACGTATGGAACAAAGATCCCTTGTCAACCTGACAATTCACTTTTGCTGCATATTACTCATGTTCAAACGTTGTTTTGCTCAATCTGGAATGTAAGCAACAGCTTGTTTGCAATTAATATCTACAATATATACAGATGTTCGATAATCACATTTTGTATTTATAAAAGATGATCAGATTGTTTGACAGACCTAGCTGCATATTAGAAGAGTTTTCATTTCTTATACAAGTTACAAATAAAGAGATCAGCATCAGGGTGATAACCAGCGAAGTGAAGACAACAATGAAAATTATATAGGACAAGATTATGAAAGGATACCAAGCGTTGCAAGAATTCGTTAAAACGATTATTGTTATGAAAAGCTAAGCTGCAACAAAATATAAAGCACGAAAGGACACGTACATAATTAGAAACATATAGATGCTAGTAAAATAGTGATAGCTTCTGAACAATCATGGTACAACAAAAGAAAGATTTTATGTCTGAAAAAAATCTTTAAAGATATTAAATTAGTTCACGTCCATTGATGTCAAAAGATTCCGAATGTTAAACCTATTTACACAGAAAAGCTGCGTAATGCTTAAAATATGACAAAATTAAATTTAAATGGGAATCATATAAAGCTACTAGTTTTAACGAAAAATGATAAAAACTCATTACACTGTTGTCTGAGGATGTTAGATAGTTGCAATTGTTGTAAGCTTTCTGGATATATATATATATATATATATATATATATATATATATATATATATATATATATATATATATATATATATATATATATATATATATATATTGGATACATAATGGAGAGAATCAACTTCAAACAAAGGCTTCATTACATGACATCTTAAAGGTGATAAACCTAAGCTATTCCTTAAAGACAGATACCATTATCGACGTTTTTGGCAAAAATGATTATATAGCCATAACGAACTCAAGTAATCTCTTATTTCTATTAAAAAGGGAGACAATTAACTAAATCTCTGCAATCTCGTGTACTATCAATGAACGACAATACATGATTTCGTGTATAAATAGATTCTGAAACAGTTGTTTATCATTTGCATGAATATTCCCCAACATGAAATTAACTTGAAGATGGCTGCCGTTAACTAATACTTTAGGTATAACTATTTTGTAATAACAATATCGACTATGTTGATAATAAAACGATAGCATGTATGCGTGGTCTCTTATTGAAAGATAATTCAAACAATGTGAAACGTGTTTCATTTAGTGTTACCAGATTTGGGCTCAAAAATTTTTCAAAATATGGATATACAAATTATCAATGAGAATAATGTAAAATATGCTGATATCACAACACTTACTCTACGTTAGATTTTCGCTCAAATCTTATTTGTTCTTTGAACAATATATACATTTCATTTGATAGTATGAACATTTGAATTGTTAACCTAAACACAGACTACACCATTGCCATTAGATTTAATGCTGCATTATAAATTCGTGAGGAATATATGAACCTTCTAAAGATCATACAATTCAGTTTCGCATCTAAATATTAAAAGTTGTTCATGTTTCAATTGGCTAGTTTTATTATTCAATTATTTTATTTTAAACTGACATTTCACATCCAGTGAACTCAACTAGAAAATAGCATAACAACTCTATGGTCTGTTATATGCCAATCACGGTCACATTGCATCGTCTCTCTGGAAATCACATTTTAGACTTTTGAATAAAATTACGCGAATATATAGATATATAACCTAATTTACGTATTATCGCCTATACATCCCATTTTGTGTCTGCTAACAATCACTGAAACTAATTGAGTTAAGGTATATATTCTCCGCAGCTATAGCAACTGCAAAAAACGCTGTATAAATCTTAATGACGCTAGTGTCTAAAAGATGCCATTTTAAGCTTACATTATTGTTCCACTACTTTATTGGAAGGTCACTATATTGGTGCCAATAGTTTAATTTCTTACTATATATTACAGGATTTTATGTTTTTACTCATGAAACATTTCTCGGCTGTACCCTATGGCTCATTGCTCGTAAATGTCTCGTTAACCACCACCCCCACCCACCACCCGCATTTTTCATTTCATTATGTTATGCAAATGGTGCTATATTCATTATACTATGATACTTTTTTAAACCAGAACCTGGTGAGGTAAAAGAATGCAATGTTGGAGAGCTCTTCAAAATGAGACTCAGAAAATCGTCAATACTACGCAGTTTATACTACTATGACCAATTAGCAGTACCAAACCTATTGCTATGTGATGTTGCGATACATTCACATTTGCATGGTCGACTGCGATGCAGTATAGATGGCAACAAACATGCCATTCATATAGAGAATGTCACACAAAGGGATATTGGACTCTACACAGTAGTCAACACCAACGATGGCAGTAACAATGTCAGTAAGAGATATTACCTCAACGTAACAGGTATTAAAGAAATCCAGATAAAATACAGTATATATTCAATCAATAAATAATTGTTCCAATCAATAACCTACGTACAATACACATTCTGTTTTTATAACTGCATACCAAATATAACTTCCTAAAGTTCGACATACAGTTTTCATTCCAGAGTTTTCAAACCGTAATTTTATGTTGCAATCTTTGTTTCATTTGTGTTTAGTATATGCCTTCAAAAAACTTGCAGTAACATGATGGATCAGTCTTAAAGTACTGATAATATGTAACATATGCTAAATTTATCATACGTAGTAACATTATATTATCCATTGAAAAGTACTTATTACACATGTTAAAAGAAGATTTTTTTAAAATTTCATGTTAGTTCATTGGAATCTCATAATCTCACATTCCATCCAATACTATGCACATTAATTAAAATTCAGATTGCTTTAGATTAACATAATGCAAATTATATTTGTTTTTCTTTTTATTTACATTTCTTTAGATCCTACCACTAATGCCATTATTGGAGAAAATGTGACGATTGATTGGTTCTACAGCCAAAAGGCAATAAACAGAACACTGCGGATTATTCACTCACAAAATGGGATCATGATGACCTTGCAACCAAACAATGAACCGCACATTGTGCCTGCTTTTCAGACGCGTCTAGTATATAGTGGTGATGTATTGAGATGCTATATGTCATTCACTTTGTTAAATGTAGAAAAATCGGACAGTGGCCTCTTCAAAATTGAAACCCTCCATGGAAATACTCTATCTGGCTGCAAGCATCTGATTGTACAAGGTAAAAATGACCTATACGATTGAATGTAGTGATTAAATAATGCTAATTATTTTGTCTACTCTGCACAGGTTAATGTACGTAACAACGACGACAACAAATTTTACTTTTTTCGTAGGGTTTCGTATTTTATTGCATCACTTTCCTTTAAATCTTTCTTATACACTTTTTCGGTACATATTAAATGCGAATAGGTATGGGTTTGCGTCTATTCTTAATATAATTTACAGTATTGGTTTACTGAACGCCATGATAGGGAAACAAAATTATGGGCCAATCCATTTTCAGAATAAGACACAAAAGCAGTTCATTATTCGTATACGTAAAAAACCAATCTGCCTAAATGTAGATATCAGTGTTGGAATAAAGCAATTTTATTTACCATTACTACTGCTTCATTATCAACGTTGTAATAAATTAACAGCATAAATACTCTATTATTCCAGCCTTAAAAATAAATTGTGCAACGCTTAATATAATGCCTCTCTCTCTCTCTTTCTCTCTTTCTCTCTCTCTCTCTCTCTCTTGGATCATAAAATATTTTACTCTTTTTTATTACAACACTAATGAATAAGCAGTGGTAATGTGGAACTTCATAACAGATTTTGTGAAAATATAACCGAATGTACACTGTTGAAATATAACGTACTATTGAGGCAATATGTATATATGAAAATTAATGCGCCATGTGTGAATCATTATGTCATATTCCAGTAGTATTGTTATATCAAATTTGTTTGTTCCAACTCTGTAAAAACCATGTTATTTTTAATGTGTATATCATTTGATATATACATCTAAGGACTTCGTTTTTACGTATTTCATTAGTGAACTGCTTTCTGCTTTTTGTATCTTATCCGGAAAATGGAGATATATTCAAATCACTTGCCTGTCACGTTGCTGTAGTGTCAAAAGATAATCTGCTCATTACATATATATGTTTTGAATAAAACACAAACACACACACACGCATATATATATATATATATATATATATATATATATATATATATATATATATATATATATATATTATGTATAAGAGAGATTATTCGAATATATGTGTGGAGTGAGAGAAAAAGGAAAACAGCTTTTGCGAAGTGACCTATACGAACTTCTGACTTCATAAATGTTTGGCATAACCTTTGTATGGGATTTTAATATAGTATTATCATCACAAATAGTACAAGTTGTAAATTCCTACCAATATTTGTGCTGGACATTTATTTTTTAAGAAGTAATATACAAACCGTGATCGCGTTAATGCTTTGTTTATTTTATTTCTTTTCTTCTGTTCAATAAAACATTAATTTAAGTCTAAAAAACGTAATAGTGGTGCTAAAAAGTACGAAGGTCGTTTTCCTCATCCTCGGTCTTTTTATATCACTGTATAGGCTTGAAAGGCAATCGACTAAATGACCAATAAAAACAAGATAGGCAATTAATTAAAGCCTTTATGGTAAGGCTCCAAATCACCAACGCAATCTCTATGTTTGTCAGTTTGTCTGTCTGTCTGATCTTCCTAGAAAAACATCAGCGAAAATCGGTATAGCACGAGAGTGGACGATTGTCTTGTGTGTATTGTGATGCTGTGTGTCTGGACATATGGTCGATGAGAAAAATGTAGTTACACGAAGAAACTGAAAGGAGAAAGTTAGAATCGAAGGATAAAAACAATTGTATGGTAGGTAAAGATCCTAATTTAATCTTAATAATTACGTTCCGTCTATATACATTTGCATATAGTCAATCTTAACTGTGTTGGTATTGCCCAACTGCATGTCTTGTTCGTTGATTTAAATCATATATATATATATATATATATATATATATATATATATATATATATATATATATATATATATATATATAGAGAGAGAGAGAGAGAGAGAGAGAGAGAGAGAGAGAGAGAGAGAGAGAGAGAGACAAATCATCTGGCGAATAATAATCGCTTCAAGTGCACTTGATCCAGCAAGGATCCCGTATGTCAGGAAATGATTAAGATAAATGCAGTAAACTATCATCAAACAGTGCAACTCTAGTAATTGACTCTTAATGTGTTATATTCAAAGGAAAATACAGACAATAGACAAGAAAACGAAACAAAAAAAGCCTTTATGTTTGTAGATATTTACATGGCTGTTTTGATGTGAATTAAACTTTAAAATATATTATGTTTCAACTAGTTTTTTTCAACATAATACATTTCAAGGTTTAATTCCTGTTTAAAGAACCGTGTACAGTTTTACAAACACAACGGTTTTGTGTTTATTTGTGAGGTGGGTTCTTGTTTATGGAAATACTTGTCTTGCCTCTATAAATGTGTTATTGAAGGTTTTTATTAATCATTACCATGCGGTTATCCGATTAAACTGTTATTTACTTTCAGGTGGTCCACTTACAACAAACGAAATGACTGAATTGACGCCTGCTGTAACAAAATGTGAGTATATTATCATCTGTTTATGTTATATTCTACAAGCAACTATCTTGTGCGACCCATGCTACACGATATCACACTCAATATGTAGTTGTACGTGCTGTCTAGTACTTTTTCAAGTACCTGAGGACACTATTTTTTTACACAAACTCTCATAATTATGATTATGTGCATTCTAAATATATGTTATAAGTACAGAGGGTAAATAATAGTCCGGTAAACAATTGTTTGAATCTATTTGGTATTACGAAAGATGTTTCTTACTTACAGTGTATAGAGACTATCCTTTTACAGCTTACATTCATTTGGTTTGGAATGTATATTCTAGGAGCAGTTTCTAGTCAATGTATTTTATCTTCAGAAAACTATATAATTCTAACTAGTACCTTTTGCAATGCAATAATGCAGGTATGCCAAATGAATATGTATCGTCTGTATTAATGTAACCAAACTAACACTCGATAATTTAGCCGTGCTAAGTGGCACTACCTTTCGATAAATTCGCTAGTGTTTATGTTCAAAATATTTGCAAGCTTATTTGCCTTAAACTTGGTTTACGACAACAGCAAGGCTGGTGTGTTCTCATTATGTTATATAATAAAAGAAACTCTGAGAGAAGATCCGAAACAGAACAACGACATACAATGGTAAAGAATGTTTCGGATTCGCAAATCATCTGAAAATGTAAATCTGAAGTTTCAATTGTTCCAAAATGTAGTTTTACCGCGGGCTAAGGAATATAATAGGAGCCGAATTGACATAATATGTACATTTTATATGTGCATATTTTATATGTGATTATATGTGCATTGGAATGTTCAAGAAGAGACAATATTTCACATATGACGGAGTAATACATTGTACCTAGGCGTTAAACAACAACGTAACTACGGATGTTTGTATTTTGTTGTGCTTTGAAAGAAAGCTGAAAGAAGTTACCATGTGCTTCAGTTACATTTCGTATCAAGATATAACATTTATAGCTTTTTGGCGACGCATGCTTTCCGAACAAATTTAGTATTGATATTCACTGCTGAAGTATAGAAATAAAACATAAACGAGTGAATTCTATTGTGGAGTTCGTTGATAAACATGTAAAAGGTATCTAAAGCCGAATTATTTTGGAGACTCTCTCTCTCTCTCTCTCTCTCTCTCTCTCTCTCGTTAGTTCCATTTACTTACTTGTCTGAACCCAAACCCATACATGCCTCTTTATGAGTTGCATTATTATGATTGAATGCTGAGATAGCACTATCAGACATATGTTTGTTTATTTGACAATAATTGTGTTAAGTAAAAAGTACGATAAATCGATATTTAAACCCTCACGCATATTTCCTTTAAGTAGCTGCATGGTCTTGTGCTTAAATCCATATTTCGTAATTTTCATCTACAGTTTCTATTATTTAGCACCTGGTTTTTTACATATATGGAATCAATCTTTGAAACCAGAATTAGAAGAAACACTCAATCATGCTTCAGTGGTTTTGTTGTCGCTCATATTGTGTCTAATGGATATTAACATTTCTAATGAACTATCATCATTGATAAAGCAATCGTGAAAATGTACCAATTTTAACTGTAAATATCTTTTGAACTTTCAGAAGTGCAAGGTAATATTGCAGAAGATTATATGGAAATTCAAGATCAAATTATACATTAAAATGTTTTCATTTTTGAAGTGTTTTTTAACATTAGGTAGTGATAAAAGTATGTTCGATTTTGTTCGTCAATTGGGCTAGGTGTATACATCAAATTGAATTCAATTGTCTTAAAGGTAAAACCACAGATTCACCATCCACGAGAAGACCTTCTTTAGTAACATTAGCTGCGATAATGGATGCTGAAGAATGCACAACATCACCTTCACTCACTGTGCAACTGACATCTGAATATCATATTATTACATGTTTAGAAGACGCATTGGTTCTGTAAATATATTACAAATTCGACAAACTTGCCATATATTTTTGTGGGTTACGAGTACGGTCTGTTTAGATTGAGAAATAGATCTTTATACATCGGCTCACATTGAGATCTGCGCCATTATTGATAACGATAGTCGTATAAAACTCATTTTTATCACTTCGTTGATAAGCCATTGGGAATATAATCATAGTCATAGAAACTGTTGCTAATCTGTAACATCAGTTCTAATTTAATTTCACAGATAATGATACGAATAAGGCCAAACAAAAGAATCCACAAACATATCAAAGAAGTAAGTAATTGAATTTGAATAAATACCGCATAATGATGTACATATGTTGAGATAAAAAATCTGCCGTTACACGTTTGAAGCCCCTCATATTATGTCAAACGGATAGTGACTTCTATAACTAAATCCCATCGATAAAGCAACAGTGAAGATGCACCCAGTTTAATGGAAAACAATCTTTCAGAATTCAACCGTCATATTACCGAAAATTGAATAGACACTCAATATGAAACTCGTTATGTACAATAATATCATTTTTCCAGTGTTTCTAAACATTGCATGGAGTCAAAAGTGGGTATGATTTATTTCTTCAATTGCGGTATGTATTTGCAAAGAATGTGTAAAACTGTTTTAAAGTTACAACCTCAGACTTAAGCTCCAGGTGAAGATCTTCAGTTGAGATATTGCATTTTGAAGAATATAAGACACCACTTTCACTCATTGTGCGACTGACATCTTCTGATAAATCATTTATTTAAATTCAAATTTAAAAATAAATTGTGCAGCACTTAATATAATGCCTCTCTCTCTCTCTCTCTCTCTCTCTCTCTCTCTCTCTCTCTCTCTCTCTCTCTCTCTCTCTCTCTGGGACTATACAGTCTTTTACTGTTGTTGTATTACAACGCTAAGAACTAAGCAGTGGGAATTCATAACCGATTTTGTGAAAATATAACCGAATGTATACTGTTGAAATATCACGTAATGTTGAGGCAATATTTATATATGGGTAGTAATGCGTCATATGCAAATCACTATTTAATATATCAGTTGTTTTGGTTTTGAATTTCTTTGAATTTCTTTATTCCTAAACTGTAAAAGCCATGTTTTTCTTTAAAATGTATATATATATATATATCATTTGATATATACATCTAAGCAGATTCGTTTTTAAGTATATCAGAAGTGAACTGTGTTTTGTATTTTATCCTGAAAATAGAGATACATTCATATCAATTGTTTTTCCAATTGATGTGGGGTCAAAGCTGCTCATTACATATATGTTTGGAATGCAAGACACACACACACACACACACAAACATATACATATATATATATATATATATATATATATATATATATATATATATATATATATATATATATATATATAATGAATAAGGCAGATAATACGGAGATATATGTGGAGTGAGACAAAAAGGATAACAGCTTTTTGGAAGTAAGCTATACGAACATCGGACTTCGTAACTGTTTGGCATAACATGTTTATGTGATTTTAATACAGTATTCTCATCACAGACAGTACAAGTTGTAAATGCCTATCAAGATTTGTGCCGTACATTACTTTTGTAAGAAGTAATATATTAACAATTACCGCTTTAATGATTTGCATATTTTATTTCTTTTTTGTTTTTGTTTTACAAAACATATTAATTTGAATCTAAAAATGTATTATTTGGTGGTAATATGTTCGTAGGCCGTTTTACTCATCCTCGGTCTTTTTATAACACTGTGAGGGACGGTATGACCCTTGACTAACTGACCAATAAAGAGAGCTATAGGCAATTAATTATTGCCTTTATGGTAAGTATCCTCATCACCAACACGCTCTGTATGTCTGTCTGTCTGTCTGTCTGACCTTCCTTGAGAGACACCAGCATAAAACGGTATAGAACGAGAGTGGACGATTATCGCCTGTGTATTACGATGTTGTGTCTCTGGACCATATGAGCAATGGGGAAAATGTAGTGACACGAAGTAACAGAAAAGGAAACGTTAGAAACGAAGGATAGAAACTATTGTATGGTAGGTAGTGATTCTAATTTAATCGTAATATTTACGTTCCGTCCATACACAGTTGCTTCCAGTCAATATTAACAGGTATATATATATATATATATATATATATATATATATATATATATATGCCTATAGCTGTATTTATAGGGCACTTGATCCGGCAAGGGATCACGTGTGTCAGGGATTGAATAACCTGCCAATGAACAGTGCAAAGCTAGTATCTAACCAGCTTAAGTACTTTCGACTCTTAATGTGTCTTGTGCAAAGTCAGATACAAAACATAGACAAGACAAACAAATAAAACATAAAAGCCGTTAAGTTTGGAAACATTTACATGGCTGTTCCTACAGAAATTAAACTAATAAATATATTACGTTTCAACTAGTTTATTTCAACATAATACATTTAAAGGTTTAATTACTGTTTAAAAACCATGTAAAGTGTTTCAAACACAACGGTTTTGTGTTTATTTGTGTTTTCTTGTTTATGGAAACACGGCATATACTGCAAATATTCTACGGCAACTGTAACCCAAACCCTGTTCTGACATCGGTGCTGAGTCCCTCATAGAATCAAACAATTTATAATGCGTATGCATCTAGAATGCCTATGTTTGGACAGTTATACCAATTCATAAAATACTTTTTAATGTATATATGTTTGTCTGAAGGGTTATATTATTCAGGAAAATACGGATTAAACTGTTATTTACTTTCAGGTGTTTCAACCACAGCAAACGAAGTGACAGAATCGACGCCCAATTTAACAAAAGGTGAATATGCTCTCACCTGTTAATGTTATGTTCTATAAGCAACTATCTTGTGCGACCTGTGCTGCACGAATATCACACACAATTTGTATTTGTACTTTAATTTAAATCCATCCTCGCCAGTACCAAGGTATACGATGTATGAAATATCTAATTACGGAGACGGGTTTGCACGTGATCAAATGCACATTTAAAACCGATCTTCAAGCAACTATTTTTGTAGTTGTGCGTTGGTCTGGAACGAAAGCATTTTTTCACCTGTAAGCTGACGGAGTTGTCTTAGTCTCGCAGGAGTTGTGGGTTCGAAAGCCACTATAAACTTCATAATATTTCTCTCGTAATAATTCTCCTTAGGTCCGTGCAAAGAATATACGTGACATATTCTTATTATAGCAATAATAAAACTAATTTAATTTGAATCCAAACCCTGTTCTGACATCGGTACTGAGCCCCTCATAGAATCAAGCAATTTAGAATGCGTATGCATCTAGAATGCCTATGTTTGAACAGTTATACCAATTCATAAAATACTTTTTAATGTATATATGTTTGTCTGAAGGGTTATATTATTCAGGAAAATACGGATTAAACTGTTATTTACTTTCAGGTGTTTCAACCACAGCAAACGAAGTGACAGAATCGACGCCCGCTTTAACAAAAGGTGAATATGCTCTCACCTGTTAATGTTATTTTCTATAAGCAGCTATCTTGTGCGACCTGTGCTGCACGAATATCACACACAATTTGTATTTGTACTTTCTGTCTAGTACTTTTTCCAGTGCCTGAGACTACTTGCTTTTATTTACAAACTATCAGAATCATGATTCTCTGTAGTGTAAATATCTGCTATAAGTACAGAGTAAATAATAATCCGGTAAACAATTGTTTGAATATGGTTTGTAGTATCATACATATATATTACTTACAGTGTAGTGAGACTATCCTTTTAAACCATAAAATCAGTTGGTTTGGGATATACATTATAGAATGAGTTTCTCGTCAATGTATTTTCCCTTCAGAAAACTATATAATTCTAACTAGTACCTTTTGCATTACAAGAATGCAGACAATGAGAATGCATTTATATCGTAGCTCAATTCAATTTACATCTGCATCTAAGTTCCGGCTAAACTAACCAATAAATGCATTGTAGAATGTTTTTTTCTATATGTAATTGTTAATTTCTACTATGTCAACATATACAAACCTTGATAGCAACTAGTACTACTTTCATTAAAAACTAGCGGTATGACATCTTAATATTTTTAAAGATTCCACTCTAGGACTACGGCCTCTAACAAACACATTCGTGTGCACGTTCAAGTCCAATACACGTATGTTCTGTTCTTGATTCACGTCAATGCCTTCAAAGAATGAATGCTGGGCAGAACTAATTATCTATTACATATATTAATATGGTCGAACACTTAATCATAAGCATTGTTAGATAAATATATATTTACCACAAAGTAAATAGAAGTGTGCATAAGGGACGACACGTTTCCCAATATCGAAAAAATTAGAAAACAACATCAACACTGTCGTTTGAATAATGCTGAACAAATAACAACCTTTCATGTTAATCGATTACGCCAGGAAAGGAAGAACATATGAATGAATTAATTAATGGAGTGTATTATACATAAAGATGATGTTTGCAAGTATTTCCGGGATTGCAATTGTCATGTATTACAATGTAGCTTATATTTGTTCTTCGTTACTATTACCAGCAAACTGACTGGCATTCCCATTTGAATCTATATATGTTGCCTGTATTAATGCAACCATCCTAGCAATATATTTTTAAATCATGTCCAGTGACACCACCTTTTGAGATACTTGCAGAGATCTATGTTCAAAATATGTTCAAGCTTAGTTACCTTAAGCTTGTTTTACGACAACATCGAGGCTAGTGTGGTCAGAACATGTTTTATTATATTCTAAAAGAGGCTCTGATAGAAGAAAATATAACAGAAACAGTGACAGAAGAAACCTAGAGGAATGTTTATGCTTTATTTTTCTACTACATCAGGCTTCATCGACATTAAATTTGTCCCAAAAGCATGTTTAATGTCGATAGAGCCTGATGTAGTAGAGAAATAAAACATAAACGAGTGAACCATATTGTGGAATTAATACACTTTTTCGATATGTGATATTTTCGACTCTCTCTCTCTCTCTCTCTCTCTCTCTCTCTCTCTCTCTCTCTCGTTCTCACACACACACACACACACACACACACACACACAGAGGCACATATATATATATCAATCATTATAGGCTACATAAACAAAATGTCATACATGATTTCGACCAAATATATGTTTCACACGTTTGGATGCGGCCACGTTCTTGGTAAACTAGAATTGCGATGTTGTATGTGTTGTTGAAGCAACATCAAGAACATTGCATTTTTAAGTACAAACCAGACGATTTAACTTTTAGCCTTATATAACGTCTGTCTTCGACGGGATCCATACTAAAAAGTACCCCTCCCTCCATTCCTCTCTCTCTCTCTCTGTGTCTCTCTCTCTCTCTCTCTCTCTCTCTCTCTCTCTGAAACAATTACTTTTTCATGTACATATTTGTCAGTTCTAGTAAACACTAGAATGTAATGCAACAGCTATGGAAACAAGCCCTCTGTTTTATACTAGTAAAATGTATGCTCTACCTAGGATGCATATGAACCACTCTCCAATTTTGGCAACAAAATATCAAGACAAAAGTGATCGAACATCTCCAAATTGTTTTAATCTAACCATTTGCATATTTCCCTACCATGAATTTCACATCATGCATGTTGACTATATAGTCCAATGTTCATAAGGCGGGTTAATGTATGGGTTGCAAATGACAACACCATTCCAAATGGCAGTTCCCGGAATTAGGACCAAAACACACGTGAACGTTAATATCGCAGACTGTGTGACCTTATTCTACATTCACATATTATACATAACCTGGAAATGTATTCATTCAACAGACAATGACTGTTTGTGTGCAGCTTCTTTTTTCAATGAAGGCGGTAATTAAAGTTCGCGTTTAATATTAGTAATTGGACTCAATACTGCGCTAACTTGTTAGTTTTATTTCTTTAATGTATTATATAATAATTATCTAAACACGTACCAGCCTATTTATGAGTTGTATTATTATGTTTGTTTGCTGAGATATCACTATCAAGCGTATTTTAATTTATATGACAATAATTGGATAAAGTAATAAAGTAGGGTAAGTCCATATTTAACGCATCACAAATATTCCTTTAAGTAGCATCAAGGTCTTGTGTTTCTATTACAAAATTCGTAATTGGCATCTACAATTACTAATATGTAGCACCCGATTATTTCCATACTTGGGATTAATATATGTAACTACAATTAGTAGAAATATTCATTCATGCGTCAGCAGGTGGTTGTCCTTCATATTGTATCTAATAGATAGTGACATTTCAAACTAAATCCCATTGATAACGCAACGGTGATGATGCAACAATTTTAACGGTAAAAATAATTGAACTTTCAAAAGTGCAACGTTATATTATTGCCGATTATATTTCAATTCAAGATGAAAATCTCCATGTAAAATGTTTTCATTTTTGCAGTGTTTCTTTAAGATTACATAGAGACTATAGTATGTATGATTTGTTTATTCAATTGTTTTATGTGTATACATTACATTTTGTACAACTGTCTTAATTGTACAACCATAGATTTAAGCTCCACGAGAGGACCATCTTTAGTACCTTCGGCTGAGATACTGGATACTGGAGAATACACAACATCACTTTCACTCACTGTGCGACTGACATCTACTGCCAATGATAGGATTGCATGTGAGTATCATGTTAAGAAGACGATCTGGTTCTGTAAACATAATACAAACTGATGAAGCTTGCCATGGATTGTATTGGGTTGGAATTACGTTATGTTTAGATTCAGAAAGAGATTTTGTATATTGTCTCACATTTAAAATCTGTGCCATCATTGATAACGATATCCTTACGAAACCCATATTTAACAATTCATTCAAACATCATTGAGAAATCACTTATATTCAGTTTATGGTAAAATGAATAATGGCTGGTATAAGTGTGACACATAATCTTGATATTAGGAGCGTGGTGTTGTTGTAGTACAAATAGAATATTTAAATTCAGTTTGGTATGAGAAAGTATCCTCTGTCTGTCTGTCTGTCTGTCTGTCTGTCTCTCTCTCTCTCTCTCTCTATATATATATATATATATATATATATATATATATATATATATATATATATATATATATATATATATATATATATATATATATGCGGAAACTATTCAAAATTAAATTACGTGTCCGCCAGTTTTGTGGATTCCCTTTTCTGGCCTTATTCGTATCATCATATGTGAAATCAAAATATGACTGATGTCACAGATTAGCAAGTTTGATTTTCGCATATCTACGTATCGGAAACACGGAAAGAACTTTCTCATTTAGTAATTATCATCGCAGTTATAACGAAATTACACGTAATTGCTATTCTTTTTTTACAGAAAAAAGAGCACACTTTGGACATTAAATAAGTTATAATAACCATAATGATGTACGTTTGCTGTGCTAAATAATTTTCTAATGCAAGTTTTCTGATTTAGTCAGAGCCGAAGGTAGAAGGTGTAATGGGATGGATGTGTGTTAATGGTTGGTGGTTGTATATAAATAAGAATAACAATAATAATAATCCTACTACGACTACTACTAATAATAATAATATAGCCCACCACTTTTGGTACTCGATATCTAGAATATGACCGCCCTGGATATCATTACCCCAGTTCGAGTAAATATATGTCATGAAACTTATAGTTGGAAATAAATATAGAGATATGAGCAGATATATTGAACAAACGAATACGAGCTCACTTACAGATAAACAAACCTTTTAATCAATTTAAAAATAACAACTGTGAAAATTCCTTACATAAGGAATATACTCTGCTTTTAAATACAAACTTTCATCGAATTACAAGAAAACTCAAATAGATTGAAATAAACTAGCCGATCTGTTACTGATATCTTTAGTTCATCATATGATCGAGTGAAACAATCTAAGTCAACGCCTTATACGATTTCATAACCAGCTAGTCCCTAGTCTGTTCGGCTTCTTCTGTAGCTCTTCAGAACTTGGATCCCAGGATGATACATTCTACCATCCGTCTCCGGATACTCTCATAATACGTCTAGAAATTAGTACGAGTCAGAATTGCGTCAATTGAATATACGTCTCACTGCACTTCCCTCTTTTGTTTCTTCAGCATGCGTCTAAGGGTAACGTCACACAACACGTCCTAAAAGCTATTTTCTCCCTTTTAAATGAATATAAAATAGACAACCTGAATTTCCCGTTATATATGATACAAGAGGGAGGGGAACTTGCATTAAGCCGGCTCGGTATGAGATATTTCTATCAGTAGTATACAAATGATAAGGCTATTAATCGACTACTCATGTCCTAAAATGACCCTAATTAGTCGAATGGCTAAGTTGTCATGCCTTGACCTTATACATTAACGCACAAGGATTGGGGTTCTTCCAGCCCTCAATTTACATAGCAAATAAATGGGATACAGTACAACCTTTCAGTCAATATACCCTTACTCTTAATTATACATGAAATCTAAATTCTGTTAATTTAGACGGATTCTCGTAAACACATTAACTAATGAAATGCATTGAAGTCTTAGACCCTAATTCTTATGCAAACAAGACGACAAATTCAATAAATTCAATATATATATATCGCATCAACAAATTATATGTAATTGTCACATTACCTTTGTGTACTCGTCAATCCAAAACTGTTGGACACGTTTCAACGAGGGAATTTCATGCAAATACCTCCCGGAGTCTCACAGGTTATGTTTCTCTTTCATAAAACGTTTAGACTAATTAAAATTTTTATGAGTGTGATATTAAACCCTATGTAATTTTGTGTGAGAACACGCCCCGTATTTAACGTAACCAATCAGAATCAAACATTGGCTGCCCCTCTCTTTTACAGAGGCGCCAAGGTCGGGTCAGCTTGATCTGGTAGTTTGCGTAACAGAATTTTTGAGATTCTCAATTTTGACAACCTTAGCATGAAAATGAAGTTTAACGTGTCCTGATAGTCCGTATGGCTTTTGGATAAACAAAGGTTCAATTAGAAACAAAATTCACCTTTCTAAAGGACCTTACCGATCACGGAAGTATGGCGATATGATACGCGTTTGTTTCAATAAACCTAACTAATGGTTCTCTGGTTTCAAATGATGTATTCTTGATAGATCGCCAGACATTTGCCCCTTCGCATAGGGTATGTTCTTTTATTGTGATTTTTATACTGAATATTTTGGTTTTGTCTTCATTTAGTGGAGATTTTTTTTCATTTTTGCTTTATTTTGTTTTGTTTTATCAACTACTTGATCCTCTTCCTATACATTATGCATTAACATCTCTGTCGTTACAGCTAGTTTGCTTGTTCACGTCATGTATGTCGTCATCGCAGCGATGGGGCTAATAATTATGATGATTGGCTGTTTGATATGGATTCAGCGGAGTAATAGATATAGTCTGAAAGCAGGTAAAATAATTCCCAGTCATATTTTCTTATCGCAAGTCCCTTAGAGGATGGTTAGTTGAAAATAAGACAAGAAAACAAATGTCTCATTTGAACCTGTCTTGTCATTGATGACAAATATGTGCAATGGAGGTCACATTTCACTATCTCTCTCACTGGCTGACATTAATATTGATGCGTGCAATTGTGTATCAAACATCATGAGACCTCTGATCTGTTAGGAGTTATACTGAAAGTGTCATTCTATTATTTATGAGTTTTGTGACGAATTATTTCATTTTGTAGTTTTGCATTGGCTATTTTTTACTTTTGATACGCTTATAATTCAAGAAGAAAGCACGTAGACATTGTCTATGCATATTTAAGTATCATATTGAAAGAAGAAACATTGCATATGTAGTTGCTACTTCCTTAATTTTTTCGTGTAGTGTGAAAACCTTGTTGTATATTACTTACGTGAAACCTAATGAGTGAAAAAAATATTTTCATATTGTGATATATGTTTTATATATTAGAGATCATCACTGGTCATTCTGCTGCATGTTCGTAAGTTGTCAGCTGTATGGTTAGCGTTATTGAAAATATAAATGATTGTCGTTTTCTAGTACAGGAACTGTTCCTCGCGACATCCAGTTCCACACTAAATTCTGCACCCTCCGCAATAAGGAAACAACTGCCAAGAGCGATCGTAAACGAAGAAGAACTATGCCGATTAATTCGTTCTACCCCAGTTGGAAATGCCCAAAGTGCGCTCAAATACCGTTCAAATCCGGATAATTCGCCCTCATGTGATACACAGTCCACCTTCGCCATGTTTGTACCAATATTAGAGGATGACAAACCAGATTGTCCGACCGTCTGTACATCAGGTTCAGCAGCAAGCAACACAGCAGTTGACCTCAATCAGCCTGACCAGTTTCCGTATTATCCCTATGCCAGGGTCAAAAAGGGACCAAGATCTACATTCACAAATAATAGTATGTGTGTGTTATTACATCATTCCATTGTATTTATAACACGAAGATTATGTAATATATCCAGTTGTTTTTTTTACGACGATATATTATGAATTATAGATTTAAGTTCGACGAAGCTAAGTTGGTGACAAATGCAGAAACAGGTTCCATTTATTGGCATGACACTCTTACTTTATCCACAGTGACTTATATTATCTTTTTTGTCTGTGTGTATCTGACGGAACTCAATCTAGCTATATCAGAGATTGCAAATACGATGTTCTTCGATTGATTTATTCGACTCTACATATATCGTTTTAGTTGTAGTAATTGTGGCGGTACTAATATCAGTAGAAATAGAAGTAGAAGTCTATGTAGCTGCAGATGTAGTGCTTCCCTAAAGTATCACGATCACTCCATCATCCATTCATTCATTTAATTAATATTTTTCTTCAGACCAGGTTGCATTCTCCTCAGCGCCTGACGGTGAATTTTCAGATGGGTATAAAATGGTTAATGTTACACTAGGGAATGAACCAAGAAACACGTTCCAAAATCTGGAAATCGTTTCTGAGTCGACTATCCCGATGAACGTTTCGCTGCAAGGTCAGTATTCTCGCGGTTATTTGGACTATGCTGTACACCAAACAAATGTATATATACTAGATGTCGCGTTAATAAAATTGAGGTATCAACCACAAAAATGGTTTGAATCTGACCACATATTCATAAGTACATACTTTCTCCGTTCTACATTTAAAGAAGAAAATATGTTTTCTATACAACAGTAAAGATTAAAAAAATTTAACGTGCATCATTGGCTGATACGTATTGAAATACCATATTTTCAAGAATGAAAGTATTCACATATACGTTTTCACTATCATAAGCAGAAAAAGACAATACAAGGAACAGCTACGTCCGTGATTCAAAGAATGACGATGGATATGAAACCTGTGGAAATATCAAGCATATGAGATGTATGGAACATGTCAAGGTTAGAACGAGAACATTGCTGAACATTATTATAATATATATATATATATATATATATATATATATATATATATATATATATATATATATATATATATATATGTGTGTGTGTGTGTAACTGATGCATATTTCATGATTTAACGAAACAAAATATGTTTATTGAAACCCAAATCAAGTATTAGTGATAGCTACCTATTTACATCAAGTGGAATATTTAGTAACAAATGTAATTGGTAATATAATAGACCTATTATGAATGTTAAAGTACAAACCGTTAAGGACCACTTTTAACCACACATAATACCGGAATTTTGAAGTTGTAAAACAATTGCTACTCTTGAGTGGTACTTGATGGACAGCAGGGCTCAAGAGCGATTGCGACGTCAGTCAGAATTATAGATAATATTAGTTAGTTATTTACACAGTTGCTACTAGTTTTCTATCAAACCTTAACCTCATTAGTACGTACGATAGCATTTATCTACATTCGCGTCACGTTACATACATACATACATACATACATGCATACATACATACATACATACATACATACATACATACATACATACATACATACATACATACATACATACATAGTCCATTGCAATGATATATGGGAATCTGAGTGAATGACTGATCTAAATCGCTCTCCGTTACAGATCACTGTCATCTCACCTTTGTATGTGTGGGCTCGATTCTCAGATACGGCCAGTGTGGGTATGTGAGACAGCTTGCCAGTAGCTACTCGTGGGTCGGTGTTTATTTTGGGAGGATTTCCCAAGTTCTTTCTCCTCCATTAATACTGGCAGCAATGTATAGCCTATTATGTGATGAAAAATGGCGTTAATCCCTACAACAACAACAACAGCAATGACATATACTTACACACGTAATAATTCATTAAAAATTGATTTCTAAATCAAGTTAAACTTAGGACGTATCACACATAATGAATTAAAGTTTACTGTCATTTCATTGTAACGTGCAGCAAAATAACTCGGTGTCGGAAACACGTACAACTTGGCTTTAATAATAGTTCCATATAATGGGACGTATTTTCATGCCACGTAAGTGTTTATAGGACGTGATCTCGGGATTTTCAGTTATAAATCAAGGCTTAAGTCACTGGAATAGCGTTTTAACCAGTTCCAA
>JARLTB010000269.1:257500-465000 GCA_030141615.1 Unio pictorum
TGTTAACAGTCTTTTGATGTATCACGGTACAATAATTCGAAACTGATGAGTTAGTCCCAAAAATATAGATGAATGTTTTGTAAGTCTAGTGAATAGATTCTGTTTTCAACTCCAACTAAACCTGCTGTTTACAAATTGATTGCGATGTGAAATCGCATCAACCTTTAACAATATCACGTTCAGTTCATAATACAATAATTTATTAATGATGATTCTCAGGTTTTACAAAATGATTTTTTCCATGTAATATTTGGTCCATTATGTAAAGTGTTTAGTCAGAGCTCATGTGAAAAAGTCCATAGTGTAGGACGGTGCATGGATATGTATTCCAATGTTTCATATTTAGGTCTAATTTGTGCACATACATTTGTTTAATCAGATCACTGTAATGTAAACAAACTCAGGAGAATATGTTATTAAACTCCGTAGTTTCAGTATTAGTCATGTGTTTCATTTGGTATATGATAGCCGACCTAAGTCTTTACTTCAGTACATGTACACATGAGATTGGAGATTCGTGTTTTAAAGACTACGTCTTAACAGTTTGATGTGAAGATACTAGACGACTAATAAGAGAGATACTAACTACTAGTCAATTTTCTGGAATCGATGTAGGATCAGGAACGCTAGAGAAAGTCGCCATTGGTTCAATATATAGCTGTATTGATAGCCTTGATTATAATATGGATTTGTCCCATCTGTTAAAGGTTTGTTTTTACTGGCTCGCAATAATAACAGGAACAGGTAAGATGCAAACCAATTAATTTAGATTCAGTTCTGACTAAAAGATAATGTTATTGCATGAATTAACCGAGCACTCTCTGCGTCAGTACTTCATACATGTGATAAAACTAGTATGAATCATTTAACTGACTCTAATTATCGTTCCTCTTAAGGTTTCAATACATTTGCTTTGTGGTTTCAGAAATCAATTTATTTCTTGAAATTCACAAACCTTGCTTGAGCAGTGACATAAATTGTGGATTGTTCAGTGACATGAATGCTCATTATTTATTTCAGAGAAATCTAAATTTACTTAGAAGTTTCTTTATACGTGTTAGAATGTTAGAGCTTTTAAAGTAAAAATGTATGACATATTTAGTGATTCCAACACGCATTCACAATGTAAAAAAATGTAGTTAATTACGTTAAATCCTTACCCCAGAACGATTAGGCTGTGCAAATGAATGATGTGTTCAATCTTGCCAGACACTATAACATATGGAAAGTAAATAATATTTGGCATACACGGAAAAAACACAAATATTGATACATAATTTATTGGAAAGGAATAATGTCTATATTGTGGTTGAGTTTGATTAGTAACTCTAACCTGATCGTTATAGGAATATATAACTATTGCAGATAAACAAATATGAAAAAAGAGTTTCTGAAACAATATCGAAATAAAACATATACAATTGTTGAACGAGAGGGATAAAGGAAGATTACAGAGCATGAAGAAAGATTACTGTTGAGAGAGACAATACATAAAGCAAATTATAGTTAAAAATGTCCCGAATATTTCTGTCATTACGTATGGTAAGATGAACATTAACCTAATCATAAATTCTTACCACTTCATAATTAACTCTGGTTTTGGAGTTACATATAGCATGTCCACTTATTTGTATTGAGACCGCGATCGCTTTAAAAGTAGAAAGGGACTTCTGTGAAAGCGATCCGGTATTGGACGTTCATTAAAAAGATGGTTGCACCTAAAAGGATTACTACTGGCAATTCGAACCATAATGGTGAAGTTAAAAAGCTGAGAAAACTGTTGTGCTAGATATGCAAACAAAGAGCCAACCCTGTCTAACACAATCTCATTTAAAATCACGCAATATAGCTCATAACGATGGGATTGACACTACCAAATGTACTGCAATGCCGATATATGATATTAATGATGTTAATAAAACGAGAATTATGATTTAGGGCAACGATGCGTATTTACAAAGAAAGTACAATAAACAAATTAAATAAAGAATCTTTAACTCTTTCTGAGTTTGCATTGAATATGTGAAAGGAAAGTATTCTTTACTGCTAATTAATTAGTGGTGAGTATTGGTTTTGAAATTTGCAATGTATCATTTTTCTTCAGCTATATCGATGAATTGATCTGTTTGGTTAGTATACATGAACTGCCCTACCTGCACACATTAAATGGATACATATTCAAAGCACAAGTTCATTTTATCGGTGCATTAATAATTGCAAATATTAGATTCCGACGAGTATGATAATGTTTTTTTTTAACGCTTAAGTAACATATTCGAATGCTCTGAATGATACCTTGATGATGCAAGTCATCTGCACATGTGAATAAACATAGTTTCCCTAGATTCATTGAACAATACGCACCATGAAAACAACAGCTGTTGACAAGTCCGAGTGATTCTAGTATATCAGAGAATGATTAACATTATGTGAATGATGTGACGTCATTCTTCAAATTAAGCATACCAGATAATATTTCAAGAAATATCCACTAGATCCGGACACGATTCTACCGGATAGTAATGATATAACACACTCGGACACGAAACTGATATACGATTGGAGAAATGTAATATTAAAAGGATTAAACTATTATATTCATTGAACAGACTATATGTTAGATGCTTTAAGGAGCTTAAAGCTATAAGTGAAGTTTTAGCTTGAAAGAGAAACGATAAAAATAGTGGTCTTGTTTGAAACTTGAATTTCTAAAACTCAATCACGGAGCATAAGGTAAGCAAGCAACTAAAGTCTAGCACTCATTACCAAAATGACTAAATGTAATTGATGAATACATCTAAATCTCGGGAAAAGACTTTAGTTAAAATATGTTCCGCAAACATTAAATGTTAAAGTGTTACAGAGATTTATCATTTGCCGATAGAACCTTACAATCTAAATGTTTTGGTGACAGCCTGTATGATAAAGACACCAAACCTACCATACATATATTTGGTCGTGCTAGTTTACTACTGACATGGTCAATGTATGACGTCCACTACAAGAGGTGAATATTAATTACCCGACATGATGAATATATGCATGAATAACACATGATCTTCCCATTTGCGTAGAGTTAAAACACGTTTGCCGTGAATTACATAATATTCCACCACACACACACACACACACACACACACACACATATATATATATATATATATATATATATATATATATATATATATATATATATATATATATATATATATATATATATATATATATATATATATATATACATATATAGATTGTCAAGCCATTTCTTATTTTTAATGTGTCAAAAACCGTCTCAACAGACTTCGCGATTCACTTCATCTTATACCAGGGTTCATGCCGCCATTATTTATTTGAGATGGATTTAACACAATACTATTGTTCACCAGCTCTTCAGTCTCAAAGTCATGACGAAGCAAAACAAAAGGAAGAGCAATACAAACGTTCCTTCATATGTATATTTAAATTTTTATTTATTGGCTTTTCTTATGTAATATATATCTGTATTTTTAACTTGACATTCTCCAAGATCAAGTTCAAGATTAAATTATTAATAACATTTGATTGACAAAAATAAATAATATCGCTAAATTATTTTCAATGATTGTGGATTAATGTTTAAATCACTATTAATGGTTAACTGAATTCGAGTTGAAGTTATAGTCCTGATCCTAACCCAAAAACTTAAAGAACGGAAGTTTCCATTAAGTACAAAAAGTAGATTTAGAAAATGGCAACTGCCACTAAGGACACGTAGTGATGTATGTAGTTTTATTTACCTAAGAATGTCTAAGTGATCAAAATATTCTTGGATCAAAACATGTTTTTCGAAGTATAGTGAATTCAGATAACGACATAATGGATTGTATCGATCTGATACATCAAAAGGTGTAACAAACCAGCACATTATAGGCCACTGTCAAACTGACCCTTTTGAGATATCAGATACATCAACAGACACAATAGCGGATAATATTTGAACACTACTGGAATTCATTTGAACTTCATACATTTGTACCTTGAGGACGATTTCGTTTTTAATTCACGATACTGTGAGTTTAATTTTAAATTTTTGCTTCGTATTCTAGAGATATAAATTAGTTCTTGAACTGTTCAATACATTTTGATTTCCTCTCCTTTCTTTTACTTAATTTAAGACTTTAGACCTGCAACACCAGAATGTAGTTATATAATAATATTGATTCACTGTTTGGGGTTATACAGCGCATCAGCATTTTAAAATTACCTTGCGCCATATAAAAAGTTGTTTGTAAGAGTATTTATAGTTGAAACAAAATTCGTGATTGGCCAAATATAACAAATTCAAACAGTTATAAGCAAGACGATCAGATCGTGAGGGTAAATATAAAGCTGTCCGATTGACAGTGAATGTAGATGGTGCTTCAATATATATATTTAGTTGAAAAGGGAATTAAAATAAAGGACGATATGTACATTTTATAACTATAGTCAAATTTAAAGTATAAACTTCATTTCTTAAAAGAACATTTCAATTCCTTTAGAAATGTTTTTAATGCAAAAAAACATTGTTAACATCAAACTTTTACTCCATTTGTGAACAATGACGTAACGATTGCGTGCAGTTTGGGGATTGAAGCAATATCTCTTAAAGTACTTAACTGTGAATGATTCATTGCAATAGACGCGCTAAGGTGGGTCATCGCTCGCTAACATGTAGGAGTGGGTTATAAAAGTATGACCAATTTTAATTCTTGCAATGACTACCATTTTCCTACGAATGGTTCTGAAGAAAGGAACTCATTATCCTAGCGTTGGTGTGATCACGTTGAATATGTTATTCATTCCATAACGCATTTCCTTAAAACGTAAAGACTTTTTGACACTGCATAAAATCAGTTCTCAGGGAGAGGGTCCTTTTAACAGAAATATCTACTTTCTCATTGCCTTTAATACCTAACAGCACGTAGAACCAACGGAATATTACATTTAGGGAAGTTAACGTCTCGGTGTATGTAAGGAGAACATTGGTCAGTAATGGGCTTTCACACTTTATATTGTGTATCAACCAAAGTACTGAATGTGAATTCGTTAAGAAGATGCGGTTTAAAATACATTTCAGTTTGACGTATTTCAGTGCAGGGTATTATGCCCTGATTTTGACGAAACAATGGATGGACGGTTTGACATTGATTTCATGATTTCTAAGGAATGATAAAGCAGATAGTCCTCATTGTTTGATTATTTAGTTAACTATTTTCTTGTGTAGCTATTAAAGAATACATGTTGTCTAATAGTTATGGATATGTTTCATAGTGGGCCATCTTGTGGCCAACAAAAGTAATTTGGGTTGTTGAATTAGCCAGGGATGTGTCTTGGAGATGCAATTGTTTGGATTCATGCATGATCAACTTGTTAATGACAAGGCTGGATGATATTCACATCCCAGAGATAGGTATGGTGTAAGGTTCATTTTAGAATAGTGTTTTGTATTTAGGTTTGAATACAGCCTCAAACATAAGGTTCAGAGGGAATGATCTTAATTTGAGGGTATATTTTATATAACACATTTATGTGCGATGTGACAAAAGCGGTTCGTTCAGCTAGAAAGCTTTCATATGGGGATGTCCTGAATGCTCCCAGTTTGCACCACGACTCTAAGTAAATCTAGATATTTTTAACAGTTAGCTTTTGGTGAATAAAAGTAAACGTAAAGCCTTTAAACTTCGTTTTCTCAACAACTGGTATAGAGTTCTGTAACGCCTGTACTTAGGTTCCTTATGATTTCATCGAAACTGACAGAAATGCATACATACGTATGTTTTGTCTTTAGAATCTGGAACCCTTGCATTTACTCAACTCTGAATATTGTTTATGTTTTATTTTAGATGTCTTTCAATTATATGCATGCTCTGTTATCGATAAAATATTAGAAAAGTCATCAACGTATATGGAACAATTCACTTCAGCTGCTAACGACGTGGTTATCCTCTTAATGTTGATGTTGAAAACTGTTAAGAATAACATTGGTCTCTGGGTAACACTCAACCTATATTCGTACAAACCAGAAAGGGTGGAAACCACATGTACTAGGAATTCCCTGTTGGAGATAAAGTACGATATGAAAGTGGTCCAACGGCTATTAAATCCAGATCATGCAAAGCATTCATTATTAGGTCATTCCATGCTGTACCATAGGTCTCTCATAAATTGAAGAATACTGTTACTAAATGTCCTTCCTGACAAAAACATCGCGAATAAAAGGTTCCAGTCTAACCAGAGGTACATTGTTACTACCGATACATCGAAAGCCACTTTAAACAAACAACCTATTAAACTATTAGTGTCCGTGTATGAAATAAAAGCCGCGAAATGATCATTCGTTCCATAGTGTTGCACACACAGCTTGTGAAATCAATGGGACGGTAACTCGTAGGTTGTCGGTTAAGCTTACATGGTTTGTTAAAAGGCGAACCAGTCGCTTCTTTTCAAATGTTTGGAACATTACATGTGGCCATAATTAGTTTCAAAGTTTCAAACGAGATAATAGCTATGGTTATGGTTGTGGTTTAAAATACATAATAATATACTTCATCACGCCCAGTGGATGTTTCATGGGCCTTTAGCGGCCGTCAATAAACTCCTAAAGGGAAAAAAGAAAATTGTAACTTTCTGAGTTGTCTGATTTCAATTTCAATTCTGTCATGTTGTGACACGTTAGTCTAACAAAGTCTGATGAATAATTAGATGATAAGTAGCGTTTAGAGAAACTATAAAACAATCAATAGTTATGTCACGTCTGGAATATTGAATTGTTTGCTTTTAATTTTTAATGTTGGGAAGAATTGTGATTTCCCTTTCTTTTGGTTTAATTCTAAGAACGTGTCCCATACTTTTTTATCATGGAAAGAGTTTAAAGAAGAAACATATTTTTTTGTGATACACTTTTACATTTTTAATCTTACGGCGAGCTTTAGCCCGGTAAATACGTCGATATTTGTAGTGTCATGCCTCAAATGTGTATCAAATGTTGTAAGTGCTGCTTGGCGTTTCTTGATGGCTTCGTTATATGCTTTATTGCACCATTTTTTTCCGGTTTGTTTAGACCTAGACAACTTCATTTACAATAGTTAATTTAACTTTCAAAATGGCTTTTCTTTTATTTCTAGTTTTACTGTTGCATCAGCAATTCAAAATGTAATTCATTTATGAACAAATATGAAATTCATTTAAAATATGTACATTTTTGCAATTATGTAAATACTTTAAGGACTTCTTGGACTTTATTTTACAATGCTAGATGTTTCTTTTTTCTTTTTCAGCTTTATTATATTGAAATAATTTATTTGTGTAACTATACAAAACTTTTTCACTATTTCTTATTCTATCTTGTTTAAGGAAATATTGTCGTATTACTCGTAATGGGCTAGATTTGTTCAGTTTTCAGTAGTACGTTACCATACCCATCATATTATCAGCTTCGATATATTGACGGTATATATGTTTACAGTTTATGTATTATTAGAACAAATGAATTCGTCTCAACACCTTAATAATTGTTTAATCATTGTAGTTTGCATACATCATTTTATTTTATATCTTTACTGGCGACATATCAGAGTTTAGATATTCTTCTACTTTTCCCCCTCATAAGATAAATCATGCACGATCTTAAATTATCTTCTCATAAAACATGTTTCAAACAAATCACTTTGGTAAATCTAAATATAGCCCCAAAATGAATGTGTTAATTTACCTCACTCAACCCTGTATAAAGCGAAGGACAATGCAAAGAGTAAATATTCAAAAAGATAATACCATGTGTAATATAGCTTGTGTTGTTAGCTTCATTTGTTAAATGGAACAAGTACAACGGACTCTGAACTATTGGTGCTACATCATCTTTCAGTCTACGGTGTCAGGTTTATATTGAATGCTATGTGCACCAGTAATTGCTCCGATACGTTATTAATAATCGATCTCTGGATTTGTCATAAATGATTGAAAGATCACTTTAACTTGGTCTTGTTTCATTGTTTCATTGTAGAAAACCAGCAGCAGAGAGTGTGAACATACCACCCTTTTCAGACAAAAATTTCATTAAATTGTCAAAACGGAAAATAGAGCCTTCCTACGAAATCTCATATTTTAACCCCCCAAAAATAAGTCTCCATTTAGCAAACGGAGACTTTACGATTTTTTAATCAATTTTGGTCGCAACGATGTGGTCATTCACCCTCTCTGCTGCTACAAGTTAACAAAAATAATAAATGATTTCAACCAAATATTTGATCGAGTCTTTAGGACTTTACAAACAAACTAATCGCTATCACCTCATCTTGTAGATCAATTAAATTATTTGACTGGTCGGTGAGTCGGAAATTAATTCTCGTTAACGAATTATTATGGCATCGCATGTAGACAGGATTAATTGGGTTTTCAATAATTAAGAATCCTGGAGGAGCTTTTGGTGCAAACGAATAAAGAATATATCCCTGCTGAGCTTGATTTGATTGCTCTAGATTAATTTGATAGCTTCCTTCAATTGCATCACATGTTAAATTGAGCGCAATCACCGTTGAAATATTTACATTATGCGGGGCAATATGCCTACCGCCACCGTCTGGGTCATTATTATATTTGAGGAGGACAGATGGATCTGGTTTTTGTATCGTTTTGATAATATACCAAACACTTCCCTTTAGTGCATCCGTGTATCCTGGAAACTTGAAATCATGCAGATCGGCTACTGTGATATTGTAATCGGTTAGGAATCGTTGTTTATTGTCTCTGTTGTCATTAATTATTGTTTGAAGAATTAGTTCATGGATATATTCCATGTCAGATATAAGATGATTTGATATTTCAATGTATCTTTGCGATTTTGCTTGCTGTAGTTGTTCTAGTTGTGTTGCATGTAATTATCTAATTTCATTAAAATAACCACGGACGTCAGTTAGCGTAAATGAAATAGGAACAGATGAGTTGGCTGTTATTTTAATGCTAAAATCCCATTGCAATGTGTCTTTGTTGGTAAATATAAATCTATCGGCGATTTTTCCTTTTCTTATATCAGATAAATTATATCGATAACTGGGATTGATTTCATGATATGATTGTACGTCCGTGGTTAAGTCGGTGGAGGATTTTTCCGATGGTTTTTCAGGCCATCCTAACACTGTTCTTAACGAGCTGTTATAGATATCTACAATGTATCCCTCTGTGCTTATTTCGATCGACGACGAGAGCGTCGGTTCATGAAGTTTAATAGCTATTTTTGATTCTTTTCCAGTGATTGATTTTATTCTACGCTGAATTTCAGCATCGATTTGCTCAATTTGGTACGACCCATTTAATAACGAAACAGTTTCCCACGCTGGAGTACCATCGGGTTTATTCTTATACGAGAACACCAGTGCGTTATTGGGTTGCTGACCGCCAAATGCAACCGATCTGATATTAGACCAGCTATGATATACTCGTAATTTTGCCAGCGCGATCTCACGCTCTGGAATCGGAGAAGGGAAGTTCACACTAAATTCAGGATTTGTTGATGTTATTGATATCATGCTTGTTCGTATCGGAGTGGTATTCTCCGCGATTCGTTGAAGCAGTTCGAGTGACATTATTGTTAACGCTGTCTTCAATTTCCAATTTCAACATCGCGGAGTTATACAACTGGGTCATCGTGGAAATTTCAACATCGGATATGAACGAATTATCTATCGACAGCGAGATCAACTCGGATAATTTCGAGTATGCGTCAAATACCACCCGGTACCGAGCTGTATAATCACTGAGTTTTTTTCTGAGAACACGATGATAACTTTTTAGTTATCGCGGTGGCGACTGCCGCAATTGTTGTTGCCGCGGAGATAGCAATTGGAACTGCAATTGGAGCCATCATGGTCACCGTCGACAAAATAACCCCGGCGCTGGCCATCACACCGGACACCGAGTACACGGTGATGTCGATGATTGCTATGCTGCGTCGTTATTTTTTCATTTTTTCACGATAGCGCTAAGTAAGTGATTTCAAGTTCGCGGAAAACTCTTTCACGGTGTCGAATTGATATCTATGCGATTGTGATACCTCTGGGACTATTATCGGTTCAATTGATTTCATCCATGACTTCGTCATTGACATTGTTATTTTAAACCCGCTAGTGTTTTCAATTATTCGCCATCGCCCGGATAGTAGATCAAGGGGTAGTCTACTTCACTTACAAATTCTAAACACCAGGTTATTTCTTTTCTAATGGTGTTATCAACCGCGACAATCTCAAATTCTTCTTCACCCCCGATAATTACTGTCGCGGTGCCACCAAAGTAGGTTTTACCGCTCACGATGATATCAAATTTCTTGTTAGAGATTAACGTCATCCTGTAGATACCATGGGGCCACTCCCCGATATTGACTTTCAATTTAGCATTAGAGTTTCAGACAAAGGTGTTCTCCCCAAAAATTTATCAACGATGGTATTAAGTGTTGTTTGTTTCACCATAAACATATTAGTATCTCTGAGAGTCATCGTAGATGTAGCTGGGACACCAAAGAAATTATTAGCGACGTAGGCATTGTGAGTATGCTTGCCAATAAACTCGCTAATTTCAGCGAGAGTCATGCCTGCTACAAGCGGGTTTCCAAAAAACTTACCAACGACGTCGTTAGTGGGTTTTTGTACCTTTTCAAGATTTTCTATTAGTTTAGAAATATCATTGTAAATATCGAGATAATTTGCCTTGATTTCATTTTCATTCATCATCCTTCCCGCGTCCTTGTTAAAAAAGAATAAAGATAGAAAGTTTTTAATTTCAGCGAGAGTCATGCCAACCACACACGGGGTTCCAAAGAATTTATGTACGACATTTTTGCGAAAATTGTTATAACCTCGTATATAATCATCCAGCTCACGGCCGCGGGTGGCAATCATGCTGTCGTGGGCGTCAATCGCGTCGGTGATCGTAGACACAAGTTCGCCTGGTTTAAGTTGTCCATCGTTGGAATACAGCCCAATAGAATTTTCAGCGGCGTTGCGCTGCCGTATCAAAATGTCATTCACGAATATATTACTGCTTTTCAATTTACCCTGGCGATCTTGAAATACAACTATTTCGTTCAGGTCAACACTTGCTAAATTTAACGTTTCAGCGATTTCATCTTCAATTATTTTTTTTTACATCCTCGATAGAACCCGCAGATGTTTTCGCGGTGGGTTCCGACATTGACAGAGATCGTCCCCAAATATTAATCATTATTGTAAAGACTAGTATTTTCAATTTATTGATTCTCTAAAATTACCTTGTAATTTCCCACTCGTGTATTTATTTACAACCAGATGAGGTGGTTTCTGTGACGATGAAATCTCCGCGAGGACATTTAATACTTCACGGCCGCATATCGGTGGATCATTTAATTGTTGTGTTGGCAGCGTGGAATAAAAAATCGGAAACTCTTTGAGTTTCATCGAAGAATTTATATACCGCATAAACTCGCTTGGAGGAGCTAACCCATATGAATCAAAATAGACAATCCCACGTGGATCGATCGCGTATGCAACTCAGTGAGTTCCCGATCCGCTGCTGTTATCAAGATTGATGATACCGGTTTCAACGCGTTTAGGTTTTCTCGGTAATTGATCTCTCATAAAAACCCCTCTGAAGTTTTTTATTTCTAGTTTTTTAGCAGCATCAATTAAATCAAAATTGGACATAGGCAGAATTGGGTTTTCAACTAATAAACCGTTCCTGGTATTCTCAGGCCGGATCCGTGAACGAATCTCCCGCTGTACCATGAATATGGGGTTCCTGGTAGTCTTAGACCCTTTCCCTTTTTTATATCCTTTCCCAGCTGCCTTTTTCAACGCCATCCCTGCAGCGGTCCCAACGGCCCCCAACGCTGCCGCCTTCGCCACTGCTGGGGCAGCCGCTGCAATCAATGCTGGTATTTCAGCTAACAATGGAAATATACCACCTAATTTTATCATGTTGGCGATTGCAGCTTTCGAAAATACAATTTGAACCCCTCTCTTATTCTTTAGCGCATCATTGAAATGTTTTATTTGACGATCCGTCAGTGATATTTTATGTGTACCGCCGGAAATCTGCGCTGGTTTTAACGTTATTGTTGTTCCACATTCTTTAGCGGATTTTGATCGCAATTTCTTGACCTGACCATTAGTCAGCTTGACACTAACAACACTATATGTCATTTTATTGTAAAACACATTTATGCTTTCAATTGATCTAATTGGAAACTTTTCAAGTTTCATTTACATATTTTCCACTGGTGCATCAACTATTCTCATTCGTCCACCAACACCTTCAAGTAGCATTGATTTGTCGCTGAGAATAACAGCAACCGTTCTATAATCAACACCACCAGAATCTATACGAGCCCTAAAATGTATGTCAACAACGGATTGCCTTGTTAAATCAAGATGTTCCAGCGAAAAGTAATAAATTGGATACAAGTTCTTAAAATCGAGTTGCGATACTTGTAAACCAGTATCAACATTTTGATCACGACCCATATATGACAGCATCCGATGATACACACGTGCTATTTGGTTGTTTCCGTAATTAAGCTGTATATCCTCAGATGGTTCTTGTTCTCCGTTTATTCTCAGTGAAACCTCACTTACCCCTAACCGATCAAATATCATATGACTGCGTTCTTGGGAGCGTAATCGATTCCGTTTCTGCAGCGCTATAAATATATGACGTGGAGCTGAAACGCCTTGTTTTGATGCCAAATGCCATGTAAATGTACCATTCACATTATCCTCTTTGGCATCAGTTGTTGTTGTTAGCCAACTTAACAATGATTTGCCGCCTGCGTCCATAAATGACAGTAGTCGCTCTTCTGTGGTAATTGATGGGGTCATTACTGGCATCTACAATGCTAATTTAGTTAAAACAACTTTACCATCATCGGCACCAGTACGCCCAATTGCATCATTGTCATCGCCTCTTCGCACTAATGCGATTGTGTGTTTGGCTCCATAAAAAACTTTTCTGACATTTCTGCAGAATCCAAATATGTGATGGAGTGGAATCGCACATGAAAAATATCGCTGCTGTTCTTGCAATGCTCTTTTTCGTGTTGCAAATCCTAAATTGAAATTACCATTAACGCCTCTGAGAATGTCAAACGCAGCTCCGGGTCTAGCTCGACGTTCTGGATTAGCTGCTTCTTGTTGATTTGCTTCTGCAGTATCTTGTGCTGTCAACACTTTAATGTATTGAAGGTGGTCGGCGTTATCAGAGGTATCCTTTGCAAACATCATAGATGGACCAGCCGATCTTGTATAATCATCGGAGTATCTTGCTAGCCCGATTATTGTTGTTGCAACATCAACTTCACGGTCTATTGATTCAATTTCTTTTTCCATCAATGGGATATCTTGCACTTTCAAATAACGCCATTATGCCAATATTAACAAAACCAACTCGGATATTTGGATCATTTGCATATGGGGTATCAGCTGCAACATTTGTTACGAGTTTTCCTTCTACTTCGATAAATGCTTCACATGGCAAAAAGTATTTACTGGTATCATGAACTTGAAGTTCAATTCGCGATCGTAGGTCGGGTTGTATTGCATGATAGGAATAGTATTGATAATCGCGGACGGAATTGTCCTTGGGTAATGGGGCTTCCATATCAAACGCGGGATCAGCCTGTTGTTTAAACATTTTATTAACATACTAGTGTTTTCAATTGTGAAACTCTTTGTAATCATCGTCGTTTTTGTTTTCGTTTCAAACCACTTCCTGCTATCGCGTTCATGATAGCGCTATCTGTTACCGGTGAAGCCGTCAATGGCGACGGAGTCACCGAAGCAGCCAATGACGCTAGTTTTTCTTCCACTGCGCTATTTATTGCTTTGCTGATTTTTGCAGGCATCACTGTAGTTGATGGCAGCACTGTTGGTTTCTTTCGCACCAATGATGCTATTTTATTTTCCTTTCCGGCAAGATTTCCAACAGCGCTGATTCCCTTATCACGAATAATATCAATGGCTTTCATTGATAATTGTTTAGCTAACGGCGCCACTTTTGGGGCCATTCTTGTAAATAGCCACGCAATGGTATTGCCGTCTCCGTAATATGCTCTATAAACAGGTAATCGTCAGTTCACCACGTAGACGCTTACGGGTTTATCATGGTTGTAGTGTATGATCATCTTGTTATAAAACTAGTAGTTTTTCAATTAGTGATCAATCGCTAAGATCCATAGGATTTTCATCATAACCATGGGCGTCTCTGTGATTTTCAACTAATTCAGCAATGAGTTCTCGATATACATTAATGTCCATGATACCGCCGGCAAATAATCGTCTACAGATATCAGCTGCTTCATTAATTATCTCGACGGAGTTGTTTCCGGCTCGTTTCCCCCCGATGAGAACTTCCAGCCGTGATATATCACTGAGGATGTTACCAGGAGAAGTAACTAGACCACTACCTGAAATTACTGGCAATTTCTGAGATTTAGAAAATCCCTCCCCCACACTATAAACTTTTTCTAAATTCGTACCTTGTAAATAACTAAAAGGATCATCATCTCGATCAGATGGTCCAGGCGAAGGTCCAAGCGAAGCTTGGGGTGGTAGTTGTTGTTGAGATTCTTCTTGTTTAGCAGGTGAAAAAGATATTTTTTTGCAGGTTGTTGTGGCCGCCGCTGCAGTCCTTGTGGTTTTCTTTGTGATTTTTGTTCTTCATATTTATTATACACCATACTCACCATTTTGAGATATTCAATATATGACGTATTGTCGCTGTCAATTTTACCTGCTTTAGTTTTAATTTTGTAAAATATATCAGCCCAATGTTGTATACCTCTTACATACTTGTGCTGTTCTGGTTTTAACATTTTTTTCTGTTTTTATACGTTGTAACAACCAGTGCAGGAAGCTCTGCATGGTCAGTCTTATCAATTGCTGCTAACCCTTCTTCGTTAAATCGCGCGCGTAATTCATCTACTATTTTATCATTGGTCTTTTTCGGACCAGGTGGGGTTTTTGTAACAACGCTGATGTCTTTTCAGTTTCCGCTGCTATCTTTTCAAGCACACCAAGAACAGGCACTTCTCGTCGCTTGCCTTCCTCAGGAATATCCCCAAATATTGCTCGTTCAGTTGCTGTTTTCACATCGCTGGTCGCCTTAGTTACCGGGGCGAACAGTTATTCACTTGACACAGAAAAGTCAGTCTGCGCTTGTTGTCGTTGTTGAAGTTTCTCACGAAGTCTGTCTCGAAACGGTATAAACTTTTTAATTGCTGCTAGCCGCTCTCGGGCTAATTTAGTTGTAAGCGATTCCCCTACCATATAGTGTTTGTGAACTGAGTTTTCAAATGTGAAACTATAACAATTAAAAGCTGAGTTATTAAATAATGTACCATCAAGCTAACGTATCCATCTCCGACAAGCTTAAACTGTACGACGCTATGCGCGAGTGTTTCAGAAATAACATCGCTGGGGGTTTCAGAATTGTAATATCTGAGAACGGCGATGAACGATTTTTGTTAACGACGCGGCAACAAAAACAACTACGTGAAAATGGAGGCGTCGCGGTGATTACATGCTACCACAACCAGATCATCCAGTATGCACATAACTGCATGAGCAAGCCCAAACTGCTGAGTATCCTTTCAGGAGAAAATCCCATGTGAGTGTTACAAAAAACGGTAAAAAAAATAATTTTTTTTACTGAAAATTACTGAAGGCCTATTTTTATAGTAACGCTCACGTGGTTAGGATACTGGTTTTTCCTCGTTTAATATTTTTCTAATATCACGAATCTTAGAACTAATTTCAGCTCGTTTTTGATACTCTTGGCCGAGCTTTTGACGCATTGCTTCAACGGTGCTAAATAGCGTTATAAATACATCAATATCGTTACCGTACAAACAAGCATAGATGGACTTTTGAATTCCTTTCACGAGTCTGTACATCTTAGGTTAAACATAACGACCCTTACTAGACTGATACTCAATGTCTTCATATTCCGAGGCAATCCTGTCACAGTCGAGATCTTTAGATAATATTATCAATAGATTCTTTAAAATTGAAATTTCAGCATTTATAGAATTTACATCTTTGATATCCATATTTTTATAAAAATATAAATATAATATATTTTACCTATAATTATTAAAAAAATAACACTCATTTGGCAATCCCGCTGGCGCCTTATGACGTCAGAGAGACCCAGAGGTTACTTTATTAACTTAATTAAGGACAGCACAACACGCATCTTTGGAACTCCTTGGGTGCCTTCGCATCCAAGTAAGCCCGAAGTAACCCGAAACATACATCTCCGGCGGGAGGCCTAACGTGGCAAACACCATCTTAGACCGCCCAGAAGATATGCTTGGGGGGACATCACTACATATACTTAATTAAGTTAATTAAGGAAAACCCCATTTGGCAATCCCACTGGCGCCTTATGACGTCAGAAAGACCCAGAGGTTACATATACGACAACACATCTTTGGAACTCCTTGGTTGCCTTCACATCCAAGTAAGCCCAAAGTTGGGGGACGGCACTACATATACTTAATTAGGTTAATTAGGGAAGGATATTTACAATGAAACGATGATGGAATTTGTGATGTAATGATGTGGGGATGGCACAATTTCATATAAGGTTGGTATATACAATGAAACGATGATGGAATTTGTGATGTAATGATGTGGGACGGCACAAATATGAAATGACTGGGCAGATTTTCTACGGCCAATCCAACCAATCAAAAGCAACCAAACTAAATTAACCCGGTTGCATGATTGACAAAAGACAACCACACGCCCGTTTTAATGGCGTTGGCTAGTTTTGATTGGTCGATTGGCTTTCGAAAGCCCCAAGCTTATTACGAATCATAACATATATAAGGTGAGTAATACAGCAGCGTTAATTCACGGGTGTGTTATTTTATTTCCTTGAATTACTTATTAATACTGTTTCACAACATTTAAAACAGACAAATATTTTAAATGAAACACTAAACAAAATAATACAGTTGTTAAATAACAGCGTATATTTTCCCTGTTCTAATTCTCTAGACAAAATGCATTATCGATTAAATCACAAAGAGCTGTATACAGAGGAATTTTAACCACGCCCATCTACTTCAATGAATGGGAAACACTAGTGTTTCTCATGCTCGTTTCGGCTGAGCGAACATAGGTAATACGCTGGATTATAAAGAACCGTTTGTACTAAAAGTGTATTATAGATGGTGTAAATAAATACAACTGTTTAAATTGCAGTTTAAGCCAAGTGACAATAAAATATTTTAGAAATTGTTAAAGTTGATAAAAATACATACCGAAACTATGTATTATACTCCATTACAGTCACGTGTGCGAACCTAGTCAAGGTATACAGGTAATAGCAGACGGCACAATTCCTTTGACGTCATAATACAAGGGAACTTAGTGAGTAGAGTGTGAGTTGCGGCGGATTTATCCATAAAGGATTTATCTCCCTTGAATCGTTTCAGGTGTATACGAATTTTATTTTATGACCATTTCTTTTTGACAGAGTTAATTTAGTTATATTTTCTGCAACAAATCGTATTGAAGACCTACAAATGTCAAAATATCTACTAGCTTCATTTATTGATTGAAATATTTTCTCCTCTTTGGTTTCTAAATCAAACGATTTGACCCCTCTAGGGCGTTTTGAGTGCCTACCAGCGTTGCTTTTTAAAAGGTTATCGCGCTGAGAGACGGATTGAAGATTCTCAAGACAAGTATCAGTCTTCACGCCATTTATGTGATCAATCACAAAGCCATCTTTAATCAATGCGTTATAACATTCAAAAATAATTCTATGACAGAGATATTTTTTATTTCTAACACTAAACTGCAAATATCCCATATTATTCAGAAATCCAACCGCTTTTTTTAGTCTGCGGTGCCTGACAACACCATCACTGGAGGATTCGTAATTAACAGGCACTGGATGGGGTCTGAAATCTTGCCTCATTTGTATAATAATGCTACTTATCTAATTTATTATCTGCTTTAATTATAAACCTCTGGATATAATCTTAGGGGGGGGGTGATGATTTTGTCATCGTTAGGGTCAATGACGGTATTTTTTATTCGTTTGTCATAATAGCGTTTTAGTTCCCTGTATCGTTTGCCGCCGCAACTGAGACATAATTGTGATTTTCCTCTAACGCCCACCCCACATTGGAGGCATGGGAGAGGGCCGAGGGAACCGTTACGAACGCTTTGTAAATGATACCCACATAATTCGCTTCTGCATGATTTGTTACACGGGGTTGTTGATCCAATCATTAGCCACTTGCAGTGATTCATTATACTATATTTTTCTATTTAAATACTTGTTTTAATTATAATATGAAGGAGTTCAAGAGATTATCGAAAATTAGGCCTTGGAAAAATACTAAATTCATTGATTATACCATGAAAGAATTCCAAAGATTATCAAAAATTAAGCCCTGGAAAAATGCTAAATTCAATCTCGATAAGGAGTTCAAGAGATTATCGAAAATTAAGCCCTGGAAAAATGCAAAACTCAATTTCGATAAGGAGTTCAAGAGATTATCGAAAATTAAACCCTGGAAAAATGCTAAATTCAATCTCGATAAGGAATTCAAGAGATTATCGAAAATTAAGCCTTGGAAAAATACCAAATTCAATCTCGATAGAGTCTCTGATACAAAAAAACGTCTAATCGGTGATAGAACTATACTAAGTAAAATCAGGGAGTGTTTTAATGAATTTTACCGAGACGGTGCAGCATACTGTTGGTCGACATTTCGAATTATTGATGAAGATGTCAATGTACCCAACATCGATGCTACTATGAACGATGAAAGAGCAGCTGAGATAATTTCACATCTTGGCTGGAAATTCAAGGGTAAATTGCAAAGCAATTCCCAACATAATTATTTTTTCAGAATAAAATTCATTATCGAAGTCGAAGGCGAATGGATTATCAGGGATAAATTTGAACCAATCCTCAAGGATAAAAAAGCTGTCATTGTAAGTAGAGATTCCAAACCAGGAATTCTAACTGGAATTGACAAACCATACTACGAAAGATCTTATCCTGTAACAGCAATTGTTTATGGGATATATTCGTTAAATGATAAACCCGATATTGCAAAACTAGCTCCTATGAAATATTCTAGTTCACTGAATTGTGTAGCAACACGGGTAATGGAACACTTCACAAATGCATCCCGAGGAAATAAACTAACTGATCTGCGACGTAGGAAAATAACCGAATGGGAACTGACAGTGAAACAGCACGGTGCAAAGATTTCTGATATAGCTAAATTAGAAGCATCATTAAAATTCCCAATATCAGTAACGACAATAACCGGAGAAGTATTATACGAACCGAAATATCAATCGCGAGGAGCTCCAATTAAAATTATTGATCATAGCAAACACGCGTGGACGGCTGCAGTAACAATATTTCCACGAGATAGAACCGTGAGATATATCCCTAAGTAGTTCGTCGGGGATGTTTTTTATAAAGAGAAATTATTCGATGCTATTCACACGCTGTGCAAGGATGATCCTGTGTCAGTGTGGTTACTTAGAAGTGATGAAGATCCCGAAATAGGATTTGATCAATTTGTAAGACCAAATGGTGAATTATATCGCGTTGAAGAATTAGATAACAGAATGAGAAAAATCGCTAGTGAATTTGCCTTGCGATTTCTATTTTCATCGGAAAATCCAAAAGAGATTTCATTCCATGAAAAACTACTCGCGGATAGCTTCACAATTCCATCAGTGGTAGCTCACTTCGCAAGAGAAAAAAACTCATGGCGTCCAACACAAAGTGATTTTCTCGAGGACGTTAAATTGAGTTGCGTTATATTCGGTCATGGAGGACTGTGGAATACAAAATACCATCGTAGCGGTATGATTTCAATTGATATATCCGCGTGTTATCCTGGAAGTTTCCTCGGGTATGGAGAATCTAGTAACTATTTTAAACGATTTGGACACCCCACACATGAAATGACTCGTGTTGCGATTAATGGGCCATTACCTGATTTTGATTTAACCGGATTCGCTCGTGTGATATCATTTGAAATCGCTACAGGGTTACATCCGTGTAGTTATGTTTGGCTTGGTGGACATATATCTGAAAAGGCTTGGATGCCAATAGTGTTACTACGATATATGATTGATTGTGGTATGCTAATATCGTTGATTGTTTCCGAAGCTATTATATGCTATCGAGCTCAGAAAGAAGTTTGGCTACCACAACCCGATCTAGATCGTATAATTAGCGAACAGCGAAAACAGTTTCCAGATTTCAATGAAGAACAAATTATGAATTGGTCTAAGAAGTTATTTGAAATTAAAAAAGAACAAGCAAAAGATTTTTGACGAAGAATAATTGGTAAATTTACCCAGGGTAGAAGATACGACAATGCAAAATATTCCTCGCGGTTGATCATAGACATCGCTGAATACGATTTTATTGTAACGGATTTAACGAAACAGGGAAAACTTGTAAATCGTAAAGACGCTTTCCTATCCGATGGAAGACGATTAGGTACAATTGTTACCTATTGTGATATATATATTAAACAATGTACGCATTTGAGAAGTTCTATTCTAGCTTATGCTTGTATCAATTTATTTTCGATGATAAATAGATTTCCTAATACCGCAGTTAGAGTAGCCACTGATTCTATGTATATCCACGAGAAATACAAATCAGATGTAGCTAAATTCACAGATCAGGAGGCAAATTGGGGATGTTGGAGATTTAAAAAGAAGACGCTACATGAGTATTGTGAATCGGCAGATGTTACCATGGATGAAAACTACTTAAAGTGTGATGACATTCAATCCGAATTTTCTAATGCACCACCAGTATCTGATCCAATATGTAGATACAAGACAGTTTATTAAAACGGTTGTGGTGGGTTAGGAAAGACAACTCGTGCAATTGAATTATATCATAGAACCGCTAGCGTTTCAAAATCAAACATGATTGTCCTAACACCTACTCACAGACTCGCCAGAGAGATGAAACAACGAGGAGTAAATGCCTGTACTTATCATAGTTTCTTTCAATGGAAAGGCGATGAATGGACCCCTGATCGAATGGGTGATAAATTCATTCCTGAAATCATAATTTTTGATGAAATATGCACAGTATCGTTGAAAATATTACAAACATTTCTTGAGTGGTTGTTATTGAAAAATACAAACGTCGTCATGTGCGGTGATCACGGCCAACCACCACCATTTTTCGGTTCATCCCCACATGAATGGCTAAAAGGTTTTGTAGACTATTATGAAGAAATTAACACTGATTATAGATCACTTGATGAACAATTACGAGAATTCAAAACGCTAATTAGATTACAGCCGGATAAAATCCGATGTGAAATAGCGCGTGAAATAATTTCAGAAACTCCCATGAATGATTTTTGGGAAACGTGGAGACCAAACGATTTAATAATTGCAAGTAGAAAAATAGTCAGAGACACACTTCAGATGAAGTTATTTGAATTGCATAAAGAAAAATTTGCAACACTTCCAGTACCCTTGTGTTATAGATCTTCCGATACACGAAAACAGAATATAGAAGTTGATATTCCAAGACCAAAATCCGAAGGATTTCAAAGACAGAATTTAGTGTTAAATGATATTGTGCTGGTTGATATCAGCGTCGTTGAAGATGCATTGCGTGCTAATAATTCCCCGTGGACGCTAGGTTACGCAGCAACAATACATTCTTCACAGGGATTGACTATATCAGATACAATTGTTTGGATGGTGGATAATCACATCGAATGGTCGAATTTAGTCTATCTTGCAGTATCCAAAGTACGAAGAATAAATCAACTTCGAAGAATTGTTTTCGATGATGACACCTTAATGGATGATGCTAGCATCGTTGATGTTAAAATTATTGATAAAAAACTCCGGCTACAAACAACAAGACAAAAAAAACAACGAGAATTTGACATTGATGCTGAATTAATAATTACGCTGAAGCAACAACAAAATAATCACTGCGCAAGTTGCAATTGTATAATGCGTTGGCAGTATTCGGATAAAGATCCTCGCCAATTTACCGTAGACAGAAAAAATAACAGTCTCGGTCATGTCAGAAATAATGTGATGTTGACTTGTCTTGAGTGCAACAGACGCAACGGCGCTAGTTAGGACCCCGCGGTGGTAATTGAGTATCGTCAGGAATCACTTGTAATTGTTCGCGTGTAAAACCCCGCTGAGGGGCAGTTGAATCCAATTTATAGATTGGAGGTCTACCAGTTGATCGTGTTATAGTAGATATCTTGTGTGCAGTAACACTCCAAATAGGATCAGTAGCCCTTTTTCTGCCACCTTCAAGCTCTCCTGGTTCGTATAAATACATAACAGTGACATTACTACCAAGAATTGGTTGGGAAACGCTATAATCTTGTTGTGAAATTCTTCGAATTTCCATTTTAGGTATAGACTCCTTTTTAATCGCGTTGATAGGTTTCATGTTGATTGTTCTAGTAATCTCATTATTCAGTGCGGTAATCACAGCTGGTAACCTTTTGACCCATTCACGGGATCGCTTTTCTTGGATGAATTCTTTTGCGTATTGATATCCAAATAACCGTCAGCAAGAGTCCGATTAAATCGTTCTACAATTGCCTGATCGCGATGTAGTGCAGTATGCCCCCGTCTGATGGTGACATTGTGATCTTTCATCGCTGATAAAACAGCGCCTTGAAATTCCTTGCCAGGATCAACTTGTAACAGATTTGGCAGCGTAGTGGGCCTCGTCGATAAATCTTTTCAAATGCAGAAGCAACTTCAGGTGATGATTTTGTTTTTAGCGGTTCTGCTTGTTTGTATCGACTCGTAACCGTTTGTAACCGTTGTCATGTGGTAAAAACAATAAATCAGCTTGATGAACTTCATTGGGTACAGTAACATCAAAATGCGAGAAATTGATTTGTTTAGGACGCGGTAGATAAATTTGCCATATAGCCTGTTTGGATAACCAATTAGCCTCAGTAGCCTTTTTCACTTTTGCGGCGCTGGCGAGTTTACTGATTGCTGCTTTACCCTTCCAGTATCCTTTCGGAGAATAATAAATAGATGCCATATTATTAATTACCAGCGCCCATCATCCATTTGCCTTTCATAGCCGATTTTACCAACCACGAAGCCAATTTTTCTTTTAAAAATTTATCAGAAACAGCATTTAACGCATGAATTAATTTCACATCCGCAAGATGCCTGTTTTGCAGATTGCTGCTTTTATATGCAACATCATGAGCATGACACGCCTTATCAATAGCGTTTATCGGATACTCGCCGGGTCGGGGTTGATTTTGATCATCAAGTCTGATATCTAATCGTGTTCCGGGGCCACAGTAGCTATATCCTGGAAGGTGCTTTTCTCTGGGGTACTTTGCCCATGGGGTTCCAGGGATCTTTGCCAATTTGGCTGCGATATCACATCCTCTTTTTTTTTGAAAACATCTCCGGATTTCATAGAAATAAATCTAAATTTTTTTGTACCACATGTTGCACATCTACCAGTAAGTGCTGATCTGTTATTTTTAGTTGTAACCGTCGTCACATCATTTGTGCTAGTACGCGTTTTACACTTCACACAATATAGATCCATAATTTATGTATAGAGATATGGATATAATTGATTTTTCAGCGACTAAAACAAGAAAACCAGTTAAGCATCATGCAGCGCTACCAAACTCTATCCGCGCAATTATAATCGGGCCATCTGAGATGGATGAAATGGGATAAGTTGTATTTAGTTGCTCCTAGCGTAGATGATCAGCGATGCTATGAAGTGTTAAAGGATTTTAACGAGAATGCATCAGAAATTAAGGGTGAGAACGCCATTGATTTTATAACTGATATTGACGAGGCACCATCCGTGATATGACCTTGATGGGAGCATTAACAATTTAGTCGTATACGACGATGTGATGTTAGACAATCAAAAAAACCCAGCTAGAATATTTTCCCGAGGCAGGCATAAAAATACCGACATGATATATGTCACTCAACGCTACACTCATATTCCAAAAGTGATCAGAGATAACTGTAATATTCTTGCTGTGTTTAACGGCGTTGATACACATAAGTTACGAAATATTTGGCAGACATGGTGTTCCGATATGGACTTCAATCAATTTAAAAATTTCTTTAGTAACGCTCAGTCGACCCCGCACGGATTTATAACAATAAATTTACATGATCCTCGGACACGATATCGTATCGGACTCGATCAAATATTTGGTTGAAATCATTTATTATTTGTGTTAACTTGCAGCAGCAGAGAGTGTGAATGACCACATCGTTGCGACCAAAATTGATTAAAAAATCGTAAAGTCTCCGTTTGCTAAATGGAGACTTATTTTTGGGGGGTTAAAATATGAGATTTCGTAGGAAGGCTCTATTTTCCGTCTTCAGAATTTAATCAATTTTTTGTCTGAAAAGGGTGGTCTGTTCACACTCTCTGCTGCTAAACCTATTAAATGGGCACAAATAAAAAGATCAGTTCAAAATATTTGATATCGTAATATTTCACTCACAAATTATCTTACTTATCAGGATATAATTTCACTAGCGTAACCTATAATTTGACAATTGTGTATCACTTACGCCATGTTCTGGTCTTCTTTCCGATGACTACATTGTTATAGTTTTCTTAATTTTCTACTCTAAAACCGAAAGATTGGCTGTTACAAATACATGTATGGGGTTGCAAACTCCATTGTATATTGATGAAGTTTGTTTTTCATACGTCTGGATTTTGAATGTGGCTATATGGACTGGTTCAGGTGCACATGACGGATTGATCGTGTTTGTTAGTCAGACAGAAATGACTTGAAGAAGCGAAGTCCTAAGCCTCCAGTACAACAATTCTTAAATTGTGGATGAACGTACATTTTTTGCTTATTGCAAGGATAACAACAGGTGATGCTAGAAGGAACTGTGCTAATCAATGAAACATAATTGCTAATTGCGGCAATTTTTAATATATTAAAGCCGATCACAGGTGCAAATGAACACATACGATCACAAGCGTAAACATAAATGTATACCCAGTCATGTTTTCGATTTTTAGTTTTTGGAGCATCTAGACAATGCTTGTTTTAGAAAATATACACTTTGGTCCAGTTCTTAACTCCTAAATGTTCTAATCATTTATATGATCTTTTCAATGATATCTTATTCTTTCAAACACCACTGGAGTCATGCATGTAAATTAAAAGCATCGTGAGCAATATGCACCTCGTGCACACAAACGCAGAGATGAACAAACGAACCTAATCTGTATCCGTTCATTTTAATAGTATTTTATCTACAAAGAATTAACCATATTTACAAGTGCATATTAGCATAAACCTGTAAATGAATGTGTATTCGCCTTTCGAGCATATATTAATAACTAAATGTAACAGCCTTATTTTGAAGATAACTCTCCTAAATCCGTCTTAAGTGCCGATAATTGTGCCATTGTTTCAAAATACACCACATATACATGTATGTATATACAAAGTATATGATCCTCATTTCTAGTTAAGACTGAACAATATTCACCGGTAACTTGTATGATATTGATATTCAACAAAACAGTCAGTATTTTTCTATGCGTATCCGTAATAACTATATCTTACTTAAATACAGGCAATGTTCCAATTGGGTTTGACGGAGATGTATTGGACGTTAGAGCTGGAGAAACGTTTTTAGTGAAAACATGGGCAGATAACCGCCAACTCAGGTCAATTACTGTATTAAAGGACAACGCTATCCGTTTGACTGCGTTCTTAGTTAGATCAAATCTCTCAATTTCAAAGGACCAGAATGGTCTCATTCTGCTGCAATACAACAATGCTACGAAGGAAATATCTTTGATATTAGAAAACTGTAGAAAGGAAGATGGGGGCATATATAATGTGGAAGAAATAGTATCTGACACCAGCCCGAACGCTTTTGAGAGAGAAGGTGGTAAATGGAACTTCAAGTTGAACGTTATAGGTAAGTTAGATAACATATGGCAAGATTTGACATGATCATCAAATTAAATGTGACACTAACGTATACATATTTTTCTCTTCTACCTTATCTTGTTTGTCATTTAATAATACTAATACTGCTACTACTACTAATAATAATACTATTAATAATAATAATAATAATAACAATAATAATAATAATAATAATAATAATAATAGTAATAAAAATAATAATAATAATAATAATAGTAATAATAATAATTAATAATATTATTATTATTATTATTATTATTATTATTATTATTATTATTATTATTATAGGAGTAACATGAATCATAGTTTTGTTATTATTATCATACTAAAACGCTTAGGCAATATGGGCATCAAACTTTGAAAACATTCGTATTATATAAAGCATACTTAAAGTCAAAATTTGCATATAATTTAAAATGATAGGCACAATTGCGTTACATGTAGATTTTGTTTAAATTTGCATTTACAATTGATAGCATGGTTTGATAAAATAGAAGTAAGGTCAAAACTATAAAGATACTGCATGCACTTACAATTCAATTATGATATGGTATCTGTGTCGATATGTTCTGTGTTGAGTTACTGAAAGGAGCGGTGAATTTTTAAACTAAAAGTTAGTGGTAAATTCATTATGGAAAAAGGACACTATAATTGAACAGTAAAGAGCTTGTATACAGGGAATAGAAATACAAAAATCGACGGATATAATGGTTTCATATTTTTATTCTCATGTGTCCACATCACAAACATATATCGAAAAATGTTAGAGAATCCATTTTCAGCGCAAAAATAAATTTGAAAAAACAAAACCGGATGTAACGTATCAAGGCGATATTTGCTTATATAGAATTGTCGAAACTATCAACAGATTGTATCGATTCCATAAAAATATGTTCGTCATAAAGAACGTTTACGACACATCACGTCAGTTCATAGCAAACTTAATGCAGGATGGTCTGACAGACAAGATGTCAAAGAGGACATAAGCAGTTAGGTAGATTAAATTGTTCCTACTCAACATTTAATTGAGAATAATATGAAATAAACTGAATGACACACATGAATAGAATGAAACACAGAGTAATTACATGAATGTATATAACACTTTTGACGAACGGTTTTACAGTACGTTAAACAGACTTGAAATCATTACCAAAAGGCACTACTCAGATATATGGTTAGAATGACCAAACTAAAAAGAAAGTTAAGGGTATTGAAAGGTGATAAATATATTTAATCAGGACTTGGCGATTCTCATGAAAACTGACAACATCAGTATAGTTCATTGACTGGCATAGAGGCCAAATGATCAGGATTTCCCTACAAGGTTTACAAGGTCATGAAAAAAAAATCGTGAAGAAACGAAGATGCTATCGTTATCATGGACACTTATAAAGGACGATGCCATCGTTAGCATGGACACTCATATCAGACGATGTTACAAAGCAAATCAAACCCGTTCCTAACAAACCAACAAAGACTAGATTGACGGAATACAAAATATATATTGCATCTTTTTTGTTTAGCACGGCAACTGTCAACGTTCAATTTCCAGTTGTTAATGTTAATTGCTTTTTGAATTGTGAAGCCTATTTTGGGAATGATTTAAATATGCGTCGCCTAATTATTAAAAATTAATTACAGTCCTGCATATATCCTCATTTGTGCAGAAATTCGGTGAACGAATATCACTCCAGATCTCTCAAGTATTTAATTGCTAAGGCTGTCTTCATAATGTTAACATTCAATCTGGTTTTAATATAGGTTATTGTAGTTTTTGATTATTTTATCAGATATATATACTCAAGACAGACTAAGGCATTTTCTATACCTGTTAAAACCTTTCCTGCGAAATGTAGTTCCAGATACTTTTCTGAGAAGTGTGAACGTCCAGTTGAGTGCTTCAAGTCCAAACCCAGGCCGTATAGATACTACACAAGTGTCCTGAGAGGAACGTTTAGCATTCTTAAAACTTAATGTGTATCAACGACAAAGTACCCACGTGTACTGGTTTGCTACTTTAGAGATATAAAAAAGCTTTTTCGAAATTACAATTGTGCTCATGAGAAACGTTGCGTAGGTTGTGAAATGTTGACCTGTAATGACATTTCAAGTGAGGAGCAAAGTAGTGAATCTACATATATACATATTAATATATGCGTCAATTTTAATGTGTTATATTTGTCTTATTATAACTGGCTTAACCATGTGCTTATGTTCGCATACTAGTATTGATTAGACATATTCCTCAATGGTGTTCGCCCATCCTAAATTCAGAAGAGAAAGTCTTCTTCTGAGTTTATCAGTTTGTTCTCCACGATGCCTTGTCTTTTAAAGTCCTCTTTAATTTGCAGTCCAGTCATGCTTCCCAGATAACAGTGATAGATACATGTTACGTTTAGGCATTATATATTTAAATCACAAAGTTACATGTATCAACAGATATCGAATAAATATTCATAATTCGAATTTAGAGTAAACAAGGATATTTCACATCTTGAGAATGAATATAGTATAATAATGGCCAGCGACATAATGAAGTTGTTACGGCCTCGTCCATCAAGCCCACCTGGAAGTGTCGGCTCCTCAAAGGGTAACGCAGTCAACACGTGAAAGGTACTGAGACGTGAACCTTATTTACGCAACTAATTATTACTAGTGATGTCTCTGAAGATTTTGAATTACTAAAGCGATGTTATATGCCACGTCATGTGCAGATATGTCAGTGAATATGGGTGCTAATAATATGGCAATGGATCATATTGGTGAAGCATTCAACTATCATAAGAAACAAACGTCTGAGCTAGGGAAATTGAATTCGACTTGGGAGATGGAATTAGCATAACTGACATATATAATATTAAGAATTTTTCACGGGCATGATGAGATTATTTCCTTTTATCTGAAATGTATGCACAACTATAAACGATCTAGCTACTGATTCCTGGTACATAGGACATATCAGTCTATGCTTATGTTACACTATTTCGCAAACGTATGGAACAAAGATCCCTTGTCAACTTGACAATTCACCTTTTGCTGCATATTACTCATGTTCTAACATTGTTTTGCTCAATTTGGAATGTAAACAACAGCTTGTTTACAATTAATATCTACAATATATACAGATGTTCGATAATCACATTTTGTATTTATAAAAGATGATCAGATTGTTTGACAGACCTAGCTGCATATTAGAAGAGTATTCATTTCTAATACAAGTTACAAATAAAGAGATCAGCATCAGGGTGATAACCAGCGAAGTGAAGACAACAATGAAAATTATATAGGACAAGATTATGAAAGGATACCAAGCGTTGCAAGAATTCGTTAAAACGATTATTGCTATGAAAAGCTAAGCTACAACAAAATATAAAGCACGAAAGGACACGTACATAATTAGAAACATATAGATGCTAGTAAAATAGTGATAGCTTCTGAACAATCATGGTACAACAAAAGAAAGATTTTATGTCTGAAAAAGATCTTTAAAGATATTAAATTAGTTCACGTCCATTGATGTCAAAAGATTCTGAATGTCAAACCTATTTACACAGAAAAGCTGCGTCATGCTTAAAATATGACAAAATTAAATTTAAATGGGAATCATATAAGCTACTAGTTTTAGCGAAAAATGATAAAAACTCATTACACTGTTGTCTGATGATGTTAGATAGTTGCAATTGTTGTAAGCTTTCTGGATATATATATATATATATATATATATAGATATATATATATATATATATATATATATATATATATATATATATATATATATATAGATATATAGATATATATATATATATATATATATATATATATATATATATATATATATATATATATATATATTGGATACATAATGGAGAGTAATCAACTTGAAACAAAGGCTTCATTACATGACATCTTAAAGATGATAAACCTAAGCTATTCCTTAAAGATAGATACTATTATCGACGTTTCTGGCAAAAATGATTATATAGCCATAACGAACTCAAGTAATCTCCTATTTCTATTAAAAAAGGGAGACAATTAACTAAATCTCTGCAATCTCGTGTACTATCAAGGAACGACATCACATGATTTCGTGTATAAATATATTCTGAAACAGCTGTTTATCATTTGCATGAATATTCCCCAACATGAAATTAACTTGAATATGGCTACCGTTAACTAATACTTTAGGTATAACTATTTTGTGATAACAATATCGACTATTTTGATGATAAAACGATAGCATGTATGCGTGGTCTCTTATTGAAAGATAATTCAAACAATGTGATACGTGTTTCATTTAGTGTTACGAGATTTGGGCTCAAATATTTTTCAAAATATGGATATATAAATTATCAATGAGAATAATGTAAAATATGCTGATATCACAACACTTACTCTACGTTGGATTTTCGCTCAAATCTTATTTGTTCTTTGAACAATATATACATTTCATTTGATAGTATGAACATTTGAATTGTTAACCCAAACACAGACTACACCATTGCCATTAAATTTAATGCTGCATGATAAATTCGTGAGGATTATATGAACCTTCTAAAGATCATACAATTCAGTTTCGCATCTAAATATTAAAGGTTGTTCATGTTTCAATTGGCTAGTTTTATTATTCAATTATTTTATTTTAAACTCACATTTCACATCCAGTGAACTAAACTAGAAAATAGCATAACAACTCTATGGTCTGTTATATGCCAATCACGGTCACATTGCATCGTCTCTCTGGAAATCACATTTTAGACTTTTGAATAAAATTACGTGAATATATAGATATATAACCTAATTTACGTATTATCGCCTATACATCCCATTTTGTGTCTGCTAACAATCACTGAAACTAATTGAGTTAAGGTATATAGTCTCCGCAGCTATAGCAACTGCAAAAAAAGCTGTATAAATCTTAATGATGCTATTGTCTAAAAGATGCCATTTTAAGCTTACATTATTGTTCCACTACTTTATTGGAAGGTCACTATATTGGTGCCAACAGTTTAAATTCTTACTATATATTACAGGATTTTATGTTTTTACTCATGAAACATTTCTCGGCTGTACCCTATGGCTCATTGCTCGTAAATGTCTCGTTAACCACCACCCCCACCCACCACCCGCATTTCTCGTTTCATTATGTTATGCAAATGGTGCTATATTCATTATACTATGATACTTTTTTAAACCAGAACCTGGTGAGGTAAAAGAATGCAATGTTGGAGAGCTCTTCAAAATGAGACTCAGAAAATCGTCAATACTACGCAGTTTATACTACTATGACCAATTAGTAGTACCAAACCTATTGCTATGTGATGTTGCGATACATTCACATTTGCATGGTCGAGTGCGATGCAGTATAGATAGCAACAAACATGCTATTAATATAGAGAATGTCACACAAAGGGATATTGGACTCTACACAGTAGTGAACACCAACGATGGCAGTAACAATGTCAGTAAGAGATATTACCTCAACGTAACAGGTATAAAGAAATCCAGATAAAATTCATTATATATTCAATCAATAAATAATTGTTCCAATCAATAACCTACGTACAATACACATTCTGTTTTTATAACTGCATACCAAATATAACTTCCTAAAGTTCGACATACAGTTTTCTTTCCAGAGTTCGTCAAACCGTAATTTTATGTTGCAATCTTTGTTTCGTTTGTATTTAGCATATGCATTCAAGAAACTTGCAGTAACATGATGGAGCAGTCTTAAAGTACTGATAATATGTAACATATGCTAAATTTATCATACGTAGTAACATTATATTATCCATTGAAAAATACTTATCACACATGTTAAAAGCAGAATTTTTTAAAATTTCATGTTAGTTCATTGGAATCTCATAATCTCACATTCCATCCAATACTATGCACATTAATTAAAATTCAGATTGCTTTAGATTAACATAATGCAAATTATATTTGTTTCTCTTTTTATTTACATTGCTTTAGATCCAACCACTAATGCCATTATTGGAGAAAATGTGACGATTGATTGGTTCTACAGCCAACAGGCAATAAACAGAACACTGCGGATTATTCACTCACAAAATGGGATCATGATGACCTTGCAACCAAACAATGAACCGCACATTGTGCCTGCTTTTCAGACGCGTCTAGCATATAGTGGTGATGTATTGAGATGCTATATGTCATTCACTTTGTTAAATGTAGAAAAATTGGACAGTGGCCTCTTCAAAATTGAAACCCTCCATGGAAATACTATATCTGGCTGCAAGCATCTGATTGTACAAGGTAAAAATGACGTATACGATTGAATGTAGTGATTAAATAATGCTAATTATTTTGTCTACTCTGCACAGGTTAATGTACGTAACTACGACGACAACAAATTTTACTTTTTTCGTAGGGTTTCGTATTATATTGCATCACTCCCATTTAAATCTTTCTTATACACTTTTTCGGTACACATTAAATGCGAATAGGTATGGGTTTGCGTCTATTCTTAATATAATTTACAGTATTGGTTTACTGTACGCCATGATAGGGCAACAAAATTATGGGCCAATCCATTTTCAGAATAAGACACAAAAAGCAGTTCACTATTCGTATACGTAAAAAACCAATCTGCTTAAATGTAGATATCAGTGTTGGAATAAAGCAATTTTAGTTACCATTACTACTGCTTCATTATTAACGTTGTAATAAACTAACAGCATAAATACTCTATTATTCCAGCCTTAAAAATAAGTTGTGCAACGCTTAATATAATGCCTCTCTCTCTCTCTCTCACTCTCTCTCTCTCTCTCTTGGATCATAAAATATTTTACTCTTTTTTATTACAACACTAATGAATAAGCAGTCGTAATGTGGAACTTCATAACAGATTTTGTGAAAATAGAACCGAATGTACACTGTTGAAATATAACGTACTATTGAGGCAATATGTATATATGAAAATTAATGCGCCATGTGTGAATCATTATGTCATATTCCAGTAGTATTGTTATATCAAATTTGTTTGTTCTAAGTCTGTAAAAGCCATGTTATTTTAAATGTGTATATCATTTGATATATCCATCTAAGGACTTCGTTTTTACGTATTTCATTAGTGAACTGCTTTCTGCCTTTTGTATCTTATCCTGAAAATGGAGATATATTCAAATCACTTGCCTGTCACGTTGCTGTAGTGTCAAAAGATAATCTGCTCATTACATATATATGTTTTGAATACAACACAAACACACACACGCATATATATATATATATATATATATATATATATATATATATATATATATATATATATATATATATATATATATAGATATATATATATATAGATATATATATATATATATATATATATATATATATATATATATATATTATGCATAAGAGAGATTATTCGAATATATGTGTGGAGTGAGACAAACAGGATAACAGCTTTTGCGAAGTGACCTATACGAACTTCTGACTTCGTAAATGTTTGGCATAACCTTTGTATGGGATTTTAATATAGTATTATCATCACTAATAGTACAAGTTGTAAATTCCTACCAATATTTGTGCTGGACATTTATTTTTGAAGAAGTAACATACAAACCGTGATTGCGTTAATGCTTTGTTTATTTTATTTCTTTTCTTCTGTTCAATAAAACATTAGTTTGAGTCTAAAAACGTAATAGTGGTGCTAAAAAGTACGAAGGTCGTTTTCCTCATCCTCTGTCTTTTTATATCACTGTATGGGCTTGAAAGGCAATCGACTAAATGACCAATAAAAACAAGATAGGCAATTAACTAATGCCTTTATGGTAAGGCTCCCCATCACCAACGCAATCTCTATGCTTGTCAGTTTGTCTGTCTGTCTGATCTTCCTAGAAAGACACCAGCGAAAATCGGTATAGCACGAGAGTGGACGATTGTCTTGTGTGTATTGCGATGGTGTGTGTCTGGACCTATGGTCGATGAGAAAAATGTAATTACACGAAGAAACTGAAAGGAGAAAGTTAGAAACGAAGGATAAAAACAATTGTATGGTAGGTAAAGATCCTAATTTAATCTTAATAATTACGTTCCGTCTATACACATTTGCATAAAGCAAATCTTAACTGTGTTGGTATTGCCCAACTGCACGTCTCGTTCGTTTAAATCACAAATATATATATATATATATATATATATATATATATATATATATAGAGAGAGAGAGAGAGAGAGAGAGAGAGAGAGAGAGAGAGAGAGAGAGAGAGATACAAATCATCTGGCGAATAATAATCGCATCAAGTGCAGTTGATCCAGCAAGGGATCACGTATGTCAGGAAATGATTAAGATAAATGCAATAAACTAACATCGAACAGTGCAACTCTAGTAATTGACTCTTAATGTGTTATTTTCAAAGAAAAATACAGACAATAGACAAGACAACGAAATAAAAAAGCCGTTATGTTTGTAGATATTTACATGGCTGTTTTTACGTGAATTAAACTTTAAAATATATTATGTTTCAACTAGTTTTTTTCAACATAATACATTTCAAGGTTTAATTCCTGTTTAAAGAACCATGTACAGTTTTACAAACACAACGGTTTTGTTTTTATTTGTGAGGTGTGTTCTTGTTTATGGATATACTTGTCTTGTCCCTATTAATGTGTTATTGAAGGTTTTTATTAATCATTACCATGCGGTTATCCGATTAAACTGTTATTTACTTTCAGGTGGTCCACTTACAGCAAACGAAATGACTGAATTGACGCCTGCTGTAACAAAATGTGAGTATATTATCATCTGTTGATGTTATGTTCTACAAGCAACTATCTTGTGCGGCTCATGCTAAACGATATCACACTCAATATGTAGTTGTACGTGCTGTCTAGTACTTTTTCAAGTACCTGAGGACACTATTGTTTTTACACAAACTCTCATAATTATGATTATCTGCATTCTAAATATATGTTATAAGTACAGAGAGTAAATAATAGTCCGGTAAACAATTGTTTGAATCTATTTGGTATTATGATAGATGTTTCTTACTTACAGTGTATAGAGACTATCCTTTTACACCTTACATTCATTTGGTTTGGAATGTATATTCTAGGAGCAGTTTCTAGTCAATGTATTTTATCTTCAGAAAACTATATAATTCTAACTAGTACCTTTTGCATTACAATAATGCAGGTATGCCAAATGAATATGTTTTGCCTGTATTAATGTAACCAAACTAACACTAGATAATTTAGCCGTGCTAAGTGGCACTACCTTTTGATAAATTCGCTAGTGTTTATGTTCAAAATATTTGCAAGCTTATTTGCCTTAAACTTTGTTTACGACAACAGCAAGGCTGGTGTGGTCACATTATGTTATATAATAAAAGAAACTCTGAGAGAAGATCCGAAACAGAACAACGACATACAATGGTAAAGAATGTTTCGGATTCGCAAATCATCTGAACATGTAAATCTGAAGTTTAAATTGTTCCAAAATGTAGTTTTCCCGCGGGCTAAGGAATATAATAGGAGCCGAATTGACATAAAATGTACATTTTATATGTGCATATTTTATATGTGATTATATGTGCATTGGTATGTTCAAGAAGAGACAATATTTCACATATGACGGAGTAATACATTGTACCTAGACGTTAAACAACAACGTAACTACGGATGTTTGTATTTTGTTGTGCTTTGAAAGAAAGCTGAAAGAAGTTACCATGTGCTTCAGTTACATTTCGTATCAAGATATAACATTTATAGCTTTTTGGCGACGTAGTTAGGTCTGTACGATATTCAGACTTCTAAGCATTCAAAAGCCTAGTATTTGGAGATAATAAGCATGCTTTCCGAACAAATTTAGTATTGATATTCACTGCTGAGGTATAGAAATAAAACATAAACGAGTGAATTCTATTGTGGAGTTCGTTGATAAACATGTAAAAGGTATCTCAAGCCGAATTATTTTGGAGACTCTCTCTCTCTCTCTCTCTCTCTCTCTCTCTCTCTCTCTCTCTCTTGTTAGTTCCATTTACTTACTTGTCTGAACCCGAACCCATACATGCCTCTTTATGAGTTGCATTATTATGTTTGCATGCTGAGATAGCACTATCAGACATATGTTTGTTTATTTGACAATAATTGTGTTAAGTAAAAAGTACGATTAATCGATATTTAAACCATCACGCATATTTCCTTTAAGTAGCTGCATGGTATTGTGCTTAAATCCATATTTCGTAATTTTCATCTACAATTTCTATTATTTAGCACCTGGTTTTTTACATATATGGAATCAATCTTTGAAACCAGAATTAGAAGAAACACTCAATCATGCTTCAGTGGTTTTGTTGTCGCTCATATTGTGTCTAATGGATATTAACATTTCTAATGAACTATCATCATTGATAAAGCAACCGTGAAAATGTACCAATTTTAACTGTAAATATCTTTTGAACTTTCAGAAGTGCAACGTAATATTGCAGAAGATTATATGGAAATTCAAGATCAAATTATACTTTAAAATGTTTTCATTTTTGAAGTGTTCTTTAACATTAGGTAGTGATAAAGGTATGTTCGATTTTGTTCGTCAGTTGGGCTAGGTGTATACATCAAATTGAATTCAATTGTCTTAAAGGTACAACCACAGATTCACCATCCACGAGAAGACCTTCTTTAGTAACATTAGCTGCGATAATGGATGCAGAAGAATGCACAACATCACCTTCACTCACTGTGCAACTGACATCTGAATATCATATTATTACTTGTTTAGAAGACGCATTGGTTCTGTAAATATATTATAAATTCGACAAACTTGCCATATATTTTTGTGGGTTGCGAGTACGGTGTGTTTAGATTGAGAAATAGATCTTTATACATCGGCTCACATTGAGATCTGCGCCATTATTGATAACGATAGCCGTATAAAACTCATTTTTATCACTTCGTTGATAAGCCATTGGGAATATAATCATAGTCATAGAAACTGTTGCTAATCTGTAACATCAGTTCTAATTTCATTTCACAGATAATGATACGAATAAGGCCAGACAAAAGAATCCACAAACATTTCAAACACGTAAGTAATTGAATTTGAATAAATACCGCATAATGATGTACATATGTTGAGATAAAAATCTGCCGTTACACGTTTGAAGCCCCTCATATTATGTCAAATGGATAGTGACTTCTATAACTAAATCCCATCGATAAAGCAACAGTGAAGATGCACCCAGTTTAATGGAAAACAATATTTCAGAATTAAACCGTCATATTACCGAAAATTGAATAGACACTCAATAAGAAACCCGTCATGTACAATAATATCATTTTTCCAGTGTTTCTAAACATTGCATGGAGTCAAAAGTGGGTATGATTTATTTCTTCAATTGCGGTATGTATTTGCAAAGAATGTGTAAAACTGTTTTAAAGTTACAACCTCAGACTTAAGCTCCAGCTGAAGATCTTCAGATGAGATATTGCATTTTGAAGAATATAAAACACCACTTTCACTCATTGTGCGACTGACATCTCCTGATAATCCATTTATTTAAATTCAAATTTAAAAATAAATTGTGCAGCACTTAATATAATGTCTCTCTCTGTCTCTGTCTCTCTCTGTCTCTCTCTCTCTCTCTCTCTCTCTCTCTGTCTGTATCTCTCTCTCTCTTTCTCTCTCTCTCTCTCTCTCTCGGGGATTATACAGTATTTTACTGTTGTTGTATTACAACGCTAAGAACTAAGCAGTGGGAATTCATAATCGATTTTGTGAAAATATAACCGATTGTATACTGTTGAAATATCACGTAATGTTGAGGCAATATTTATATATGGGTAGTAATGCGTCATATGCAAATCACTATTTCATATATCAGTAGTATTGGTTTTGAATTTCTTTATTCCTAAACTGTAAAAGCCATGTTTTTCTTTAAAATGTATATATCATTTGATATATACATCTAAGCAGATTCGTTTTTAAGTATATCAGTAGTGAACTGTGTTTTGTATTTTATCCTGAAAATAGAGATACATTCATATCAATTGTTTTTCCAATTGATGTGGGGTCAAAGCTGCTCATTACATATATGTTTGGAATGCAAGACACACACACACACACAAACATATATATATATATATATATATATATATATATATATATATATATATATAATGAATAAGGCAGATAATACGGAGATATATGTGGAGTGAGACAAAAAGGATAAAAGCTTTTTGGAAGTAAGCTATACGAACATCGGACTTCGTAACTGTTTGGCATAACATGTTTATGTGATTTTAATACAGTATTCTCATCACAAACAGTACAAGTTGTAAATGCCTATCAATATTTGTGCCGTACATTACTTTTGTAAGAAGTAATATATTAACAATTACCGCTTTAATGATTTGCATATTTTATTTCTTTTTTGTTTTTGTTTTATAAAACATATTAATTTGAATCTAAAAATGTATTATTTGGTGGTAATATGTTCGTAGGCCGTTTTACTCATCCTCGGTCTTTTTATAACACTGTGAGGGACGATATGACCCTTGACTAACTGACCAATAAAGAGAGCTATAGGCAATTAATTATTGCCTTTATGGTAAGTCTCCTCATCACCAACACGCTCTGTATGTCTGTATGTATGTCTGACCTTCCTTGAGAGACACCAGCATAAAACGGTATAGAACGAGAGTGGACGATTATCGCCTGTGTATTACGATGTTGTGTCACTGGACCTATGAGCAATGGGGAAAATGTAGTGACACGAAGTAACAGAAAAAGAAACGTTAGAAACGAAGGATAGAAACTATTGTATGGTAGGTAGTGATTCTAATTTAATCGTAATAATTACGTTCCGTCCATACACAGTTGCTTCCAGTCAATATTAACAGGTATATATATATATATATATATATATATATATATATATATATATATATATATATATATATATATATATATATATGCCTATAGGTGTATTTATAGTGCACTTGATCCGGCAAGGGATCACGTGTGTCAGGGATTGATTCAGATAAATGAAATAACCTACCAATGAACAGTGCAAAGCTAGTATCTAACCAACTTAAGTACTTTCGACTCTTAATGTGTCTTGTGCAAAGTCAGATACAAAACATAGACAAGACAAACAAATAAAACATGAAAGCCGTTAAGTTTGGAAACATTTACATGGTTGTTCCTACAGGAATTAAACTAATAAATATATTACGTTTCAACTAGTTTATTTCAACATAATACATTTAAAGGTTTAATTACTGTTTAAAAACCATGTAAAGTGTTTCAAACACAACGGTTTTGTGTTTAGTTGTGTTTTCTTGTTTATGGAAACACAGCATATACTGCCAATATTCTACGGCAACTGCAACCCAAACCCTGTTCTGACATCGGTGCTGAACCCCTCATAGAATCAAGCAATTTAGAATGCGTATGCATCTAGTATGCCTATGTTTGAACAGTTATAACAATTCATAAAATACTTTTTAATGTATATATGTTTGTCTGAAGGGTTATATTATTCAGGAAAATACGGATTAAACTGTCATTTACTTTCAGGTGTTTCAACCACAGCAAACGAAGTGACAGAATCAACGCCCGCTTTAACAAAAAGTGAGTATACTCTCACCTGTTAATGTTATTTTCTATAAGCAACTATCTTGTGCGACCTGTGCTGCACGAATATCACACACAATTTGTATTTGTACTTTAATTTAAATCCTAACCTCGCCAGTACCAAGGTATACGATGTATGAAATATCTAATTACGGAGACGGGTGTGCACGTGATCAAATGCACATTTAAAACCGATCTTCAAGCAACTATTTTTGTAGTTGTGCGTTGGTCTGGAACGAAAGCATTTTTTCACCTGTAAGCTGACGGAGTTGTCTTAGTCTCGCAGGAGTTGTGGGTTCGAAAGCCACTATAAACTTCATAATATTTCTCTCGTAATAATTCTCCTTAGGTCCGTGCAAAGAATATACGTGACATATTCTTATTATAGCAAATAATATAGCTAATTTAATTTGAATCCAAACCCTGTTCTGACATTGGTGCTGAGCCCCTCATAGAATCAAGCAATTTAGAATGCGTATGCATCTAGTATGCCTATGTTTGAACAGTTATAACAATTCATAAAATACTTTTTAATGTATATATGTTTGTCTGAAGGGTTATATTATTCAGGAAAATACGGATTAAACTGTTATTTACTTTCAGGTGTTTCAACCACAGCAAACGAAGTGACAGAATCAACGCCCGCTTTAACAAAAGGTGAATATACTCTCACCTGTTAATGTTATGTTCTATAAGCAGCTATCTTGTGCGACCTGTGCTGCACGAATATCACACTCAATTAGTATTTGTACTTGCTGTCTAGTACTTTTTCATGTGCCTGAGACTACTTGCTTTTATTCACAAACTATCAGAATCATGATTCTCTGTAGTGTAAATATCTGCTATAAGTACAAAGTAAATAATAATCCGGTAAACAATTGTTTGAATATGTTTTAAATTATCATACATATATATTACTTACAGTGTAGTGAGACTATCCTTTTAAACCATAAAATCAGTTGGTTTGGGATATATATTATAGAATGAGTTTCTCGTCAATGTATTTTCCCTTCAGAAAACTATATAATTCTAACTAGTACCTTTTATATTACAAGAATGCAGACAATGAGAATGCATTTATATCGTAGCTCAATTCAATTTACATCTGCATCTAAGTTCCGACAAAACTAACCAATACATGCATTGTAGTATGTTTTATTTCTATATGTAATTGTTAATTTCTACTATGTCAACATATACAAACCTTGATAGCAACTAGTACTACTTTCATTAAAAACTAGCGGTAAGACATCTTAATATTTAAAAAGATTCCACTCTAGGCCTACGGCCTCTAACAAACACATTCGTGTGCACGTTCAAGTCCAATACACATATGTTCTGTTTTTGATTCACGTCAATGCCTTCAAAGAATGAATGCTGGGCAGAACTAATTATCTATTACATATATTAATATGGTCGAACACTTAATCACAAGCATTTTTAGATAAATATATATTTACCACAAAGTAAATAGAAGTGTGCATAAGGTACGACACGTTTCCCAATATCGAAACAATTAGAAAACAACATTAACACTGTCGTTTGAATAATGCTGAACAAATAACAACCTTTCATTTTAATCGATTACGCCAGGAAAGGAAAAACATATGAATGAACTAATTAATGGAGTGTAATATACATAAAGATGATGTTTGCAAGTAATTCTGGGATTGCAATTGTCATGTATTCCAATGTAGCTTATATTTGTTCTTCGTTACTATTACCAGCAAACTGACTGGCATTCCCATTTGAATCTATATATGTTGCCTGTATTAATGCAACCATCCTAGCAATATATTTTTAAGTCATGCCCAGTGACACCACCTTTTGAGATACTTGCAGAGATCTATGTTCAAAATATGTTCAAGCTTAGTTACCTTAAGCTTGCTTTACGACAACATCGAGGCTAGTGTGGTCAGAACATGTTTTATTATATTCTAAAAGAGGCTCTGATAGAAGAAAATAAAACAGAAACAGTGACAGAAGAAACCTAAAGGAATATTTATGCTTTATTTTTCTACTACATCAGGCTTTATGGACATTAAATTTGTCCCAAAAGCATGTTTAATGTCGACAGAGCCTGATGTAGTAGAGAAATAAAACATAAACGAGTGAATCATATTGTGGAATTAATACACTTTTTCAATATGTGATATTTTCGACTCTCTCTCTCTCTCTCTCTCTCTCTCTCTCTCTCTCTCTCTCTCTCTCACACACACACACACACACACACACACAAAGGAACATATGCAATCATTATAGGCTACATACACAACATGTCATACATGATTTCCACCAAATATATGTTTCACACGTTTGGATACGGCCACGTTATTAGTAAACGAGAATTGCGATGTTATGTGTGTTGTTGAAGCAACATCAGAAACATTGCATTTTTAAGTACAAACCAGACGATTTAACTTTTAGCCTTATATAACGTCTGTCTTCGACGGGATCCGTAATAAAAAGTACCCCTCCCTCCATTCCTCTCTCTCTCTCTCTCTCTCTCTCTCTCTCTCTCTCTCTCTGAAAAAATTACTTTTTCATGTACATATTTGTCAGTTCTAGTAAACACTAGAATGTATTGCAACAGCTATGGGAACAAGCCCTCTGTTTTATACTAGTAAAATGTATTCTCTACCTAGGATGCATATGAACCACTCTCCAATTTTGGCAACAAAATATCAAGACAAAAGTGATCGAGCATCTCCAAATTGTTTTAATCTAACCATTTGCATATTTCCCTACCGTGAATTTCACATCATGCATGTTGACTATATAGTCCAATGTTCATAAGGCGGGTTAATGTATGGGTTGCAAATGACAACACCATTCCAAATGGCAGTTCCCGGAATTAGGACCAAAACACACGTGAACGTTAATATCGCAGACTGTGTGACCTTATTCTACATCCACAAAATTTACATAATCTGAAAATGTATTCATTCAGCAGACAAGGACTGTTTGTGTGCAGCTTCTTTTTTCAACGAAGGCGGTAATTAAAGTTTGCGTTTAATATTAGTAATTGGACTCAATACTGCCCTAATTTGTTAGTTTTATTTCTTTAATGTATTATATAAAAATTATCTAAACCCGTACCAGCCTATTTTGGAGTTGTATTATTTTGTTTGTTTGCTGAGATATCACTATCAAGCGTATTTGAATTTATATGACAATAATTGGATAAAGTAATAAAGTAGGGTAAGTCCATATTTAACCCATCACACATATTCCTTTAAGTAGCATCAAGGTCTTGTGTTTCTATTACAAAATTCGTAATTGGCATCTACAATTACTAATATGTAGCACCTGATTATTTATATACTTGGGATTAATATATGTAACTACAATTAGTAGATATATTCATTCATGCGTCAGCAGGTGGTTGTCCTTCATATTGTATCTAATAGATAGTGACATTTCAAACTAAATCCCATTGATAACGCAACGGTGATGATGCAACAATTTTAACGGTAAAAATCATTGAACTTTCAAAAGTGCAACGTTATATTATTGCCGATAATATTTCAGTTCGAGATGAAAATCTCCATGTAAAATGTTTTAATTTTGCAGTGTTTCTTTAAGATTACATATAAACTATAGTATGTATGATTTGTTTATTCAATTAATTTTATGTGTATACATCACATTTTGTACAACTGTCTTAAATGTACAACCATAGATTCAAGCTCCACGAGAGGACCATCTTTAGTACCTTCGGCTGAGATACTGGATACTGGAGAATACACAACATCACTTTCACTCTCTGTGCGACTGACATCACCTGCCAATGATGGGATTACATGTGAGTATCATGTTAAGAAGACGATCTGGTTCTGTAAACATAATACAAACTGATCAAGCTTGCCATGGATTGTATTGGGTTGGGATTACGGTATGTTTAGATTGAGAAAGAGATTTTGTATATTGTCTCACATTTGAAATCTGTGCCATCATTGATAACGATATCCTTACGAAACCCATATTTAACATTTCATTCAAACGTCATTGAGAAATCACTTATATTCAGTTTACGGTAAAATGAATAATGGCTGGTATAAGTGTGACACATAATCTTGATATTAGGAGCGTGATGTTGTAGTACAAATAGAATATTTAAATTCAGTTTGGTATGAGAACGTATCCTCTCTCTCTCTATTTCTCTCTCTCTCTCTCTCTCATTCTCTCTCTCTCTCTCTTTCTCTTTCTCTCTCTCTCTCTCTCTCTCTCTCTCTCTCTCTCTCTCTCTCTCTCTCTATATATATATATATATATATATATATATATGCGGAAACTATTCAAAATTAAATTACGTGTTCGCCAAGTTTGTGGATTCCCTTTTCTGGCCCTATTCGTATCATCATATGTGAAATCAAAATATGACTGATGTCACAGATTAGCAAGTTTGATTTTCGCATATCTACGTATCGGAGACACGAAAAGAACTTTCTCATTTAGTAATTATCATCGCAGTTATAACGAAATTACACATAATTACTATTCTTTTTTTACAGAAAGAAGAGCACACTTTGGACATTAAATAAGTTATAATAACCATAATGATGTACGCTTGCTGTGCTAAATAATTTTCTAATGCAAGTTTTTTTTTTTGATTTAGTCAGAGCCGAAGGTAGAAGGTGTAATGGGATGGATGTGTGTTAATGGTTGGTGGTTGTATATAAAAAAGAATAACAATAATAATAATAATACTACGACTACTACTACTAATAATAATAATATAGCCCACCACTTTTGGTACTCGATATCTAGAAGATGACCACCCTCGATATCATTACCCCAGTTCGAGTAAATATATGTGACTAAACTTATAGATGTAAATAAATATAGAGATATGAGCAGATACATTGAACAAACAAATACGAGCTCCCGTACAGATGAACAAATCTTTTAATCAATTTAAAAATAACAACTGTGAAAATTCCTTACATTAGGAATATACTCTGCTTTTAAATACAAACTTTCATCGAATTACAAGAAAACTCAAATAGATTGAAATAAACTAGCCGATCTGTTACTGATAGCTTTAGTTCATCTTATGATCGAGTGAAACAATCGAAGTCAACGCCTTATACGATTTCATAACCAGCTATTCCCTAGTCTGTTCGGCTTCTTCTGTAGCTGTTAAGATCTTGGATCCCAGGATGATACATTCTACCATCCGTCTCCGGATACTCTCAGAATACGTCTAGAAATTAGTACAAGTCAGAATTGCGTCAATGGAATATACGCTCACTGCACTTCCCTCTTTTGTTTCTTCAGCATACGTCTAAGGGTAACGTCACACCACACGTCCCAATAGCTATTTTCTCCCTTTTAAATGAATATAAAATAGACAACCTAAATTTCCCGTTATATATGATACAAGAGGGAGGGGAACTTGTATTAAGCCGGCTCGGTATGAGATATTTCTATCAGTAGTATACAAATGATAAGGCTATTAATCGACTACTCATGTCCTAAAATGACCCTAATTAGTCGAATGGCTAAGTTGTCATGCCTTGACCTTACACATTAACGCACAAGGCTTGGGGTTCTTCCAGCCCTCAATTTACATAGCAAATAAATGGGATACAGTACAACCTTTCAGTCAATATACCATTACTCTTAATTATACGTGAAATCTAAATTCTGTTAATTTAGACGGATTCTCGTAAACACATTAACTAATGCAATGCATTGAAGTCTTAGAACCTAAAACTTATGCAAACAAGACGACAAATTCAAATAATTCGTCATATATATATATATATATATATATATATATATATATATATATATATATATATATATATATATATATATCGCATCAACAAATTATATGTAATTGTCACATTACCTTTGTGTACTTGTCAATCCAAAACTGTTGAACACACGTTTTAACGAGGGAATTTCATACAAATATCTCCCGGAGTCTCACTGGTTATTTTTCTCTTGCATACAACGTTTAGACTAATTAAAATTTGTATGAGTGTGATATTAAACCCTATTAAATTTTGTGGGAGAACACGACCCGTATTTAACGTAACCAATCAGAATCAAACATTGGCTGCCCCTCTCTTTTACCGAGGCGCCAAAGTCGGTTCAGCTTGACCTGGTAGTTTGCGTTACAGAATTTCTGCGATTCTCAATTTTGACAACTTTAGCATGAAAATGAAGTTTAACGTGTCCTGATAGTCCGTATGGCTTTTGGATAAACAAAGGTTTAATTAGAAACAAAATTCACCTTTCTAAAGGACCTTACCGATCACGGCAGTATGGCGATATGATTCGTGTTTGTTTTCATAAACCTAACTAATGGTTCTCTGGTTTCAAATGATGTATTTTTGATAGATCGCCAGACATTTGCCCCTTCGCATAGGGTATGTTTATTTATTGTGATTTTTATACTGAATATTTTGGTTTTGTCTTCATTTTGTGGAGATTTTTTTTCATTTTTGCTTTATTTTGTTTTGTTTTATCAACTACTTGATCCTCTTCCTATACATTATGCATTAACATCTCTGTCGTTACAGCTAGTTTGCTTGTTCACGTCATGTATGTCGTCATCGCAGCGATGGGGCTAATAATTATGATGATTGGCTGTTTGATATGGATTCAGCGGAGTAATAGATATAGTCTGAAAGCAGGTAAAATAATTCCCAGTCATATTTTCTTATCGCAGGTCCCTTAGAGGATGGTTAGTTGAAAATAAGACAAGAAAACAAATGTCTCATTTGAACTTCTCTTGTCATTGATGACAAATATGTGCAATGGAGGTCACATTTCACTATCTCTCTCACTGGCTGACATTAATATTGATGCGTGCAATTGTGTATCAAACATCATTTAGACCTCTGATCTGTTAGGAATTATACTGAAAGTGTCATTTTATTCTTTACGCATTTTGTGACGAATTATTTCATTTTGTAGTTTTGCATTGGCTATTTTTTACTTTTGATACGCTTAAAATTCAATACGAAAGCACGTAAACATTGTCTATGCATATTTAAGTATCATATTCAAAGAAATAACATTGCATATGTATTTGCTACGTCCTTAATTGTGGCGTGTAGTGTGAAAACCTTGTTGTATATTACTTACGTGAAACCTAGTGAGGGAAAAAAATATTTTCATATTGTGATATATGTTTTATATATTAGAGATCATCACTGGTTATTCTGCTGCATGTTCTTAAGTTGCCAGCTGTATGGTTAGCGTTATTGAAAATATAAATGATTGTCGTTTTCTAGTGCAGGAACTGGTCCTCGCGACATCCAGTTCCACACTTAATTCTGCACCCTCCGCAATAAGGAAACAACTGCCAACAGCGATCGTAAACGAAGAAGAACTATGCCGATTAATTCGTTCTACCCCAGTTGGAAATGCCCAAAGTGCGCTCAAATACCGTTCAAATCCGGATAATTCGCCTTCATGTGATACACAGTCCACCTTCGCCATGTCTATACCAATATTAGAGGATGGCAAACCAGATTGTCCGACCGTCTGTATATCAGGTTCAGCAGCAAGCAACACAGCAGTTGACCTCAGTCAGCCTGACGAGTTTCCGTATTATCCCTATGCCAGGGTCAAAAAGGGACCAAGATCTCTATTCACCAATAATAGTATGTGTGTGTGTTATTACATCATTCCATTGTATTTATAACATGAATATTATCTAATATATTCAGTTGTTTCTTTTACGACGATATATTATGAATTATAGATTTAAGTTAGACGTAGCTAAGTTGGTGACAAATGCAGACACAGGTTCCATTTATTATCCACAGTGACTCAGATTATCTTTGTTGTCTGTGTGTATCTGACGGAAGTCAATCATTTAATCTAGTTATATCTGAGATTGCAAATACGATGTTCTTCGATTGATTCATTCGACTTTACATATATCGTTTTAATAGTAGTAATTGTAGCAGTAATAACATCAGTATATATAGTAGTAGAAGTCTATGTAGATGCAGTTGTAGTTCTTGCCCTAAAGTCTAACGATCACTCCATCATCCATTCATCCATTTAATTACTATTTTGCTTCAGACCAGTTTGCCTTCTCGTCCGTGCCTGACGGTGAATTTTCAGATGGGTATAAAATGGTTAATTTTACACTAGGGAATGAACCAAGAAACACGTTCCAAAATCTGGAAATCGTTTCTAAGGCGACTATCCCGGTGAACGTTTCGTTGCAAGGTCAGTATTCTTGCGGTTATTTGGACTATCCTGTACACCAAAAAAATGTATTTATACTAGATGTCGCGTTAATAAAATTGAGGTATCAACCACAAATATGGTTTAAACCTGACCACATATTCATAAGTACATGCTTTCTCCGTTCAACATTTAAAGAAGGAAGTATGTTTTCTATACAACAGTAAAGATTCAAAAAGTCTAACGTGCATCATCGGTTGATAAGTATTGAAATACCATATTTTCTAGAATGAAAGTATTCACATATACGTTTTCACTATCATAAGCAGAAAAAGACAATACAAGAAACAACTACGTCCGTGATTCAAAGAATGACGATGGATATGAAACCTGTGGAAATATCAAGCACATGAGCTGTATGGAACATGTCAAGGTTAGAACGTGATCATTGCTGAACATTATTATAATATATATATATATATATATATATATATATATATATATATATATATATATATATATATAACTGATGCATATTTCATGATTCCACGGAACAAAATATGTTTATTGAAACCCAAATAAAGTAATGGTAATAGCTACCTATATACATCAAGTGGAATATTTAGTAACATATGTAATTGGCAATATAATAGACCTATTATGAATATTCAAGTACAAACCGTTAAGGACCACTTTTAACCACACATAATACCGGAATTTTGAAGTTGTAAAACAATTGCTACTCTTGAGTGGTACTTGATGGACAGCAGGTCTCAAGAGCGATTGCGACGTCAGTCAGAATTATAGATAATATTACCTTGTTATTTACACAGTTGCTACTAATTTTCTATCAAACCTTACCACATTAGTACGTACGATAGCATTTATCTACGTTCGCGTCACGTTACATACATACATACATACATACATACATACATACATACATAGTTCATTGCAATGATATATGGGAACCTGAGTGAACGACTGATCTAAAGCGCTCTCCTTTACAGATCACTGTCATCTCACCTTTGTATGTGTGGGTTCGATTCTCAGATACGGCCAGTGTGGGTATGTGAGACAGCTTGCCAGTAGCTACTTGTGGGTCGGTGTTTATTTTGGGAGGATTTCCCAAGTTCTTTCTCCACCATTAATACTGGCCGCAATGTATAGCCTATCGTGTGATGAAAATTGGCGTTAATCCCTACAACAACAACAACAACAAGAACAACAACAACAATGACATATACTTACACATGTAATAATTCATTAAAAATTGATTTCTAAATCAAGTTAAACTTAGGACGTATGACACATAATGAATTAAAGTTTGCTGTCATTGCATTGTAACGTGCAGCAAAATAACTCGGTGTCGGAAACGCGTACAACTTGGCTTTAATAGTAGTTCCATATAATGGGACGTATTTTCATGCCACGTAAGTGTTTATAGGACGAGATCTCGGGATTTTCAGTTATAAATCAAGGCTTAAGTCACTGGAATAGCGTTTCAACCAGTGTCAAATGTCACATTTTATACATAAATTTTTTTGCACGCCCATCTGGTGTATATACGTTTATACTCACTTTAATGTGCATGCATCGAGTCACGTGGTTTGTGCTTTACGCCTGGGTCAAATAGAGGTTACATAGCATATTATTTTTTTGTTACGTACGGTTAGTGGATATTGTCGGAATATCAATATTATATAAGCTGGGACCCTGGGTTCACTACAGTATGTCACCAAGAAATGACACATGGATTCCATTCAAACTATAAGTTTGATACGAGCCGTTAATCATACACAACGATTATCACAACTGTAAATCCCATAATTGTTCAGTCATTTTAATTTTGTTTTATAAAACATCCCCAATTTCCTAGCTCCCCTCCCATGGACTGATACTGCACTATAAACCATTTTGCACAACGACAGTTAAAACAAAACACAATGTCCCAATGCCTGACGTATTTAACTGTATACAGGGCGTTTCAAGCTGTTTGTACCCTAAGAAAACAAATATTCGTGTACGTACGGGAGGGAAAACATGAGTCCCATGTTTTCTTTTAAACGTTAGGGCATAATATACAGTTGAACTGTGTGAGTTTTATTATTCTCTGCATTTCTAACAAAATAACTACAACACTAAGGTTTATTTTAATGCATACCAGGGTTATATCTGCTTGACTGACTGATAATCGAGTGACTGCATTGTTGATAAAATAACAAAGGAAGTATGCCATTCTTTCATATGTTAATTGTGTTCGATTCGTACATGTCATAATTATGATATTTACTCAAACACACGTACTCATGTATACATATAATATTCTCCAGGTTTCTGAGGATGAAGGGGCCGTGACAGACAAAGATCAGGAGCCAAAGAATTGCACGACTCCACGCGGTGAAATGCATAGTGACTATGCTGACATTTATATATAATTAAGAGTACAGTCCGCACTGGAAAAAGAAAACCCTGAAAAGAATTCTATCTTTCCAGATGTGTTGAACATTATCTAGAACAATACTTGAAAAAAAAATGTCACATTTAAATCTGATGAAAATGAATTAATGACGGCATCATATTTCCAAAGTGCATTTTTTAGTTCAGCAAACATTTGATTCTAACTTAATTTATACGTGGCTTGTGCACATGGTATATATATATATATATATATATATATATATATATATATATATATATATATATATATATATATATATATATATATATATATATATATATACTTAATTCTCATCTATATTCACAGAGAGAGATAGAATATTGAATTCTCATATATACATAGAGAGAGAGAGAGAGAGAGAGAGAGAGAGAGAGAGAGAGAGAGAGAGAGAGAGAGAGAGAGACTAATAATGTACTCCGACATAACGGAAAGTTCTGTTCTATCCCTGTAATCTACGGAGGAATGCTTGATAATAGTAGTCTGAATTATTAGATTATTCAAATAATAGTATCAGGTTTTATAATTTTTAATTCGTTCTCTGCGGAGATTCGAACTCAGTTCCTAGGGTAAATGGTATGGAGATTCGAACCCAAGTCGGCAACTAAACGAAACCCAACACCTTGCATGCACACACCAACCCATATCCCCTCATGACTAAGCATACATCACCAAAGAAGGATGTTACTTAATTGGTGTTATATGCACTTGTGTGTAGCAGATTCACTAGTATGACGACCTAATATTTAAATCTCATCTACTCAGTTTTTAAACGCATTACTACAAAGTTTAAATTACGCGGTTACAGTGGTTCGTGTTCGATATTAGTTTACTTACAGAAGCGAATTTATAAACCACCATAAATAATTACCCTACTGCGTGAAACATTTCGCGAAGTTAATGTTTTAGTTGAGAGTTCAATTTATGTCTGTTTTATGATACTTGTTATGTTTAGGCAATGTAATTAATATAAATACTAGGTTGATAAATAACTTATCAACAATGTAAATGCGGATTAGTCAGTTTTTTTTTTTATTCCTTTGAACCTGGAACTTAGTACAAAGTATTAAACTCAGTTGATATTATATTTGATATTGTGGGTAGTTCGACTGCGTATTTAATTCTCTTAATCTGACGATTTATTTCACGAAATTATGCAATACTCTGTTCTAACCCGAGGAACTTGCTTCTTTCTATATCAATCCTGTAAATGTCTATTCCCTTGTCCTGACACCTAGTGGTGCTGTATAAGGCTGACCCAGTATTTGCAGTCTACCAACATTGTTGTGTGTCGTTATTATTGGTTTGAATAGGGTATGATTTTATTTGATTTGACATTTATGTAGTAAAATATCGATGTACGGCTCAGCGATAAAACGGACATAATTCAGTAAGTTTAAGATTGCAATAAAGTTGTTATCTAGTCATTCATAGATGCGGTGCAGAAGTGTTCATTACATTCTGCAAGTGACTTGTCGTTGTAATGGCACATCTAAAGTGCAAATTTTCATAAGATAGGTCTAGTTCATTCTTTTAGTTCCTAACGAACTGGAACAGCTACCTTGAAAAGAAGCATTTACTGCAAATATAATACCTGCAATATTGTAAAATTTATCCATTAGCTGATACTCCTGTATGTATATATTATATCATTTACGTTTAATGCCAGATATACATCACACACACGCACGCACGCACGCACGCACACATTATCATAACCTCAGATGCTATCAAAATTAATAGCGAAATATGTTTACTTGATATACAGTTGTAAAGCTTTATTTAAAGAAATGAGATCACTAATTGTTCAAGGAATTCTTTCCCAATAAATTCAAGGTAAACACAAATGTAAAGTTAGCTCCCTTAACATCGATATTTAGCATGCGTAGTACGTACGGATTATTCTGTTTCCGCTCAACAATCAACTAAATGGGACATGTTAGAAGGTAAACTTGATCTATGTAAAAAGCTTCTAGCTCTAACAACACACCAACATTAGCAAAGATGTGTATTTTCTAAGCATCTTGTTGTTTACAAAAACCATTGTCATTCATTTTGATTTAATGTATGATAAGGATATGTATGAGGTTTGTATTTGTTATTTTATTTTGAAAATCACTAGTTCTAAAAAGAAATAAAATGTATTGCATTTAATCGGAGTCCCTTCATTCCCTTGTTTCGTTTTAACATTATTTCATTTTTCGTTCATTCTCTCTCTCTCTCTCTCTCTCTCTCTCTCTCTCTCTCTCTCTCTCTCTCTCTCTCTCTCTCTCTCTCTCTCTCTCTCTCTCCCCGCTCCGGTGGTCTAGTGATTAGAGTTTCCGCCGTTGGAGCGGGAGGTCGTGGGTTCGATTCCAGGCCGCGTCATACCAAAGACTTACAAAAATGGTACTTATAACTGACTGTTTGGTGCTCAGCATTAAGTGGTTAGATTAGTGTTAGGACTGGTTGGCCTGGTGTCAGGATAATGCGCCTGGGCGGGACATCATGCCCAATGTCTGCGGTATGATGCCCCAGTGCTAGACCTCACTGCAGACATCGTAGTGATATGACTGGAAAAAATGTTAAAGCTACGTTCAAAATCTTAATCAAACAAAAACTCTCTCTCTCTCTGTCTCTCTCTATTTTCTCTCTGTCTTCCTTTCTCTCTCTTTATCTCAATATAATTCACTAGTGTAATTAATCTTTGGCCTTAAACAAAGAAATAGAATACGTTCAAAAAAAATAAAATTAATAATTTATTTCCTGAAATAGAAAGTTAAAATGTACACATAAAGGACAGTCATACAAGTTATATCACTGGTTTTTAAATAAGTTTCATTGTTGAATGTGCTGATGTGCCCGTTATCTTCGGTGTGAATGTTTCAGTTGTCTGAAATGTAACGAGGTGTTAACAGTCTTTTGATGTATCACGGTAAAATAATTCGAAATTGATGAGTTAGTACCAAAAATATAGATGAATGTTTTGTAAGTCTAGTGAATAGATATAAAAAAATTAATCCACTCAAATTAAAAGATGAACACAGTAATAAGTCTGATTAGCTCCTGGATGTTAAGGTAAGAATGCTTTATTTTGAATTTGAAATCATTAATAATAAAAGCTAAGACACGATAATACAGCCAGGATGTAGGTATCTTGCTTTATAAAGCATTGACAATTGTTGATAAGTCCTTGACCCAGATTCAAATAAACATGTTTACCTGCAATAAAAATAACCTGAATATTAATATATACTCATAAATAAATATTAGCTAGACTTTATATTTTTATCCCAAAAATGCCATTAGTCAGGTAGATCATTATATTGCAGTCGGCCTAAGGTCAGTTCCAAAGTATAAGCTAACAGAATATGCAATCAAGAAGAAAAACCAACAAACAATACAAAGTAAATATGCATAACACGAAAAATAAACAAAGATTATTACATCGAAGACATTGGTACGCGGACGGAAATGAATCCATTAAATGTGACGAGAACATTTGAAAATTATTAGTAATTATTCGTGTTACAATTACAGTGGATTCGGGAACGTCAGTAGATGGAATAGATGTCAACCTATATCTGTATGTGTGTTCAAAAATAAGAATATTGCCATTGATTTTTTTGTGTAATGAATGTATTCTTCACTAAAACGATAACCGGTTTAAACGCTATCAATATAAAAGTGTTCAGTATACGTTTAGAGAGTAATTTGTCTTTACACACCAACACACCAAACGACTTACCATCTTTATCTGTCGGGCTCTGTCTCTGTCTCTGTCTCTCTCTCTCTCACTCTCTCTCTCTCTCTGTTGACAATTGTGAGTTTACGTGATATTGGAGAAGTGGAACATCAAAACAATATATGGTGATACATACGTCACCTAAATGCTACACTATGTACGCTGAGAGCATGTAATATATATTGTTTTTAAATTACAATCAAATGAGTATAGCCCTGCCTATTTTGTCACTTAGTAATAATTCAGCACAGACGCCCGACCTAACCTGCTACAATATGTAGTAAATACATTTCCTGGGATTAGTCAAAAACTATAGAGATGGAGTGGAGATCGCGAGGTTTTAAAGAATGGAGACAAACATATAGGATAAGAAGTTGATAATCGTCATAAAATCCTAGAAATATACGTAACATTGAAAGCATTTGTAAAAAATGTCTGGAGAGAAGTCTGTGTAATTTATGTTAGCTTTGAACTAACTAACATTCTCTCGTAGTGGTGTTAGATTGTGTGGACAATGTAAGGAATAGAGTTATGTCAGTTTCGTAAAACTAAAATCTCGGCTGTACTACGAGAAAAGATCTGATTCTAAATTGATGACGAGTTGTTTCCATCGTACCCAACTCTCTTTCTCTCTCTCTCTCTCTCTCTCTCTCTCTCTCTCTCTCTCTCTCTCTCTCTCTCTCTCTCTCTCTCTCTCTCTCTCTCTCTCCATTGCAACATATAATGTTTTATAACCGTTACCAAATATATATTGATGTATAAATATTGATGTAGAATTGCCCCTTTTTACAGAAAGTTTGAGATGAAATACCAAAATAATTTTATCTGCAAAGAAAAGTAGTTCCGAATTATTCCGTTTCTCTTTCTCACGGGGGTAATTGTGTCCTCCCAACACCTCTTTCGCCGCCACATCACAAGCGTGCACGTATAATGGACTAAGAGTATGCATATATGAGAACATACGGTTCGGTAGGTAATATTAACGGTACTGGTGTTCACCTGTTTGCCTGTTTTGTGTATTATTTAGCATGTAAGGACATACCTACATAGGCAGACACAGGTTGTACAGGTAACATACACAAAGGTACTCTTAGCGCAAATTCAGATTTTAAATTAGAGGCGACCTTTATTTGGAATACATATGTATATTTATTGATGTAAGGGTTAAATCTAAGGTGTACCAGCATTGGGTTGATTAACGTGCTATAGAAAATTTATGAAGCGAGGGAAGAAGTAGTGACTGGTTAAAGACGTAAGAGGGATTAGTGCTTGGCGAGTAAGTGTCACCGACAGCTCAGAGGAGTAGTTTTTACATGAGAGTAATCCAGAATGACACTCACCCACGTAACAGTTATTCTTCGAACAAACGTTCCTCCCGAGTCCATACAAAAGGAATTTCTTAGCAAAATGACAACGTTTATCTCAAATCTGTTTGGTGCTGAGACGGGGGTAAGTTCGTTTCTTTTCACTTGCTTAGTTTTATAAATTAATATCTGATTTTGGCATTTTATTTTAAATAATTTATTTCCTTAGCTTTGCATCTAAATATAAAGATTAATTTTAGTGTAAGTTCCGATTTTCTTTTGCCTGTTTTGAAGTCTAAATTCCATTCTTTTTAGAGGATATTCGTTGCAATATTTCGTAAATTTCTACTGGAGAAAAAATGGCATAAATATTTGTCCAGACAAACACTGCTATCATAACAACAGTGAAATGAGATATGTGTTAATGCGTTGGTGGGGGGGGGGGTGTCTAAATTTGCACAGAATTGTTTCAAAAATTTCTTGTAATTTCTTTATCTGTACTAAAAACGTACATAAGTATTTTTAGACAGCTAAATTAGTATTCCATCCGATTTTTCAATCGTACATTCTAATCGACTGGAGGCAGTGGATTAGAGAAATCGATACACGGTACTTCATTCTGCACGAATCGTTGGCGAAATGTTTAGGTTGCTATACAACGGTAATCTATTAACATTTACTTGTCTTTCGTTTAAGCAATCCGCGTATAATATGTAGATTCAAGCGAGCGTGTTTTACGAACGAAAGGAAAGATATTCCCAAAATAGCACTGGTATTTTATTTTCGTTGCATTCCATAGTATTTTCAATATATTCTGGTCGAGTAATATCCATTGCTTTTTTCTTATTATTTGTACACTGTTGTACCCTTTGACGACAATAAAACCAAATAAATACCTTCTCGTGTTTCATGCCGTATTGCAATCATACGTTATCACCCGATGACAGGGACTTATGTCTACTAATACTCAATACAGGTACATGATGAGTCTGAATTTTAAAAAACACTCAACCGATATTTTTTTTTATAAAATGTAATATTTTTTTCTTTTGCACCCTTCTTTGTGTTTGAAGTCTTTTCTCATATATTCTAGTTCATTTTAACACGCGACACAAGGGAACGTGCCGTTCCAATAGATAAGTAGCTATACGGTACGAAGTTTATCCAAACGTCGAGGCCTTTCTAAAAGATTAAATTATGTCCTATTCATGAGGGGATTGCATTATCAATGCGATATTTACATGCTCTGATAGAATGAATACCTTTACGAAGCATTTAAAAGCTTTAAGTTTGTTGTAAGAATCAAAAGACCAAATATCGTCTTTATAGTCTTTATTTTATTCAATTATACCAATTAATGATCACTGCATGACGTGTTGAATATGATAACAAAGAAAATCAAAGGTGTGTGCGTGTATGATTAGGAATTTTAACGTAGCTTAAAGAATTTTGTAGTCATATCGCTACGATCTATGCAGTGTGGCAGTTTATAGTGATGTCTAACACTGAGGCATCATGCTGCATGCACATAGCATGATGTCCCCACCCAGTCACATTATCTTGACAGCAGCCAGACCAGTTCTAACACTAACATCTTAAAGATGAGCGCCTAGCGAGGCAGCTGTTAGTACCCTTTTTTGTAAGTATTTGGTATGACTGGGCCTGGTTTAGAAACCACGATCGCCTGCTTAAGAGGCGTACGCTATCACCACTAGACCATCGGATGAGTCAGATCAAAGGTACTTGATGTACAGTTCTTCTTTGTTGACCTTTAGGAAATATATAATTGAATACAATCATTAGCGCCATTATGTTCACGTTAATTATGAGTGACAGCAATTGACACCATTATATTGTGTTTTAATTTAACATTTTCTTGTAATATATAAATATAAACGAAATTTAGAATAGGTGGTATGTTTGTTTAGGCGAGGTAAAGGGGTCCGTTGAAGAGAACGAATAACACGTTCCTTACCGTTATTATACAAGTGTCCTTTTTTGACGTGACACACATAGTAATAGGGCAACATAGCTAATGTTCCAGGGAGTGATCAGTTTGAATGCTATTAAATGTAAGATCAATCAGATAGAAGACTTTGCAAAGCTGAAAATAGACCCACTTTATCGACCCTCTTTCATTGCCTATTATTCCAATGCAAAATATGGCGTCACGCCTTTGTAAATTGGATATTGATAGTCTCACGTGTATAGTGAATACAGTAAAGTTCATTTGAAAGTTATATAGAGAAAGAGCGAGAAACAGAAACACAGATTTGTTGTTTCGCTAATATAACTGTCGCCACCTAACATTAAAGTTTCCCAATGAATCAATATATCTGAGAATGGTCCATGTTTACGGTATTCAACAGATTTCAAGTATACGGATCCTGAGTGGTATAAAGCTCTCGCTTTTAGCGATTCACAGCCATCTCCCCTCTGCCTGTATTCCACTCTCGGGTCTACTCAATGTAGGTGAGAGAACTGTCAGTAGTTTTCCCTGGGTCGGTAGTGTTACCATAGTTTATCCGGGTTCTTCCAGCACCATCTAAATACTGGCCGATAGGTATAGCATATCATATCTTGCGCTCAGAAATGAAGTTCAACCAAAAACAACATATTTTCTATAAAAAAATAGTTTCACTTATATATCTTAAATACCACTTTTATAATTAGATATTTTCATTATAATATCATGTTATATTCACATATATTTTAGATATTTTCAATGACACTTTTCTGAATTGTTTCATAATTATTTTGTTTTCTTTTTCTTTGCTTACTTTTTGCTTGTTGAGTTACAGTAATGTAATAAATGGACCTTCCCCTCGAGCATCTACATATTAATTGTTCCTTCCTACGTTCCTCATATGATAGTTTACCTTGACGCGAGTAAACATAAACAAAATTCACTTGATTGCGTTTTTGTATATTCAATTTGCGTCTTGTGGTCCAGAGTGGTGTCTGAACGTTTAATGTCACGTAACATATTATGTTGCTATGCATAATCTTCGAATTTGGGTACATCTCCTGGAATAAAAGTTTGGCTTGAATAAAGACGGTTGCCAGATGAAAATGACCAGCGTTCAAAGAAACGCTCACTGCCTTTGCAACCCTATTATGTTAAAATTTTCCTTTCTGTGATTTTGAAAACATTACATACTATGTCGAAATGTTTTCAACGCGGATTATACTGAAGAAAAGGTGACAGCCATGTCTCACCATATACTAGTTAAGACAATGGTAAACGCTATGCTCGGATACATTTTGTTTTAGAATGTCGTGGTGGAGCTGCATACCAACATCCAGATGATGCGAGCCGGTTCTACGTCTCCTATGATCAACATGAACGTGCATCATAACAGTGACAAGGTGGCGACGGCAAAGGTGGAGCTGGCCGGTAGTATTGCCCAGTTCCTCAGCAGAGAAATAAGCATGCCATTTGACAGGTAAATTAATAACGACTATAAGCGTGCCATTAGACAGGTAAAATAACGACTATAAGCATGCCATTTAACAGGTAAATTAATAACGACTATAAGCATGCCATTTGACAAGTAAATTAATAACGACTATAAGCATGCCATTTTGACAGGTAAATTAATAACACCTATAAGCATGCCATTTTGACAGGTAAATTAATAACGACTATAAGTATACCATTTTGACAGGTAAATTAATAACGACTATAAGCATGCCATTTGACAGGTAAATTAATAACGACTATAAGCATGTCATTTGACAGGTAAATTAATTACGACTATAAGCATGCCATTTTGACAGGTAAATTAATAACGACTATAAGCATGCCATTTGACAGGTAAATTAATAACGACTATAAGCATGCCATTTGACAGGTAAATTAATAACTACTGCTATCCCCAAATTGATTTACTAGAGGGAGAATGAGAATAATGTTGTAGCAAATTTGCATCATTCAATAGAAGTAATGAAAAGATACGAAACTAAACTTATTGACCCAACCTAAAATATGTAACGCGTACATTTCATATTTCACCAGCTTTAAAGCATGAAAACTAATCGATTATAGTCTCACACATTTTTCATTTTTAATTATGAAACTCGGTCAGATTCCATAATAATGGAACAGACAAGTTGTAATCAGCGCCACACTTTTAACTGCTTGCGTGTCTTTCTCAAACATGTAAATAGACCATAGTGCGTCAGATTTGCAATACAAGTAATTTAGAATCAATCAATACACAATTTTATAATATAGATTGTATTGAGGTAGAACTGTGGGATGAACGATTACACATGATAAGTCACCATTCACATTACAGTGTTATAGCATTTATTTCAAAATCAGTGTGAACCATTCTGTGTATGCGTCTCAGCGATGATATATAAAATAACACGTATATATTTGCATTCATTATTTGAAGATAAAATTACTGAGGACAGCAATTCATTCAAATATGCAGATTCAGTCATACACATATAAAGAATTTATTTTTGATCTCAAGAACATCCACCGGAATATAGGTGTGCTTCGAATTGGTAATTTAGTATGGGTTCCATTATATATATATATATATATATATATATATATATATATATATATATATATATATATATATATATATATATATATATATATATATATATATATATATATATATATATATAATTGTCTAGTGAACTTGCCTGGTTATGCGTGCATTTATCTTTGCTTAATTGAATTTGATCGAGATTTACATTTGAAATCATGTTTCATAGATATGTCAGTTCTTAGATGTTTTGACACTCTGATTGCCCGATTTGAAATTAGAAATTGAGGTTCGACGAAATGCGACGCATAATGTTTGACAAAGTCGATTAATGTGGTGTATTAAGAAAAAAAAATAACTGACAGGTAAATGATGTTACAGTGGCTTGAGACATAATATTACATACCTATCATTATGTAGAATCGCCTGATTATTGTTAAACACGCACATTTTGTTCATAGGGATGCAGTTGTCACCATTGTCTGATTGACATAAGACATTCACTACTTTGTTTGGTGAAGCATTGTAAATTTGCAAACTAGTGAGGTGAGAAACAAAATGTCGTTTGTATGATATGTTATAGTAGGATTTCGACATTAATGCATAATGCAATATCCATGATTGATTCGCCATTAGCCCTTACAGTCATATTTTGCAATTGTAGGTGCTCCTTTTACACGTGAAAAAATGGATTGAAATGAACACTGGCAATAGTTATTATACCATACTAGAAGAAATCGCGTTGTATTGTCGTTTTCGTTTGCTTGACGTTGTTGCTGTTAACACACGAACGCATTTCATTTTTTATTAGAGGACTGCTCCTGAATATTCAGAGGTCTGGCATGCTCAAAGCGCCGAATATAGGCAATTGCTAGTTTTCCTCCAAAGAGTAAATTGGAGGCAATGTATAGTTCATGCACACTCTGAAAGCAGGGCATACCCGAAATACACTGATAAGGTTTAAGATTCGTTTCTCTGATATTGTTCTGATGAACAGCTGTTTGTTGTTCCAGTTTTAGTTTTAGCAACATCATGCAAGTAGATAAATGTGGACTATTTACCAAGAGTTTCCCCGTGGTCTGGCAGAACCTAAGCGAAACAAAACTGTTCCGATAAAAATTACTAGATCAGTCAGATTGTAGCATTTCACAAGTTTAGAAACGAATACAAGACCACATAGAGTTAAGGATATTGTTTGAAAGATTCATACAGATACTTAAAGAAAACACGTTATACCACAGACAAATGTCTTGACTGGTAATTCGTGATTCAAAATTACTAGTCTGGCTACAGGGTAGAACATCATGTGGCAAGATGTGTATCCAATGCGACACTGCAAATGGGTTTGAGGAAATTATTTCTCAAGTTACAAAATTATATGACTTAACAATATGTTAATATTCTCCTTTCCGAAAAAATGAAAGACAACTTACTAACACATATATTGACTATACCAGTGGGCAAACATCTCGTTATAAGAGGTCCAACAACAAACAAACAGATTAATTAATGTGTAAACGATAATGATATGTGCTGATGTACGTGAATTGAGTTTCATTTCGTGCCTTTTTCCATCTGTTTTCGCATATATTTTCACTGCGTGCGAGATAACAAGCAAGAAATTTGTGCGGGGGGGGGGGGGGGTCATTACGAAAATATCAATGTGCATCCAAAACAGTATACAAACAAATGCTAGCATAAAATATCTGGAACATAAGCAGTGAAATATGTCGTACGGCACACTACTATACCAATGTCAACCATCACAAACAAAAGACTGCTACTAACACATCAATGAATACAATATATCGGGGCCCCGAGTGGCCGAGTGGTCTAAAGCGCTGTCCGTTACAGACCACTGCCATCTCACCTCTGTCTGCGTGTATTCGAGTCTAAGATTCGGCAAATGTAGTTATGTGAGAAAGCTTGCCAGTAGCTTCTCGTGGGTCGGTGGTTCTTTCCGGGGCTTTCCGGGTTCTTCCTCCACCAATAATACTGGCCGCCATGTATAGCTATATTGTGCTGAAAAATGGCGTTAAACCATAAAAAAACAAAACTAACACATCAATGCAGTATACGCCAGAGAACAGCCCAATAAGTAATATTTAAATATCCATCGATATCTTTTAAATATAATACTTGAAGAGCATGTACACCGACGTTGCATCGAAAGCAAATATAAACAATGTGCGGTACACTAACCGAAATACACATTCAGCGAATACAAATATGGTTTGCTAGTATGTTATTCTTGAAGGGATTGCCAGACCCAGTCAATGTACATGCGACATGCGGACCTTTTCTTACCTTTTATACTTACACCCACCTGCTCTATAGTGTCAAATGTCTGGATAAGCATGACAATATGATGGATGGTAAGGTTTTGTTTATAGACGTATATAATTAAATTGGAAAAATGGCGTGAGTTCAGATTGGATGGAAATGTAAATCGGGGTACATCTGATCTCAGGAAGGAAGTACACTATGGCTAAAACCTTGAATTACTTCAATACTTCTAACCATTCAGCCTAGGCGCTTCGATATTGATTACACGTGACCACTTTGTTGAGGTAATTGGGTAGCACACTGGCTTATTTCACGTAAGATACCAAGGCGATAATTCCCCCCCCCCCCCTTCAACGTAAGAGAAAGAGGCAAATGCACACGACGAGGTTGAACGGAATGGATTCCGATGACAACAAATGACCGAAATAGCTAACACCAGTGATTGATAGACCAGAAAATGAATTCATGTTTCTGATAAAGTATAGGAAAAACGTTAAAGGATAGATAGTTACACAGATTTGAAAAATATATACAGATATATCCCACGCTTTCAACAAGAAAACGAAAACGTTTTACTCGAAATATCAGCACAAAAGCAAGTGAAACAAACTTGATATATTCATTTAAGACCAATGTTAATAATCATAGATTCGCAAAGACAAATATCTTGATTCGTATGCATATTATAATGACAGTGAATGGTGATTGAAAATATCATCCATGGAAACATAAGGCACTTTAAATCTGAATTAACGATCACGTTTATTAAAGGATCCTCTGAGAAAGGAGATAAGGTTGAGTATAGAAATGTTTACAAATATAATCTGACTTAATGACACATTAGTTGAGGATAATGGATAGTGTAGTTGATCGTTCGTCTCATATTATACGCACTAAATATCGGCAGACAATAAGCTATAGAAAACATTGAATGAGTTACAAGGTCGAAAACCTGACACTGCAAAAAGATAATTATCAGCTAATGGGAGGAAACGTGTACACGACTTTGGCTGAACTGACACAAAACAAAAATATCATGCATTCGTATGGATAAATGCAATTAGTGTTTGGTTTATGTCTGATGTGTAATATATGTTAAACACTCCACGAGATATAACATCATAAGTCATTGAGACTCAAATAGTCATACATTCATATCTTTAGCAGTAAATTAATTAAAATCGTTTACAATGTTTTTGAAATAGTATAACAAATTCAGATCGCTTGCAGTAACTTAAAAGGGACAAACGTGTGTCGATGGATTAACAAGATGGCAGATGTGTTGCCCTGGTGACAGAAATGATGGAATGCGTCTTTGTCTTGCGTTTTCTCCATTTGAATGAACAGACATATTCTGTTAAATGTACTGTTCTTGAATTTGTCACAGACAATTATTTGAACATAAATGAGTATTTTTCAATGTAAAAGGCTCGACAGATGTAAAGAAAGATCGTGTTATACAACAATCTGCCAGATTATCGTGCCACATGCCTCCTCGGTGTATTGCATTTAAGCATATTTAATATGTATGAACAAGTAAAATCAAACATGTACATAGATGTTATTCGCTGATAAAAAAAATGCAACATTCGAACGCGACAATGCATTAAAATAATGACAGAAAATGTTCTCACTATAGCACAAACATGCTTAAACAAGTAAAAGTTTAATTGTATACGTCCAATATATATATATATATATATATATATATATATATATATATATATATATATATATATATATATATTTATTTATGTGTGTGTGTGTGTATAAGTATTCTTTCATAACTTATCCCGTTGTTATTATCATCCAATTTCAGTTACATATTATACTGACGAAGATGTAAACATTACACCGAACAATATATTTCTTTTTACAAGCCTCCCGAATATAAACCGATTAAAACTGCGTGTACATTTGAATGACTATATGTACCATGCACATTATTTTCAATCACATATAAAGGAACATAATGTTCAACTGCATTGTAGATAATATGTCAGCTTTTAAACTATCCAAAATCCTCTGTAGTGATTAAAACTATATTTTACATTATGATTCTTGGTTGGTTATGCTAATTTAAATCTACATTTTCCATTCTTAATCTAATTGTATTAGAGTAATTAATATATATCCACGCATACGTTATTTTCTCTCATCACACTACCAGCTGAGGCGTTGATTTCCTCTTTCAATTCTAACACTTTTATGATTCATGGCATTATTATTTACCAACCGTTTTTTGTCGAAAAACATTTAATGCCAGTGCGTTTGCTGTCTACCTTTGTTCTAATTATATCAAGGTTAGGACATAATTGGATAACACTTGTATCTATTTTATTTTTAATCCAGATATTTATGTCGTAAACGTTTGTTGTAAATGGCAAACCTCGTGTAGTTCCTTGCATTCCTTTGCCTATTACGTCAATGATACATTGTGCTGCTCTGATATTTTGCATTATGCCATTAGGAATATTTCTGGAATGTATATTGAATTTTTCATTTTCAGCATTTAATTTCATGCATAACATGTATCCTCGTATATAGTTTTGATCTTCTCGCTCAGATCTGCAGAGAGTCAATCGTAAGTTGTTTTGGAGGTCTAGTTATGCTTTCTTTACTAATTATTTTGTTGCCATTCGCCTCCATTATTTGGTTATTTCTATTAGATTGTTCTTTGCTTCCAACGTTACGAAATCATCGGTATGTTTAAGTCCTCACTTTGTTAACGTAAGCATTTTTATCCACGTATTTGTTTAGATCATTAAAACGTTTATAATGCAAGTGTTAATTCATCACACTAGGCTTTCGTTAACCTCTTAGTTTAGCTTTTAAATGATGTAATTGTCGTTTATGACAGTCTACAAACTAGAAACTCGCTGTTTGTCTTTAGGTTCTTTTAAAAACTGGGGAATATGTATCTATTCAGAATTTTCCCTATACCTAGGTCTAGTATAACAGAAGATAACATCTTGAATCTCTGAATATTTCCTGCGTATCTAACATCTTTTTAACCTTTCTTTTTTGTCTGGTTCCTAAGTCGTGATATTGTGTTTTTGCGTACACTACCACTGTGCGTAATAGGAATTAATATTTTATCCACATCTCTTCGTGACTTATTATCACAGAGATTCTTGTTTTCTCCAGGAATTTAAAAACAGTTATCGTTAAAGATTTGTTATTCTGTTCCATAAAAAGCTTTTTTGAGTCCTTTTGAAGCTTGAAATATTCAGTTACGTCATCTAGTCTTTAACATGATATGTAAACTTACCACTTCTGTAGTAAATGTGATTGTACCGTCATGCATCGTGCGATTGATGAACCTGTTTTGAGAGTAACTGAAAACTGCTTTTTTATTTATATGGGAGAAATTGGTTTAGTAAAGCAGTCTTCCTGAGGGTGTTTTCTATTGTATCTCTTATTCTGGCATTCATAAACACCATGTTCGCTCTCAGAGTTTCTAATTTACATGTATGCGTCCATTTCTTTCCTTATTTGGTCTAATATTTTGTCTCCTTGTCATATAGTATATGTTTTGACTTTCTGTATAGTTTTACTTTGTTCCTCGTTACATAATAATATCCTTGCATTTCTTAAACTTGTTGATGATTAACACTAAATCTTACTCCCCATGTCCATTGTTCTGATTAATGTCTTTAGCCTTTGTTCTCAATCTTTATCTGACTTTAAAAGACTACATGTCAGTGTTAAAGTAAGCAATTAGAAACTCAGAGAACAACCATGCAAGCAACTAATTATGCCAAACCCCATCCAGCTGCTTCCATCCTGCCGTTACTCAGTTTTAGTCTCCGTATCCAACCGTGTATTTATTTCTAACGCCTCCGTTGAGTTCTAGCTCACGGATTTATTCTAATAATATTAACGTCTCTCCGTATAGTTAATACTATATTATTAGTTGCTGAAAATTCTTTGTTATTTTACTTGGTTGCATCTAAATCTGTCAGCTTCAGAATTTGATATAACAGTGAAACGCTTAATACTTTGTTTTACTTAGTTACATATATAAAGTACATCTTAGCCTTTTTAGTGGTGATCGATTGAATTTCGCTGTGTATGTTTTAGCTTAAATATTGCAGTTTATTATTATAGCTTCTTGCCTTGCTTTGCGTTTCAAAAACGACTTAAGACTAAGCTAAGCTTTTGCATATACACCAGCGGTGCATTTATTTGTTAGACTAGGAATACTTTATCTATCAATACAGCAACAATTTTGTCAAAACCAAATCCATTTGTAACAAGTTAGTAAGGTGTGAACTGGCTAAAATAAAATTATATTAACTTTAGAAGTTCTTCATTTTTTTTCATTGTGGACAGATTGTAAGCCACATTATATTTTTTTTTATAACAACCGCATCGTGTTTGCTACCATAATAGAGAATTTAGTGTTGTATACTCACAGTTTGTTTAGATCTACACATTTATGCATGTATATGGTATTCATAATTCAATAAGCAGAGTATTTAATAGCGTACGGTTGATGTTAGGTTAGCGTTACTGTACTGACAATCTTTCGTCTCTAAAGAATCATCAAGTAGTCTGTTGTGAAATAAGCGAAAATGGAATGCTTCGATTCCCGATTACACCAGCTTGATAGGGAATATGTTGATCTATAAACAAACGCCTTTAAAGACATGATGTGCACTTGTGTCATAGCGTATTGAAGTGCAGCGTAAAAATAAAATTGATAAGCTTCCTTCGTTGTGCAACATTAATCCAACGCCAACGCTGTTTTATTTATTATATAGGAGGCAGAAACGTATATGTTGTAAGATTGTAAGATAAAGGCGTGTTTTATGTTGTTGTTTCATTACTTTTCTGTTTTTGCTTCTTTCATTTATGTTTCAACCTTGTTGTTATGCTTTGGACAAAAATTCATTGTATCTAGTTTGAACAACTATATTCGAATTCTGCTGAAGAATGGAAAGGCATCTGGAGTAGACAACATCCCATCTCAACTTATCAATAATGGGGAACTCTAATAAACCTACTATCAACAGATGATACATTTGTACGATTTAGTAGCAAGGATTCAAAGTCAATATTGTTCTGTCAATCCTCAGTTTCTCGCTGTATTGACTATTTCCTTGTATCGGCCTGTATATTCGATGGTCTTTTCCTCCTATAAGGTCTCACTAAATGAATAATGTATGTTACCTCCTATTTTCTTTCAACATTATAACAAAGCAATATTTTGAGAACCATACACCTCTATAGATATTTGTTTATTTGGTTGATTGTTCATATGGTTTCATATTCAGTATACGTATCTGCAACTGGATGTAGAGAAAACTATAGAGAGGTAGTCTTGCTTGTAAAAATTAGATATGTAGTTAGGCTTATTTAACCATTCTTTCATTTATTTGTATTTTGATGTTCGTGTTGTTTAATATAATATATTACCATACTTGACTGAAATTTGTGCAAATTACTGGACTGTAATGACCGAAGGTTCTTTTGGTGGGTTATTTAGAATAATATGAACAATTTACATTTGGTTTAACAAAAATCGTATTCTGTTAGCAATTATGTAACTTTGTTAATTTTGTAAGGTACATTGGACCGATTATAAGCTATTTATTAATACAAATTTAGATAAGTAGAGTTTCAGCTGCACCATGTAGAAGATCTACATATAGAGCATAATTTCGTTGATATAATAAATTAGTATGTATTAGATAATTGTCATGGCCGAATGTCTTTATGTAACCAATTTCAATGTTCCAAGTAATAGCATATATTAAACGGACGTTTTGCATGACGAATTCTTTTCAGATTGTATCAATAAGCAAATAAAACGTATTTCCAAAGTCTGATTTCACCATTTGTGATTGATTAATCATCTCAAAGGGCTAAATAGTTATTAAGTTATGTTCTCTTTGATAATTTCCTATGATTGATTCTGAAACAAAACACTTTAAAATACTTACTATACTAACTAATTATTGACTGTGTTTCACTTAACACGTTTTCTATAAATTGCATATTTTTTTTTATAAAGATATGTTGCAAGATGTTCACTGACTTTAACAGTGTACAAAGTTGTCCTATTTATCTACATCATGTCCCTAACATATTATCGTCTAGCTGTCTGTTTTTAACCATCATGCCTTCAAAATGCTAATGCAAAATATAAATTACCTCTTGTTGAGACATAGTTTACTTCGTGTCAAGCTCAGGTACCCAATACACATTCTAAGACTGTTTATATAATACGGTGTAGAAACGAGGTATTTCTATATTTTGAGAAACCAAATGCAAATCATATTAGTGTTTGCATGTTGTCAGCATAAATAGATCTAGTAATATTTAATTAAATTATATATACGAAATTACTATCTAGTTTAGAGATTATTTTAATTTGTTAAATAATATCATTGAATCCACCCTCAACTTTGTCTTGGTGGGAGACTGATGTTTATGTAACGTGGTTCCTCTCTCTGGTCATGTAATTTTCTTATGTATTTACCGTCCAAACATTAGTTTCGGCTGCAGCATATATACTAATTACTGGATAAATAATTGGGTACATAGGTATCCATATAGATTGATCGACATCGTGACATGGTTTGCATGAAATGTGTTTGCATCTATTTCAGAACCCAGGTGCTTTTCTTCGACACCAGGAAATGTTCCTGAAGTGGTGGGCAGAGTTAGAAATAAGAAGAAAGAAAGTAATATAAAATGAGTTAAGAACACGCTACGCATATCGTCAGGACCTTTTGGATATATATATTATCGTCGTATTGTGTTGAGTGATTATCAAATATGTATTGACACAAGCGGATTTTTATTCTGGATGATGATGATGACATTAGTAATAAAAAGTGACGATATAATTATAATGTACCACCGCATGTTGTAACCTGAAGTAAAATATCGATATATATGTGACTTTAAAATTGGAAGACGGTAATTGTTTTATTTTATTTCCTTTTGTTTACATAATACATCACCTCTACTTCAACGCCACACTAGTTTGTAAAATAAATCTTATGATTCGGTTTTCTGGTGATTTTCACTAGTTACGTTTGTCTCTAAATATAGCTTTCAGTTTCAAAGATCTAGAATGTCAATCGAAAAGTGTTTGTTTAGATCTATTTTTCAACTCTAAATTTATTTTTCTTAATCTGTGCAGTAGGGCATGTACAAAGGTTTTCTTTATTTATTTAAGTTTATGTTTTGTGAGCATTTAATAAATGGTGATACAACATGTGTACGTGTGCAAGCATTCACCAGCATTACTCTCCCCCCCCCTCTCTCTCTCTTTCTCTCTCTCTCTCTCTCTCTCTCTCTCTCTCTCTCTCTCTCTCTCTCTCTCTCTATATATATATATATATATATATATATATATATATATTTGTGTGTGTGCGTGCGTGTGTGTGCGTGCGTGCGTGCATGCGTGTGTGTGTTCAATTGCATATTGGAGACCACTGTTATATACAGGTCTTCAATTATTCAATTTAAGAATTGCTAAAAAGAAATGCTAATTAGGTCTAAAAGGATATACAGAGAGATGCTTCAATACAAACTTTGTATATTCCTTAACACAGAAAACTAGCATGTTTACATGCCATTCCCAGTTAGATTACCAGAAATGACAAGCAGAGATGAAAGTTTTTTTTAGAAATTCCAAAAATAACTGGACTTCACCATATCTTCAATATTAGTATTAGAATATCTGGCAGAAGTGCATATTTAGATTTAAATATGACTATTGACTTGTTTAATTCTGGTTATATCTACACTGACATCAGTGTGCAAATGCATTGACAATGCGTGTACTTTCCACTTGTTTCAGAGGTCATCATTAGAACAATGAAAGTGAATCTTATTAGGACATTTAACAAAACAACAATAGATAAGCTTCATCCTGTTCGTGTAGTAACAGTTGATGAAGTACAGAGATATAAAGAACCGCCTATTGTTCTTTGTACTTGTGCAGGTCATTTAAAACGAAATATTATATAATATATGGTTCGTGAAGAACCGCCTATTGTTCCTTGTATTTGCGCTGTTCATTTAAAACGAAATATTATATATATATATATATATATATATATATATATATATATATATATATATATATATATATATATATATATATATATATATATAAAGCCTGTATTATCAAATGCGACCTACTTTGACCATGTCAGATATGACCACAAATCACGAAATATATATATAAAGCCTGTATTATCAAATGCGACCTACTTTGACCATGTCAGATATGACCACAAATCACGAAATATATATATATATATATATATATATATATATATATATATATATATATATATATATATATATATATATATATATATATATATATATATATATATATATATATATATATATAATGACTTTGTATAGTGCCTAATCTTTAGAAGCTCTAAGTGCTATACAACATCTATAATGATATACCAACCAAAAACACCCCGCAAAATAAATAAACAAACACCATGGAATTGAAAAGTGTTACATATCCCAATCCTTAAACAAACTGAGATTGCAAGATACGAAGTTACAAATATTATAGCTGAAGCAAGTATTGAGCTGACTTTTTGATCAGACAACAAATGTGTCAAGGAAACGAAAACACTATGACAAGTACTATTGTCTATGTACATTAATTATACCTGATACGAGACTAGAATTGTTCCTGCAATGTATCAATATCCGACAAAGCATCAGCATGATCAATAGTACTGTTATGAGCACAACGGTATTACGAAGATTAGTATACACACCGCTGTATGAAGTAATGTCAGCAATATTAGTCTTCTATATCGCTTAAATGGGAATTGCATTACCTAACTAAAGATTTAATATTGCATTACCTAAATAAAGATTTAATAGTATGCACTATAATAATAGTAAGCAAGGACGTTACTTCAAAAGCAGACGTAACTTTTGATATTGTCAATAGTCAATTGAGATAGTTTGCATAGACAGTGACGGCATTAAACCAAATTTGGTTTCAACTCTTTTCCCGTTTACGTTTCTCGTGTGCGTAAATAGTATAGATATTTGTCACAACTTATTTAACTAACAGATTGGTGTAATTTTATTTTCTTTGTTGTTTTTAACTAACAGATTGGTGTAATTTTTTTTGTTTGTTGTTTTTAACTAACAGATTGGTGTAATTTTTTTGTTTTTTGTTTTTAACTAACAGATTGGTGTATTTTTCTTTTGTTTGTTGTTTCTAATGAACGAACAAAATATTCTCGATAACAAATGAGATTGTCAAAATTCCCGAGCAACATTCTCTTAAGGGAAGTAAGTTTAAAACAAGATGAATTTATAATTTTCAAGACGCTCTTAAAGAACCTTTTTATTAATAATGTTCGTATTATTTTACTCCCTCTTATAAAAGCGTTTAAATGAGTGCATTGAGTGTATTAAGTAGATGATTCATAAAATTAATAAAAACACGAGACATTTTTAAAATAGCAAACATTTTATATCACTGGTATTTATCTGAAGTATGCAATTACTGTAAATTAAATGATTCATTTCTTGTTTTTAAAACTTGTAATCGTCTTTAAATAAGCCGCGAATGTAACACCGATGAAAACAACTTCAGTGTACTTTTACTCAAGATTATAATCATGACATAAGTGTATTGCGTTGCATGATCAGCATCCAACGAATATTAATTTGCTCAATACTAAAACCGAAGAACTGTTGAAGAGTCCAAATCAGATATCTAAGCTTTCAATGAAATATCAAAAGTTATGTGTTTACATCATGAAAATCATTATGATACGTACCACCGACATGTATCCTTTTTACATTCCTAATACGTATTATCATATGATCATATAGTTCCACACATAAAATAAAGACATAGTTGGAAATAAGGTTACATTGTCTGATTCCTCTATACAAATTAAACCATCTTCGACACTTGCGAACTCACACCTATATAGATTTGAAGTTTTAATACAAATGCTTGATCCATTTTAAAAACAGGCTCATTAAAGTATAATATGTTTTCTACATTATATATGCGTTTCCAAATACTTAAAGGAATAGATCAAGAATGTGATATTAATAAGTGTACAATCATATAAACTCATAATATTCTCACCTGTGCATGTCGGATGTATAGATCATGTTTATTGTTATACATAATTTATTGGAATACAAAGGTAATCATATTAGCCCATCAATTAAATTAAATTCGTAAAAGATATATTAAATTTAGAGAAGAGATAGGTGTCCAGTGTAAGATATATTGTTTCGATTGACACTTTTTAGTATACACATTATAACTCCATCTTCCTACACGGAAGATAATTGACGTTACTCAGTACCAAACTTACATGTTGCACCAAAAAGTCACCAGTATTATAGACAATTCATTAATATATTACTGTCACTATTTTGTCCAATAATATCATAATAAACGCGGTTCTATGCTATTGATAACTATATCCATAATACTTGTATCTCCCATTTTGTCTTTTTTCACCTGTAAGATAATTGGAAATTATTGTTTAATAATATTACTACACCTCTGGAGCAAGTAGAAAAAAAACTAAAGTAACATTCATACCCTCATTAAATCCGCGTGTCTTACTTTTTAAAATGTAAATATTTGTCAATGTTATATATAAGAGTCTTTGTTAATTAATTGTGGCATAATTATGTAGGTTTTGTGGTGTTAAACTAAGTAAAAGAAAAGAACAACCAACGATTTAGTAGATTTCAAGGACAAACTAATTGGCGATACAATCGAAATATAAGAGGATTTAGAGTAATGTAAATGAAATCCCAAATAATATCAAGCGTTGTATCACAAGTCCAAAAGTATAAAATCTTTTTTTTCTGAGTTATTTCCAATACTGAATGTGATGATGTCTCATTAAAAGTAATTGAACCTCTGTGCATATAGCTTTGCTGCCTCACATAAATATAATCAAGAATATGTTTGAATAAATCCTAACTCTATGCTAAGAATAAACATTTTAATTATACTAGATACATCCAATTAATAAAGTACATAATTACCTTTCTGAAATTATGTAGGAACAGAGCTAAAACTGATTCCATACAGACTGATATTAAAATATAAATTATTAATCATGTTCGTCTGACCATTATACCTCCCACTTCACTTAGGATGCAATTACATTTTCTGATGAAATTCAAACTCGGCCATTGTAACAGAACTTGTTTATATAACCTTCTAAGGGTATAGTCAAGGCTAGGTATTGAACTCATCCCCATGTAAACATATATATATAACTTATAAACAAGAGAAAAAGTAGATACGCACCAAAAATGTATTTTTAATCATTGACATTTTCCATGCACAACAAATACATTAAGAGTACGTACCATAATGTATTGACTTGTACACAACGAATGAAGTAATTATCGTTAGGTTTCTGTTGTAAATCTATGAAAAAATGAAAAAATGGGCTAAACTAATATCATTATCAGGTTATGGTACAATCCTCTTAGTGCGTTGACAACTAGCAGTGTAACATGCCTACGATTAATTAGCTCTAGTGTATCAGTTCTCAACATTAAGTTTTCATTTTTAATTTGTATTATAGGGGTTTCACATATTACACGGCATGCCTGCTGAGATTCGTTCAATCAAACTTCTGCTCAGAAATTAGACCACAAAACAAAGGATATATATCTTTGATGAACCGAGTTTTCGGCTATCTACCTGTCGTTGTTGTGGTATATTTTGTCAGTTTAAAATCGTTTGTGAAGGATATAAAGGATAGTATTGCCTGTGTATAAAACAATATTGACATTCATATCTCAGTATGATTTTGCTTTTCATTTCTTCACTGTTTTTACATTTTAGAAAATGATTTATAACGTAGTAACGTATTATTTGTTAACATAGGCTCTATAACTGTCTCGTTTTTTAAAGACAGCTCCAGTGGCCATGTTGTTTGAGCGTCCGCTTTGGCTGCGTGAGGTCGCGGGTTCGAACCCTGAACGAGTCACATAAAAGGCTTATAAAATATTACTAACAACTGTTTCACTAGGCGCTCAGCATTAAGAGGTTAATGTAAGGACTGGTCGGGCTGGTGTCACGATAATGTGAATGGGTGGGACATGATGTTACATGATCCACCAGTGCGAGACATCACTATAAAATGACACAATGCAGATATCATAGAGATACGTCTAAATCATTGTTAAAGCTACGTGAAAAATCTAAATCCAACATGTACACACTCATTTCAAGAAGTGTGCGTGTCTTTTAAGTAGCTATTACAAGTGTTCTATTGCTGTGTGTTTTATTGATTTTGTTGATTTTCTAATGGAGTTAGCTTGACCTGGCCCACATTCGGATGTCGTGCCGTCCATCCTAGGCGCGTTTCACCACCATTGGTCCGCATTGCTTCTAGGGAGATAATGTTCATATAGTATGCAAGTAAAGAGAGAGAGAGAGAGAGAGAGAGAGAGAGAGAGAGAGAGAGAGAGAGAGAGAGAGAGAGAGAGAGAGAGTCTATAAAAGCCTGGTAATGTTCCCCGAACAAGGGGGAAATTGTGCATCAATGCAAAAGACATAGTCTCTTGAGTTCTGTTACACAAGGACAACAAGACACCAATTTGAAAAAGATATCCAAAGTTTATATAATGCTGACATTGATATTGGAGACGGAAAGCCTGCTGACAAACTGCTGCAGCCAAAGCACTAACGCAAACGGGAGTTGGTGAAATATGTGGAAAACTTTGCGATAACAAGGAAAGTCCATGTTCTATGCAATATTCAGGGACTGATATAACTTATCAATGCATAAGCTACTTGGTAAATTATAGTAATAAATTGAACTGCTTATTAAAGTTGTCTAATACATAAATCTATACCTACATTTACCCAAAGCTCATACAAAGTTAAGAAAAAGCCTCAAAATCATTGTTGTGGCTACTTTCCACTAGAAGCATTGTTAAATTCTTTACATTTCAATATAAAGCTGAAGAAAGAAAAAAATACATACATTATTGAGAAAATAAAAAAGAGAAACAACACAAACCCTGCAAATTACTCTATCACAGTCAAAGGGGAGGTAATATACCTTGCTTTGGCATACCAAGTTGGAAGCTCTGATTTACAGCTAAATGATTCCATATTATCAGTTGATAGTAAGTGCTGAGTTGCCTTTATAAATAGATTTTGTTTCAAATCTGAAACCACATATCTGACATGAAGCTTGTTGTCATCTATTCACATCAACAAATCTGGTAAACACAACATATATTGCTTAGTGCATGCAGGAAAAAATTGTTGAAATGTGGAATACGGGGTAAAGTAGAGCATCATTTCCAAAATCCTGACTGTCAAGGATTTCACTTATGGGACTTGGAACATGAAGAGAAAATAGGTCTGATGTGGCCAGAGAGAGCAATTTTTTTGACACAAAGATATACATGAATTGGGATGACACATGCAGCTAATCCCTGAATGAATTGGTGTAAACTGAGCTGATCACCTGCATAAAGAATATGGCTCGTGCAGAGATCCCAGCAATGCCAGGTGGAATTGGAAAGTTCTCTTGAGTTGTGCAGTATGCTGACAGCTGTTATCTGCATGTGCTGCCCCATGACCACTCATCTTGCCTATCATGCCTTCTCCACAATATTCTGAGCATGCAGTGACAAATGCAAACTGGGTTTTAGGAACATGCTTGCATTTGTGCAAAACAATCACTAGAGTGGAGAAAATCATACAGTTATTTCAGACAGAATTGAATTCTGTTAATCAAAACTATTTCCAGTAGCAATAAACTAGCATGTGCCAAACTAATCTCATGAATAGATAGATGGATGCCTTCTACTCCTTACTTTATTGAGATATACTGTAGCTTGTCACCTCACTTTTTGGGGATATGCTGTAGCCTGGTACCTCACTTTGTGGGAATATGATGTAGCCTGGTATATCACTTTGTGGGAATATTCTGTAGCCTGGTACCACACTTTTTGAGGATATGATGTAGCCTGGTACCTCACTTTGTGGGAATATGCTGTAGCCTGGCACCTCAAGTCTTTTGGGATATGGTGCCTTACTTTTTGGGGATATGCTGTAGCAGAGTCCTATATAAAGTAGCTCAAAAATGTTTTCTTCTCCACATCCAAGGAAGAGATAATCGGTGGTATGTCAATGCAATTGAGAACCCTTAAACCACAGGGCAGCTTAAGCTACCAACCAAGCTCAGATGTGACTATGTGGAGGCATTGGAAGTAACCTCACTAGCCATAGTATTGACACCCCAAAAGTCACTACAGATTTCCAAAGGCCTCCCTTATCTCTCACTGAAATTGATATTAGTCATCAAAAGCTTTCAGCCCCCATGTACCACTGTAGCAAGGCCTGTTGGAGGGCACACACATTGGAGGTTGTTTACTTCCCAATTACAAACCATCCATACATTTTTGGATACGGTTTGTGGAATAGAACTCAAACCATTTTCCCCATATGTCCCTATGACCTTGACTTTCTAGCATTTCATCAAAATTAGTGTCATATTAGCAATTTGCAAAATCAATTCAAGGGATGTGATACTTAATTCAAGTGATTAGATACTTAATTCAAGTGATGGGATACTTAATTTAATGGATGTGATACTTAATTCAAGGGATGTGATACTTAATTCAAGTGATGAGATACTTAATTCAAGGGATGAGATACTTAATTCAAGGGATGTGATACTGTGATACTTAATTCAAGGGATGTGATACTTAAAGCAAGTGATGTGATACTTAAATCAAGTGATGTGATACTTAATTCAAGGGATGTGATACTTAATTCAAGGGATGGGATACTTAATTCAATGGATGTGATACTTAAAGCAAGTGATGTGATACTTAATTCAAGGGATGTGATACTTAATTCAAGGGATTGAATACTTAATTCAAGCGGTGGGATACTTAATTCAAGTAGTTTGTAAAAATGCTTTTTCCTACTTTCAGACCTTGTGACCATGACCTTAAAACTATTGATCTAAACATCAGCAGTTGTCTTTCTGATCTCAAATGCAAACTATTTACAAAGGTGATCCAGGTATCTGGCATATATCTAATATTTCACTTGGAAAAGAAAGAAAACATTTTAATTAAATCATCTTGACATTTAACACAAGGACCCCATAATGGAATTTACAGAGGGAATGTCATGTTGTAAGGAACAATAACCAGATTGCTACAAACATGTGCTCGAACCTGAGGCTAATAATTCCACATCATAAATGTATGAAAGGCCCCTCTTGCCAACAACGAAGTGTTCAGCCAGTTATTTAACATGGTCATAGGATCTTGTGACCTTATTTTAGCTAAGCCAGTTACATAACATGGCCTCTTGTGACCTTATTTTAGCTAAGCCAGTTACATAACATGGCCGTAATATGATTCACAGGTAAGTTATGAAATTCTGTAGTCAGATCAAAGGAACATCAAGCGGGTTGTCATAAATCAACCTTGAAAGACTGCCGAGGAGGGAGGACTGTTTGCTAATCAACTTCTAATCAATGGTAAATCAACATCCACATTGTTGTATGATGCTGTGTACTTCTAATTTTTGAAACTATACAACTGCCAAAGGTCCTATGGAAACTGAAAACTCTCACACTCGGCCAAATGCCCATAAACAGTTAAAGCAGTCTTAAGCCATTTGCAGTTTACTGTGTACAATTTTTACAATTAATGAAAGGTTTACTTTATATAAACCATCTCACTGATTGTTTGAAAATGTAGGTTAAACTCCAAGAAAAAAAAATAAAATTGAGTATTTCAGTTGACCTGATGAAAAAGGTCACAGAAAAAGAGGCATAGCTTATCTATGTAACAAAAGTATGTTTATTGCATGGCTAAACTTCTAACCCATCATCTCCTACAGGAATCTGAACTAACTTTGCCCCATTATAACAATAACTCTGCAATTTAATATACTTAATACATAAAAAGGAAGTATTTTTGCTATCAATGTTACAAACTGAGTTATTGTATTGAAAGTTTTCCTACTTTTAGCCTCTTTGACCTTGACCCATCACCGTCCAAGTCCAGAATCAATAGGATGCTGAAGATGCTAACAATTTACAGAGTAATGGTAAATGTTATAAATATTTAATCTGCATTGATAGTGTTTAATTTTTATTTTAAAAAAATTTCATTATATGCTATTGAAATGTAACATATGCTAGACCAGACCTTGTCGAAAATGGTATGTGTATGGGATTATTATTAAGATCATTATTATTAGAGGTAAACATAATTATTTTGGTCTGGATCAAGGTTATTGGAATTCCCCTATAAAGATAACTGGCTTACCTGATATATTCCATAGTCTATATTATAATTTTATCAACATACCTTCTATGATAACTGCGTTTTTATCTAGTAAACATAATAATTCTAGAAGGTTATTTTCCATTAGAGTTTTTTAAAAATGGAAAATGCTAATTTTGACCAGAGGTGAAATAGAGGACTATATAATCTTATTAATGGGAGAAGTATTCAAATTTGCAGAATAAATTATATTATAATTGAGAATTTCAACTTGTGCAGGGATTTTATTTCTTCAAATTTTTTGATTCAAGTGATTCATCTCAGGAAATAAAAAGTGCACACAACTTGAATTTATACTGAAATTTAAAATGAAAAAGTATTTAATTCTTGGATTGTATTATTGTGATTAATAATAGACTTTTTGTTGGTACATCCACATGATACAAGTCACCACAGTTATATCAAAACCTTTAGCCTTGTATTTAATTTTGTGTGTGTGTGAGTTGGATTTTTAATGCAGCTTGAACAACCTTTAAATCATATTGCTACAATGTCTGCAATGTTTTTGTTTGTTTGATTAGGTTGTTTAACGTAGCTTTAAAATAATTTCAGTCATATCGCTACGATGTCTGCAGTGAGGTAGTTTATAGTGATGTCTAGCACTGGGGCATCATGCAGTAGACATGTAGCATGATGTCCCGCCCATGTGTTCTTGTCATCATGTTATCCTGACACCAGGACAACCAGTCCTAACACTAACCTCTTAATGCTGGTCGCCAAGCGAGGCAGCTATTAGTACCATTTTTGTAAGTCTTTGGTATGACTCAGCCAGGGATCAAATCCATGACCTCCCACTTCTGTGGCAGACTCTAACCACTAGGCCACTGGAGTGGTTGAGTTATTTGTTGAATTTGAGCTTGTTGCTTCTCACTCTTTTATACTGCTTTTTTTTAAGACCACGAATAGAAACGTTACAGAAATTATCTAGAAAACGGATAGATGAGCAGACTTAACATTTTTTACTGCCACGCTTAATTACTGCAACATTAATATACCCAAAAAACTGAATTTAGTATTTAATTTGTCAACAGTGCCTGAAATGTAACTTAAGAAGAATTTGTGATTTATTGAATGCAAATCCAAGTAAAACATTTTTCTGTGATTATAAGTCAGAATAGATGAATATCCTTGTCACAATTCATACTAGCAAAAACATAGCCAGAAACATGACATGACAAAATTGCAACAAAATCTCTTATATCCTTGTCACAATTCATGCTACTATGAACAATGCCAGAAACATGACCTTAAACACAGAATCTCTTAAATCCTTGTCACAAATCATCCTACCATAAACAATGCCAGAGACATGACCTTCAACACAAAATCTCATATCCTTGTCACAATCCATTCTACCATAAACAATGCCAGAGACATGACCTTAAAGACAGAATCTCTTAAATCCTTTTCACAATTCATATTACCATAAACAATGCCAGAGACATGACCTTCAACATAAAATCTCTTAAATCCTTTTCACAATTCATATTACCATAAACAATGCCAGAGACATGACCTTCAACATAAAATCTCATATCCTTGTCACAAATCATTCTACCATAAACAATGCCAGAGACATGACCTTAAACACAAAACTGCAACAAAATATCTTAAATCCTTGTCACAATTCATCCTAACATAAACAATGCCAGAGACATGACAAGACAAAATTGCATCAAAATCTCTTAAGTATCGTAATGTGGTTAAGCATGACCTTTTTCCAATGAATTTAGCATGAAGTGTCTGAAAAACTTTTAGAAATTTAACTTAAATCAGTGAAACAATAAAGTTCATAATGACTTTCTCTTGTAGAAAAATGAAATGCAAGGCCTTATCAATCCCAGTAGAATTGTAAAAGTACAGAATGCCATGTTTGATACAACCATAGTGATTTTATTTTCAAATTTTTAGAGACTACCAAAGTACTATTTCTACTGAAATTTAATTTGATCACTGTACAAGTATATATAAAAAAGAAAATATGCATAGCATTTTGACATACAACTAAGGAAAAGAGATGCTACTCCATTTGGTAACTATCCTGTCATGGTTCATTTGATTGATCCAATTGTATTCCTCATCATACATGTGGAAAATACATGTCAATAAAACATGATACATTAGGTTTACGTTTCGTATTCACTCTGAGATATTTATACAGATTTTAGAAACATTCAAGCAATTTTCCATCTAATCTAAGAATGAAACCAAATTTTTCATCAACAGTTTTCAGGGAAAACCTTACATTTAAGGATTTTTCAAGGTTGTGTGAACCATGGATGCAAGATCCAAGGTCATGAACTTATTGCATAAGCTCTGATAATTGGATATTAACATAACTGAAAGATGGTTTTCTGGACCTTTCCTGGTAGAAGGAGAGGTGCCATGATGCCTACACCAAAATGGAATTTTAGACCTAGAAAGCATGATTGGTTGATTAGACACTATATAATGTATATGATTGTGCATGGATAGATATCAAGGAAAAAAGCATTTTTGTTCTCTTACTGCATTTATTACATTAAAATATAAAATGTTTACAATTCATAAAATAAAGATAGTCTAAGAAATATCTCAGAATTTTATAGCATTGTAAAATTTAAATGTAAAGTGTCCTATTTTTAAAGACTTCCAGACCTCCTGAACAAACTGTAGTTATGAAATGAAATGACAACTACAAGGAAACAGTTAGCAAAGGAAATTGTGCAGAAATAAATCATCTGTATATATTTTTAAAAAAATAAGAAAACAAAAATAACAGGTTTTAAAAAAGTTTACTAAAAAATGAGATGGCTACTAATGTTACTTAAATTTTGTACAAATACACAATAATCTTGTAATTTTAGCATGAACTTGCATATACCATTATCTACAGAATATATACAATCTTATTCATGGTAGAGAAACAGAACCCAGTTATTAACACAGAACAAATACACAACACTTGTGTAAGCTTAGCATAAACTTGTGTATACCATAATCTACGGAACATATTTAATTAAGATTACTTAAACTTTGACAAAAACACAACAATCTTGTAAGTTTAGCATGAACTTGTGTATACCATAATCTACAAAATATATACAATCTTATTCATGGTAGAGAAACAGAACCCAGTTATTAACAAAGCTAAAATAAAACCAGATATGAACTAACTCTCTTAGAATGTTTTACCATTCTGCATAATTTTGTTATTGGCATGAAGGAATATCTCTTGACAGACTGATACCAGATTGTTGAGAAACAAAGTAAATTGTAGTAAGTAAAACATTCAGGTGTTGATATGGAGCACAACTAAAAATACTTTCCTATTTGGAAACATTCCCATTACCAAAAAAAAAAGGAGGAAAATTGTTTTATATTGCTCCATCAACAAGAAACATTACTTTAAAGTGAAATTATAAATAAATAAATAAATAAAAAAATAAATAAAAAAATTAATGAATACAAAAATATAGTTATGTTAACTTCTAAAAAACATAAAAAACTTTTATATACATCTTATGTACATCTAGCAAAAATGCAATCTCTCTTTCCTACACCTAAATTCCATTATTAGTAAATCGTACCATCTAGTCCCCTGCATATTAAAGATATTTCATCTATGACCTTACATTTTTTAAAAGTCATACTTTAAAACAAGTCTAAAGAAATTGAAAATGCTGATATATTTATACATTACTGTAACAAATTAATTGTTTACATGTTTACTTGTGGAAAATTTTAATTTAAAAAATTGATCCTGTACATGATTCCAGTAAATGAATCAAAAAACATTTCTAGCTTTGCACAAAAATTTGCAAAAGTTCCAGATCTTAAGAGAGTTTTTGAAATCAGTGTCCATAAAATATATCTATAAGTGTAGAATGTTAATGATAATCAATGTCCATAAAATGCATCTATATGTGTATATGTTAATATTAAATGTTGAAAAAAAATCAACAAACTAAATTCACTTTGATGGAGAAAGTCATCTTTTTGGAGCCATTAATAAGTTTCACTCAATGTCTTACAATATCTTAAATGTCTGGCATCACCCGAGATCCAGATTTCAATTTCAAACAGAATTTGCAATTGAAGAATATAACTGACAAATGTCTTTTGGAATCACATATCTGCTTTCTTTAGTACAGAAACATGGTATCAATGGATTTCTTTCTTGTTGCTATTTTCATTTTCTTGGTACTATTACTTGGACACCATTAGAGCCAGGGTGTGATGGAATAGTTTGCTACTTCTGGTGCAAGTTGAACACTGCTGGTATTAACAGGAACATGGACTGGTATTAACAAGAGCATCAGGACTGGTATTAACAAGAGCATGGACTGACTAGATTTTGTAATTCATATATGATGAATGTATGGGTCAACTGTACAAACAGAAACATGGACTGGCATTAACAGGAACATGGACTGGCATTAACAGGAATGTGGGCAGGTATTAACAGGAACGTGGACTGGCTAGATTTTGCAATTCATATATGATGAACTTTTGGGTTAACTGTACAAGTTTTGAAGGTTTTGTGACCTTTGCAGATCTGCATTAATTCCTGATGAATTTGTTACATCAACAGCATACAGATGGTTTTTCTGAGCCAAGTGAGAAAATCTGGAATGATTTGTCAATTATACAACACCCAAGGTCTGCCCATTTGATCCTTGGATATGACAATATTTGTTCACAGACATGGACTGGCCCAACATTGTTCACAGACATGGACTGGCCCACTCCCTCTGCACCTTTTTGTGGCACCTTTCTTTTGCTATTTGACAATGTTCCTTGCAATTAAGTTCTAGGCTTCTCATTAGCAGGTAGAAGTGATGAAACTCCAAATAACTGCCCTTTTTTTTGACCGGAATATTCGACTTTTCATTTTTTTTTCTTGGGTGGTTCTTCTACATCATGCCAATTCATTTCTCTTAACTTTTTACCTGTGCAATCTGAATCATTGAATATGGTTTCAGAAATGATTGCTTGCACTGGTCTCTTAATGCCATGGTCACTGCAAAACAAAACATAAGAGCCACAATCACATTCAACATTAGAGTCAATTTGTATAGGGTAAGTATCATTTTGTATAAATCCTTTGCCTCTTGTATCGATATAGTTACCGACATGGAAAAATATTAAAATATTAATGTATTGGTTATTCATTTCACCTCTATTGGTTACACAAAAATTTATTTTGGAATAACACAGCTTTTATTGTATGTCATTGATGCAGCTAAGGTGCAGAAGCATCATCAGTTTAGATATACTGGGGCTAATGAAATGTATTTGGAACAATAGGACTAACAGAAAGCTGTAAGGGTCATACTACAGCTTACTGGTTGGGGGACAATGTCATAACTGAAATGTCTAATAAAACCAAGAATGACCACAACAGCATACCATCTCAAATTCCTACTTTCCATTGCATAATTGAAAAAATCATTGCCAACCAATGCAATGTATTAAGACGCACTCAAAATTTGGATTCATGGATCATAATGCCAAATCTCCTATGCAATTACTGCATTTTTATGTTATTTGGTTATAAATATTTGAAACTGATTATTACTGCAATCTTTGTATATCTGACATTAGATTTCTTACCACAGACATGGGGAGAGGGGCAGAAGCTTAGGAAAACACCGCTCTCACAAATAGTTACAACATGTTGTACAGTAGTACAAAGTACAACAGTTTAGATGTCATAATGACTAATGGATGGAGAAATGAAGGGTATTGTATTATCTCCATTGCTTTTCATTGTTTCATGTCAAATTTATGAAGATTATTTTGTACCAAATTTTAGTATCTGAAGGACATGCCATCAGTTTTTCTTCCTTTGTTTTATTTTAAGCAAACGCATAACATGGCGTACTTACACTGCCTTAGGAAAATATAATATGTGTAACTTCCAAATCACAAAGATGCTATTTAATCAGTAAATAAGACCACTTGCTTATAAAGACCACTTCCAATGATTACATGTGTGCTATTTATGCCAATGTGTGGCTGTTAAATAGATTATATGGTTGCTTTCATTTTATTATCTCTTTGAATTCTTAAGTGTATAACAACAGATCTTGCCCTGTACTATGTGAATCTACATTTTTTAAATAACAGTATCTGTTTCGTGGTGACTGTTCACAAGACACGAGAGCAGCATGTTTGCATTTTTTCTTCTTCTTGTTTTGGGTCTCCTCAGTGCAAGATGAGCTATGTATGATAGCTATGTTTAACTTAATGGAGATTTGAAATGACTGATGTGTCTAGGAAATGAAATATACAAAGAGAGTCCTCAAGGGAGAAATGTTCTTGAATAACGAGTCACACTCTATAAATAAAGCCTTATATATACCAAAATATATATATGCTTAACTAACTGCTATATTTTATTTTAAGTCAACATTTCAAAGAATTTTAGTTTCTCTTGTGATAATAATTATTAAATCAATCATATCAATCAAGTATTTGTCAGATAATACAGTGTGTACAATTTAATTTGTTTTGGTAAAAAGATTTTCCATCTGCATTTTTAAATTTACCCGATACATTTATTATTTCCCCTAAAAGTACACTCGTGTCTAATATAGATTTGTTTTTGATGAAACATAATCATGACAAATATTAATTAATAACAACCAGGTCTTCTAGTCCTGTGCCTTTATGCAAGTATTAGTGGTCATCCACACATATACAATGGCTTTCTTCATGTCCTCTACTCTGTTAATCCTGACATCCTGTCATCCACCCATATACAATGGTTTTCTTCATGGCCTCTATACTGTTTATCCTGTAATCCACCCATATACAATGGTTTTCTTCATGGCCTCTATACTGTTTACCTGACAGAGGTAGTCTCCCAAAATACTAAATATAATTGTATTCACCTGACTATAATTTGCTGTATCAATATTGACAGACTGTCTAATATCAAACATTTTAAAGAATTCCCAAATACAAGCATGCAGCTATCTGTTAAGCAGCATTAATTTTCAAATTAATACCCTACCCAAACTTTTATAACTGATCTGCATGAAATGTCTGATACTTGTTTTTGGATGTCGAGGAGAGCGGACGTGTTTTTGTGCGCTCTCAAGGAAATGAGATTTATGTGAATTCAATTCAAGGATTACTTGGATTTATTACTTTCATACAGGTATAACCTAGTGAGTAGTGCTGAGAAGTTTGTGTGAGCAATACTCGCTTGGGACCCAGTTGGTAATTTATGTATAGTACTGGATTTGAAATTTTCAAGTTAATTTACTATTTTTTGTTGCATTTTTGTATCTTCACACTTTGTTTCAGCACCCTTTTGTTAGATTTAGTTTTTTTGCACTTTTTCTTGCATTCTTACAATACAGATTTGTTTTGTAGTCAGCCATATCCCTTTAGGACAAACGGCGAGACAAATTAACAGAATGGAAGCCAGTAAATTCAAGATTAGTGACTTCTTTAATACCATGGTAGAAGGGGACCCCAGGAACCAAAAGCTTATGATCTACCACATGAAGGGGTGCCAAACCCTCGAATTTGGCAGCAGTCTAATCCAACTTCCACGGCAAACAGAAGTCCTTACTGCAATGAAGGTCCTAGGAATATAAATAGACTGAATAGATGGCTTGCAATACGGGGGCAAAAATAAGTATATTCTATATCCTAAACAACAGCGCATGCTGCTAAAACAATTGGTAGCCGTCACACAGACTGACCCAATAGTCCGAGATATAGAACCCAAAAACATAGATGTTTTTTATATCCGGACTCCCTTTCGAGATTAGCTCAACCGTCATATTAGTCAAATTGATGTGTATCCACAAGGTAAACATTGCGGAGGAGATAAAAGCAGTATGCTATAGATATGAGAAAATAAAAAGAACGGGGAAAGGATTCTGAAGGTACCTAGAGAGGAGGCTAAGAAAATCCCCCCATATTTTTATACAATGGGGTTCCTGTTAAGGTCCTGGTACAGGGGCTGTGAGTTAGACAGACCCTGTCCAAAATGCAAGAAAGTGGGGCATAGTCCAAAGAATTTCAAGGAACCACAAATACAAAAGGACCCCAACTCGTATGCGGTGAAACTAACAGGGGAAATCACCAGAAATGAAATTACAATGGAACAGCAAATTGACAGAACAGAGGAAATGGTGGAGATGGAGGAGGACAAGTTCCAAACTCAAAAAAAAACTACCAAGAAGTTTATCCCTACTACGCCTTTAAAAACTCGAAACCGTTATGATATATTGCCCATAGAGGAGAAATGTTCAGAAGAAATGTCTATTCAAGACACCACATTGAACGAAACGGAAATAAGTGGACTGGGGCCTCTAACATCTACCCCAATCCCAGTACAGAGAAAGAGGAAAAGCAAAACGTTATCCGAATCCTCCACTAGTGACGAACCAACGACTATAACGGAATAACCTGTATAGCAAAAAGTGGAATCCAAACCAAACAAAAAAAAAAAAAAGAAAACAAAGAGAAAAAGGAAACTGCAGAATTAAACCTGTCGGATACCTGTGATGAGAGTATTACTCACGGAACAGACAATACAATACATACTGAACCGAATGCACCAAAACAAACACTGGAACTAGACATTGCACAGACAACTAATGCTAGGGAGACACTTGACAGTAGGGAGCAGACAAACGAGGGGTCAATGCCCAACAATTCAACAATTTAATTACATTAATTTAGAATTTAATATAAGTAATTCATACTAAAAAATCTTGAATTGAAATACTGTATGTACACGCCACCTTGAAACCGAAAATGGAAGAACTAAACTTCTATATCACATCAATCAATACTAAATGAATAGATAAGGACAAATTTGCACAACTTATAAAATTAAAACAGGACATAATACTAATTCAAGAAACAACAAACTCTCCAAAACATTTATAACTGAACTTGAATCAAACATGGATGCGACAGTTGTAACAAATGATGGTAAAGACAAAGACACTAAAGCAGGGGTAGATATAATAATAAAAAATAGAAATAGATGATTCAAATATAATGACATTACTTACAATTGAGTTCATCACAGCATTTTCAGGTACTTAAGCTAAATAAGTGAATAGTGTTCTGGCATAAAGAAATTTTCAGTATCATGATTCCGCCTGTGGATTCAATCTCTTTAACTGGGGCCATATTTTTCTTATGCATTCTATTCAATCTATGGTAATATCATAGCAGTAAAAAAACTTTAACTGAGGCCATATTTTTATTATGTGTACCATACAGTCTATGGTAATATCAAATCAGTAAAAGGCTTTAAACCAGCCAACTCCAAATTATGAATCACTACAAGTATGTGCTATAGGTCTCCATTACTTACCAGTAACACTTGAGTAATTACCTGTATCTGTTGTACATCTTGCCCTGATCATCTTCAGGATATGGTGCTATGTCTTTTCCAGCTTTCCACAGATCATATCTCTCTAGCTGGAACCTCCGTACAAATGTATCCATGCAAATTTTCACACCATCCTGACTTTTGCACTGGAAAAAAAAAAACAGTTCTGAGTAGTTATGGTACAACTATCCTAAAATTAACTTTGTTAAATCTTCACTTGCTTGGAATATCATAAAAAAAACAAGTTTTGCATTTGTAACTGTCATTCACATTTCAGCCATTCATTGAAGTCAAAATGAACAACTGTCCAACTGTAATCCAGACTGCTACATGTTACTATTCTATAGAGATGCATATTTCAAAACATTTTGTACTACAGTATACCACTGTATATCAAAACATTTTGTACTGCAGTATACCACTGTATTTCAAAACATTGTGTACTGCAGTATACCACTGTATATCAAAACATTTTGTACTGCAGTATACCACTGTATTTCAAAACATTTTGTACTGCAGTATACCATTGTATTTAAAAACATTTTGTACTGCAGTATACCACTTTTTCTGAACATTTTGTACTTCAGTATACCCCTGTATATCAAAACATTTTGTACTGCAGCATACCACTGTATTTCAAAACATTTTGTACTGCAGTATACCATTGTATTTAAAAAAAATTTTGTACTGCAGCATACCACTGTATTTCAAAACATTTTGTACTGCAGTATACCATTGTATTTCAAAACATTTTGTACTGCAGCATACCACTGTATTTCAAAACATTTTGTACTGCAGTATACCACTGTATATCAAAACAGTGTGATATGGGATAATATCACAATTACATTAGGGAATAATGAATAATGTTCTGTGGCAGAGGCTCAACACTTTAAAAAAAATATTTGTATTGTCAATAATGGGAAGAAAGATCTTTCTTTAATTGATAGTAAAGAAACACCATATTATATATTATTTTACAGATAAAAGTAATAAATTAGATACACGTTACTCGCCAAACATTTAATAGTCAGTACATCATAGTATATAAATTTGCTAAAAAATAAAGCTAAAGTGGGATGTTTCAGTTTACATTAGGCCTGACATTGTAGAGCTTGCTGATGCAAATATTTAACACTCAAAACTTGCTAACTACATTGTAGACATAACAATGAAACTGTGCATGGATGTCAACACCTGGCATGATATTTATCAATGATGACAAGCAAGCATAAAACACACTCAATTAATACAAACATTTTTAGTACCGGGTAGGCAAGAAAGTATGTAAACTTCAAACAGAAAATAAATGTTGTATTTAAACTATTTTGATGGATCAGTCTTAAAATGAAATATATATGTTCCTAACCCATTAAATACATTATTAAATAGGAATCACATGTTTATTTTTTTAAAATCAAAAATGTTTCTTAGCATTGAATCTAAATGATATAAGCAAATATTCTATGTTTGATTATAATTGTAAGATAAATGTGGCCTCCAGAGTGGTTACAAGCTTAACAAATGATCTCACTCACCTAACTAGCATGTGTGGATCTCACTCACCTAACTAGTATGTCTGATCTCACTCACCTAACTAGTATGTCTGGATCTCACTCACCTAACTAGTATGTCTGGATCTCACTCACCTAACTAGTATGTCTGATCTCACCTAACTAGTATGTCTGATCTCACTCATAACTAGTATGTCTGATCTCACTCATAACTAGTATGTCTGATCTCACTCACCTAACTAGTATGTCTGATCTCACTCACCTAACTAGTATGTCTGATCTCACTCACCTAACTAGTATGTCTGATCTCACTCACCTAACTAGTACCGGTATGTCAGATCTCACTCACCTAACTAGTATGTGTGGATCTCACTCAATTTCAAACTCTATTAAAACCATTGATATATGCATATATTCCAAGTTTGGTCAAAATTTAATCAAAAAATAGTCTCCAGAATGAATGTAATAAGGTCAACCAATCAAATACAAAAGCATCTCCTTAATATGCAAATATCTATCTCATTTGACATTCGGATGATATGAATATATGTTAAAAAGCAGAAATATGGAGTCCAGAGTGCAAGTAATGAGGTCAACCAACAAGATACAAGAGCATCTCATTAATATGCATATATCTCTCTCATCCGACATTCTTATGATATAAATCCATGTTAAAAATCTGAAATATGGACTCCAGTGAAGTACTGAGCAGTTGTTAATGGACAGTTGCATGATTCACAACAAATTACAAATTACATGCATTGAGAAACTATAAGCCTTACAGCCAGGTGAGATAATACCAAATGGTGGATTGCTCATTGTTTTATTTCTCTGAACAAGTTATTTTCACTAAGTGATCATGTTATTTCTTAAAGGTCAACACAGCAGTTTAAAAGCAAATATCCAGTTTAATCAGTACCATCTAAATAATGCATTGTGGACTGCCCAGTATACTTTATTTTCACTGACTCTTCAATTCATATTTCAAGTCACATTAGAACAAATAACTGAATTGTTTTAAAAAATTATATTCTAATAAACTTAGTAGGTTTTAATTGATGTAGAAAATTCTCATTTTCTAAGGAATTTTCTATGTTGAATGTTTAAATTATTTAAAATCTACAGCATTTACTGTAATGTGCATGCTTACCTGCAGACATCTTTTCTCATACTCAATCCACCTCTCAGTGGCAAAGTTAGTGGACTCTGCATAGTTGAAACCATGATTATATCCTGAGTGATAACTGTAAGGAAAGGTTATCATGAACTCTCCAGCTTCTTGAGTGATCTGGAAAACAAGAAAATGTACTATATTGCAGTCAAAGCTTTATGGTAATTGGTTGGTTGATTTTGTGGATTTGACATTGCATTAGCCTTTCTGAGTGATGACAAAAACTGGATGCAAAACATTCAAATATTTTCTTGGCAACAAAAGGACATGACCTCTACCCAATTCATTTGTTAAAATACAGCACAGTTTCAATTAACAAAAACCTGTTTACTGACACATCTTACATAATACAATGTCCCTTGAGACCAAAATACTTTAATTATCCTACATAAAGTCAGCCTTCCTTCATGATTCTAAGCAAACCAGGTTTTCCTTTAGTAGCCAAGCAGAAATATATTCTGAAACAAACAATTATAGATACCCTGTTGAAAGGAATAGAATGCTTCTTCAATATATATGGTGAGACAAGGTACATCTTGTGTATCATGAATGCTGGACAGTATTTGAAGCTGCTTGGGAAAAATCCTAAAATCCAAAACAAATTGTAGCAAGTTCTTATATACTGGAAAATATTGAAAAAAATTATCTGCAATCATTATTTCATGCTAATTGATATAAAATGAAAACATGAATTACAAAATAATTGCTGCACAAAGTTTTGGCATAATCTTGATCTGGAACAAGTAAATTTACCACATTTCATTATATACTTCATTAATGACCAAATTAACATGAATATATTTGTCAAAACTTAATTTTCACCTTAAATTTGATGAAAATATCTTCTTAAAAGATGTGATCAAGTTCTATGATTTGCATCCTTTTCTTAATACATGGAAAGTTTCATGCTATTTTACAATTGTCCCATTTTGAACAATCTTTTTTGTAGAGATAATATTTATAAATGAACTGGGCATCAAACTACAATGTGCAATGCTATGTCAGCCTTTCTTAGGTTGTCTGCATTCACATAGAAACATTGCTTCAAATTTCTTTGGCTTTAACTTCCTGATTTCTTTCACAAAGTTAAAGTCCCAAATGTTCAAATCTTTGCTTAAAAACAAGAGTACAATATACTGCAGTTACTTAAAACATTGTAAGTGATCCCTTTTAAAATTGATAGAGTCAATAAAATCTATAAAGTCAATAAAAATATGCAAGCAAAGTTTCACTGCAATGGTTGAGTGGTCATCATGTACTTTGCCATCAAGCTACTTGAGATGCACAGGCATATGAATGTTATGAAATCTTGGAGGAATACAAGTCATAGCATTTTCACTTTTCATGCTGACCTTTGACCCTTAATCATTACACCTCTCTTGTTTGACTCTCCTAACAAAACCTTAAAGAATGCAACCAATCATAAAAACCTCTCTTATTTGATCCTCCTCAAAGAAATTGTAGATAATGGAAGCAAACATAAAACCCTCTCTTATTTGACCTTCCTCACAGGAACCTTAGAGACTGGGGCCAATAGTTCAACCAGTCTTGCTGAGGCAAACACTTCTAACAAGTCTAGCAATGTTCTGTGCAGTGATATAGACAGTATAGTTACAGACAGATTGATGGACTAACAGGAGACAGGCAATATTTCAGCACTGAATTATGTAAAGACAGATCATAGCATATAAATAACATACATGAACTGAATTATGGGTATGTACAGACAGATCAAAGCATATCAATAACATACATGAACTGAATTATGGGAATGTAAAGACAGATCAAAGCATATCAATAACACATGAACTGAATTATGGGGATGTATAGACAGATCAAAGCATATCAATAACATACATGAACTGAATTATGGGGATGTAAAGACAGATCAAAGCATATCAATAACATACATGAACTGAATTATGGGGATGTATAGACAGATCAAAGCATATCAATAACATACATGAACTGAATTATGGGGATGTAAAGACAGATCAAAGCATATCAATAACATACATGAACTGAATTATGGGGATGTAAAGACAGATCACAGCATATCAATAACATACATGAACTGAATTATGGGGATGTATAGACAGATCAAAGCATATCAATACCATACATGAACTGAATTATGGGGATGTATAGACAGATCAAAGCATATCAATAACATACATGAACTGAATTATGGGGATGTAAAGACAGATCAAAGCATATCAATAACATACATGAACTGAATTATGGGGATGTAAAGACAGATCAAAGCATATCAATAACATACATGAACTGAATTATGGGGATGTATAGACAGATCAAAGCATATCAATAACATACATGAACTGAATTATGGGGATGTAAAGACAGATCAAAGCATATCAATAACATACATGAACTGAATTATGGGGATGTAAAGACAGATCAAAGCATATCAATAACATACATGAACTGAATTATGGGGATGTAAAGACAGATCACAGCATATCAATACCATACATGAACTGAATTATGGGAATGTAAAGACAGATCAAAGCACATCAATAACATACATGAACTGAATTATGGGGATGTAAAGACAGATCACAGCATATCAATACCATACATGAACTGAATTATGGGGATTTAAAGACAGATCACAGCATATCAATAACATACATGAACTGAATTATAGGGATGTAAAGACAGATCACAGCATATCAATAACATACATGAACTGAATTATGGGGATTTAAAGACAGATCACAGCATATCAATAACATACATGAACTGAATTATAGGGATGTAAAGACAGATCACAGCATATCAATAACATACATGAACTGAATTATAGGGATGTAAAGACAGATCACAGCATATCAATAACATACATGAACTGAATTATAGGGATGTAAAGACAGATCAAAGCATATCAATAACATACATGAACTGAATTATGGGGATGTAAAGACAGATCACAGCATATCAATAACATACATAAACTGAATTATGGGGATGTAAAGACAGATCAAAGCATATCAATAACATACATGAACTGAATTATGGGGATGTATAGACAGATCAAAGCATATCAATAACATACATGAACTGAATTATAGGGATGTAAAGACAGATCAAAGCATATCAATAACATACATGAACTGAATTATGGGGATGTAAAGACAGATCACAGCATATCAATAACATACATAAACTGAATTATGGGGATGTAAAGACAGATCAAAGCATTATCAATAACATACATAAACTGAATTATGGGGATTTAAAGACAGATCACAGCATATCAATAACATACATGAACTGAATTATGGGGATGTAAAGACAGATCAAAGCATATCAATAACATACATGAACTTAATTATGGGGATGTATAGACAGATCACAGCATATCAATAACATACATGAACTGAATTATGGGGATGTAAAGACAGATCAAAGCACATCAATAACATACATGAACTGAATTATGGGGATTTAAAGACAGATCACAGCATATCAATAACATACATGAACTGAATTATAGGGATGTAAAGACAGATCAAAGCATATCAATAACATACATGAACTGAATTATAGGGATGTAAAGACAGATCAAAGCATATCAATAACATACATGAACTGAATTATGGGGATGTAAAGACAGATCACAGCATATCAATAACATACATAAACTGAATTATGGGGATGTAAAGACAGATCAAAGCATTATCAATAACATACATAAACTGAATTATGGGGATTTAAAGACAGATCACAGCATATCAATAACATACATGAACTGAATTATGGGGATGTATAGACAGATCACAGCATATCAATAACATACATGAACTGAATTATGGGGATGTATAGACAGATCACAGCATATCAATAACATACATGAACTGAATTATAGGGATGTAAAGACAGATCACAGCATATCAATAACATACATGAACTGAATTATGGGGATGTAAAGACAGATCAAAGCACATCAATAACATACATGAACTTAATTATGGGGATGTAAAGACGATCACAGCATATCAATAACATACATGAACTGAATTATGGGATGTAAAGACAGATCAAAGCATATCAATAACATACATGAACTGAATTATGGGATGTAAAGATAGATCAAAGCATATCAATAACATACATGAACTTAATTATGGGGATGTAAAGACAGATCAAAGCATATCAATAACATACATGAACTGAATTATGGGGATGTAAAGACAGATCATAGCATATAAATAACATACATGAACTGAATTATGGGTATGTAAAGACAGATCAAAGCATATCAATAACATACATGAACTGAATTATGGGATGTATAGACAGATCAAAGCATTATCAATAACATACATGAACTGAATTATGGGTATGTAAAGACAGATCAAAGCATATCAATAACATACATGAACTGAATTATGGGATGTATAGACAGATCACAGCATATCAATAACATACATGAACTGAATTATGGGATGTATAGACAGATCAAAGCATTATCAATAACATACATGAACTGAATTATGGGTATGTAAAGACAGATCAAAGCATATCAATAACATACATGAACTGAATTATGGGATGTATAGACAGATCACAGCATATCAATAACATACATGAACTGAATTATGGGAATGTAAAGACAGATCAAAGCATATCATTAACATACATGAACTGAATTATGGGGATGTAAAGACAGATCAAAGCATATCAATACCATACATGAACTGAATTATGGGGATGTAAAGACAGATCAAAGCATATCAATAACATACATGAACTGAATTATGGGGATGTAAAGACAGATCAAAGCACATCAATAACATACATGAACTGAATTATGGGGATGTATAGACAGATCACAGCATATCAATAACATACATGAACTGAATTATGGGGATGTAAAGACAGATCACAGCATATCAATAACATACATGAACTGAATTATGGGGATGTAAAGACAGATCAAAGCATATCAATAACATACATGAACTTAATTATGGGGATGTAAAGACAGATCAAAGCATATCAATAACATACATGAACTGAATTATGGGGATGTATAGACAGATCACAGCATATCAATAACATACATGAACTTAATTATGGGGATGTAAAGACAGATCAAAGCATATCAATAACATACATGAACTGAATTATGGGGATGTAAAGACAGATCAAAGCATATCAATAACATACATGAACTGAATTATGGGATGTAAAGACAGATCAAAGCATATCAATAACATACATGAACTGAATTATGGGATGTATAGACAGATCACAGCATATCAATAACATACATGAACTGAATTATGGGTATGTAAAGACAGATCAAAGCATATCAATAACATACATGAACTGAATTATGGGGATGTAAAAACAGATCAAAGCATATCAATAACATACATGAACTGAATTATGGGAATGTAAAGACAGATCAAAGCATATCTCAAGAACATACATGAACTGAATTATGGGTATGTAAAGACAGATCAAAGCATATCAATAACATACATGAACTGAATTATGGGGATGTAAAAAAAGATCACAGCATATCAATAACATACATGAACTGAATTATGGGTATGTAAAAACAGATCAAAGCATATCAATAACATACATGAACTGAATTATAGGGATGTAAAGACAGATCAAAGCATATCAATAACATACATGAACTGAATTATGGGGATGTAAAGACAGATCACAGCATATCAATAACATACATGAACTGATTCTTATTCGTTATCATAGAAAGATACCTTATGCAAGCCTTTCAAAGGCGTCTTCCATGTTCAGGAGGAATGGCATACCAATTATGACTTTGAGGCTCCAAAGTACAAGTAATTAATACTATACAAATCCATATCCTCTGTATGCCAAGCAAATGTTGTCTTCCACATGCCAAAGTACAAGTAATTAATACTATACAAATCTATATCCTCTGTATGCCAAGCAAATGTTGTCTTCCACATGCCAAAGTACAAGTAAGCTGTATTGACCCCTTCAATCTTGACTCCATAGTCCTCTCCCATGTAATCCAGGATTGATCCAAGATTATTTATATTCCAAATGTCCTGGTCTTTGTCATATTAGCTACCAGACATGTCAGCTCCATAAATTGGGTTGGGAAAGGTGATGTTTTTTCCAGTATTTCTTTTCTAACTCTTCATAATCGAAATGTTGAGGCGTTTGATAGCTGAAGAAAAATAATATTGAATGAATATTAGGTACATTAAAAACATGTGTACTATGTACACATTTTAAAATGAGAATCAATCTTAATGAAACTGATGCAAAATCTGCTCCTTAGTCATAAAGCTGCCTGAATGAAAAAAAACATTTTAGTCCTTTACTTTGATTCCTTTAAAATTGCTTAAATATTGTCAAAACATATTGAGAAAATCTGATGTCTACAAGCCATTGAAAGTAGTAAATAAGGTAAACCAGACTGATAAAGAGACCTCATCAACGCTATATGATTGTAACAAAAGAACATTTTGTTTACAAGCAAAAGAAATAGAACTTCGATATCAGTTTCAAAAGTTTTGCCAATTCATGGAATTTGACTAAGTAAACATAGACAACTTTTGAATAACCTGTAATATTTTGCATACAACTCCCATTATTGTTTTCAAATGGACACTAAGCTTTGCTTTTTATTTGCTTTTTATGGTTTAACGCCATTTTTCAGCACAATATAGGCTATACATGGCGGCCAGTATTATTGGTGGAGGAAGAACCCGGACAACTCCCAGTAAGAACCACCGACCCACGAGAAGCTACTGGCAAGCTTTCTCACATAACTACATTTGCCGAATCTTAGACTCGAACACACGCAGACAGGTGAGATGGCAGTGGTCCGTAACGGACAGCGCTTTAGACCACTTGGCCACTAAGAAGGATATTTTGCCATCTAACATTTACATACACGGATGATTCAGATAATATGATCTCTTTAAGTATACATACCAGGCACTGTTTGCTAGCTTTTCAAACTTCTTCACAGTTATACTATATAGCTTTTGTCTCTACATTTAATTGTTTGAAGAGTCCCTGGGGTCCAGATACCATCCGAGTGATAGGATCTGGGATGACAAGGTCAATATCATTATAGCCATTTTTACGTGGGATCCACTCAGCTGGAGGTATCACCTAAAACAAAGCAAAAAAAAAAAAATTGAAAGATTTCTTATTTGCAACATGAAATTATTCATTAAACATGAATATTGAGAAGTGTCTATTCACATTGCCACCTTGTGTCCGCAGTAGACCAGTCAATGCATTATGAATGGTTCTAAACTAAATTATTTTGACTGAAACTCGCTTAAAGATAATGCATACCTATTAGCAGTTACAGGTTTGACAGACTACAAGCACCATAAGAAAGGAAATTGTTCAATCATATCTATGTTATGAAGCAAGTCAAAATGCACCAGGTCAAAACATATCCCAACTAAAGCAAGTCAAAATGCACCAAGTCAAAACATATCCAAACTAAAGCAAGTCAGAATGCGCCAAGTCAAAACATATCCAAACTAAAGCAAGTCAAAATGCCCCAAGTCAAAATATATCCAAACTAAAGCAAGTCCCATCTTGTAGAGTTTCACAGATTTACTATTTTAGATTTGTATGCTGAAAGTTACTTATATCAATAGATATTACTCATCTGCATAGTTTGGTGTAACATGGCTGGTTTTAGGCTGCTTATGTTAAATCACTGTATACAAGAATCCTTTAAATAATTTAATTTGAAATAGTTTGGGCATTACTATGTAATTTGCAAATCAAAACCATCTGTGTGTGATAGATAGATGTAGTTGTGCATTAAATATGGCTTATAAAATTGCCAATTTCAATCAATAGAAGATATTTTATTTTCCAAAGTTTATCGTCTGGTACAAAAACGTGATAGTTTAACGAGCAGCGAAACCAGGAGTTAAAATATATTAAAATATGTTATCACATGATGAATATTTCTGGTATATATGTAAAAGAAAATTTCCAAACTTTTCTCCAGAATGGAACTACAGCATAGAACATTATACAACACCCCATATCGTGACTTCACCTCACTTGCATGGGCTTATCATATGAATATAACTGACTTAAGAGAGGGGCGGGCTTTGGTTGACCTAATTTATCAAATAGCATTTGTGAAATTTATTAATGCATCACAACAGTGTACCGTTGTTGTCAAGGAAGTAAGGGGAAACAACCTCACAAAGTAGCAACCGGTGTAACATTGGAATTTTTCAGCAAGCATTTATTTCATGCATAAAAATGAATGCAAATCAAGCATCGCATGACATAATTGGAGATAAAATTTCAGCAGTCATAGAAACACCAAAATACGCTCAAAATACGAAATATGCATATTATTACTATAATACTAATGAAGATGAATGTATTATGATTTGTAAACGGTTGCATCAAGATAAATGCAATACTAATTATTACATTTTTCTATTTATAGAACAATATTTGTAATAAAGTCACTCTGTCTTATACGCGATTCGAGAAATATGAAAAAAGTTGTATTAAATATACATCATGAAAGTATGAGAGTACCAAATAAATTCTCCAAGATTATAATATTTATTTACTTAAAACACTATAGACCACAGACGTTAACAGGCAACATATGTATAATGTAAATAATGTGAAATATACTTTAGCCAGCCAACTCGTTTAAACATAAAAAGTCGTTAAGTGAACCATAGGCATGGTCACTCTACCCTCCAGACTTGTACCTAAACGTGGGCACTGAACTGGTGGTTTAACCTCGTAATGGTGCACCAGACATCCTTATATTCACACGCTCATCCGGCTATTCATACCTAGTGAGCTGAATATGGAAAAGAAACAACATTCCGAATAGTCTGTAACTACTTTAAAATATACGACGGTTACGAATGGGTTAATATAACCCGCCTGAAATGTGACGTAGGAATGGTATGCAATTAAAATTAAAATACGATATACTAAGACGTTAATACATACATAGTATTGTTTTCAACATTAGTCATAGTAGCGACCAGATAACGTTATCATCTTGCTACCAAATTGCATAGGTCAAACCCTCTTAATAAATTGAATTACAACTACGATAAAACAACGCAACCACATAATACAACAATGAACGTGTTTTACGAAACTGAATATTAGTTGTAAACAATGAAAAGAGTTGAAAAAACATACAACTCACCAAACTCTTTGGCTCAAACTAAGTGAAAATGGCACCTGCCTCGACAGCTAAATACAGTTAGAGCTTCACTATACTGGGTGTGCCCTTCAATCAATCAATCTGAGTTTTATAGTAACCACCGGCCACTAAGGGTCATATGGGCTACTTTTATATCCAGCATATCGCTGGACATTTATTTTCCCTTGGGGAAGGGTCGTTACTCCCCCCCCCCCTCAGGCATTTATATGCATACTAATGCACTTATCAATTTAGGCGTTATACCGAATTACTAATTAGTAACTATCGGTATAGATGTAAGCCCTGGGGTAGGTAGGTAAGGCCCATCCACACCTCCCCTATCAACTTCTAGATGCGGAACCTTCAGGAAGAGGTAAAGGCGGAAAAGGTCCCAGTCAGGCTCCTCGCCGTCCCACACGCAGAGACAGCGCCAAACGCACACCCACACCCACCCACGAAGAAACACGAGACGCCCCCAAGGCACTCCCGGAGAACACAACCCGCGAAGCAGCAACATACACCGTACACGCAAGGACAAAGACAGCAACAGCCACAGATGCCACACCCTGCCGAAAGCTCCCTTGGTTTTGTATCAAATTCATTCCAGTTGTGCTAGTGGATGCCCTATACACCAATGATGTGTTAGCCACCTGTGCAATTATATCGAGATTTATAAGTTACAGAATTTCCTAACACTTATCACTATGCCCCTAATTAAGTACAGAGTGTACTGTACAGTTCTCCACCATCCTACCGGCAAAAAACCCTTCTGAAGAGGGAAATTCACCCTAGAAAAAAACAAAAAACCTATACTAGGGTGTCAGAGTGACTATTTGTTTTGTTCAGGTTAGGTTGTTTTAAGTTATGAATTTGGTTGGGTGTGGTCCGAAATGGTCATATTTGAGATTTGATGTTTGGTTAGTCAAATGGAATTCTCATACCAATCGATATTGCGAGAATTCAATGTCTATTCACATGTAACAGAGAAAACCGGCAGGACAATACAGACAGACAGACAGATTTAAGGGACAGATGTATAATATGTAAGGGTTTTTAATATTATGTGTTGTGTTGTCCATGAGGCTGCATATAGGAGGGTAAAGATAGTAGTGTTGTTGACAGGGAAGAGCTTGGAAAAGAGGGTGATGTTAATAAGGAGGTTTTTTCCCAGACTACACTTATTTGTTATATTTGATGTGCCTGTTTGTCATATGACACTATATCAGGTCATGAAAGGAGAGTTGATGTAAATTTGCGTTTGCATAAGGTTATTTAATGACCTCTTATTGACACCCCTCCTCCTTTCAATTCCCTAACAGTGGTCACAGACTTATCACATCTTTAAGAAATTTTTTTTCTTCTATTAATCCTTAAGTCAATTGTAGCAATGTAACTCCCGTTTGGCGGGATGCGCATTTAAGTCCAGAGTGTGGGTTGGTATAAACTCGCAAGGTGCGTAGAGTTCTTTGACCCTATATTGACACCTATCCTCACTCTTTTCCCACATGCGCCCCTAGCCGCTGTCACATAATGTAAATTTGTATTAGATTATTGTTGTTATTGTATGTATTTTTATTTTATTTTATCTATTATCCTACTTTTATCAATAAGTAATCCCTTTATTGATAGAAAAATGTAACATATGTAACCCCCCTTAACGGGATGCGCAGTCAGGTCAGAAGTGTGGATTGATATAAACTCACAAGGTGCGTATAGTTTTATGACCCTATATTGACATCCATCCTCACTCCTTTCCCATCTGCGCCCCTGGCTGGTGTCACATGTAATTAGATTATTGTTACTATTGTTGTTATTAATAGTGTATCCTATTTTATATATTAAACCTGCTTTTATAAGCAAATAATCCCTTGTTGATAGAAAAAAAATGCAACCCCCTCTTGGCGGGATGCGCAGTTGAGTTAAGAGTGTGAATAGGTATAAACTCGCAAGGTGCGTAGAGTTCTTTTGACCCTATATTGACACCCTTCCTCACTCCTTTCCCACCTGCGCCCCTAGCCTGGGGCACATAGCGTAATATTATATTATATATATTAGGTTATTGTTGTTATTGTTGTTATGTGTATATTGTTATATTTTATCTATTAAACCTACTTTTATGAGAAAAATAATGATATTAGTAACTGTTGTTTTGAAATTGTTTTGGTCTGGATTTAATATTTCTGGGTATGTATATGGTGCTTTATTTTTCACTTGTTCAAGTTTAAATGCCTGTCTATCATTTATAGTAGCCTTACAAGTGTTGAGTATATGCCCTAAATCTTCTGGTAGATTACATCTATAACAGTTTAGAAAAAATATATTTATAGAAAATGTTATGACGTGCGAAACAAGACACCTTGATAATAATAAAACGTATGGTTGTCTATCTGAGCCATATCGGGCATTTCGTAACAACTACAATGTCATACTGATTATGTCATTTCAAGATGCTCACGTACTTTTAAGTCCAGTCATAGTACTATAATGTCATATTGATGACGTCATTTCAAAATATATAATAAGCTCAATATAATTGTGTAATTTCATTTTTTGCCTTAAGTTTATTCGCATAAGGTGGACTAAAATCCTAGAAGTAGAATTAAATGTCGAGAATGGTCTACTTAATGGAAATAGAGGTGCTGGTATAACCAGTACCCAATATTAATTCCATAAGCGCGCTGAATATAGATAAGTCCGCTAGATAATATAAAGTGTTTGAGAGAGTCACGTGTTCAATACAATGTGTATATTACTGGTCTAGCTTCAGTTATCAAACTCGTAATACAAATCCATGCCATCAAATTGTGCACACACTATAAATAGCATATGTCTAACTGTGAAGGCTCATTTTCCCTCTTTGATGCAAATTATAATACGTTCATTAAATTGCCTTCATTGCATGATTAAGACAAAATATTTAAAATGGCTTTATATCCTAAATTTTCCTTTGTATAATTCTTTAAAATATATAGATTTGTTAGAGACTCTTATCAATTTAATGGTGCCCTTATCGTATTAAAAATGTACATATATCTTTTCGTGATCGATCAAGATATCTTTAGATTGAGTTACCTTTTGTAATGAGATATACAACACGTTCTCGACAATTAGAAAGATATTTTAATATGTCAATTATCACTATTAGATCATGAAATTGAAATTGTCAATACAATACGAAAAATTGTTCAATCAGATCTAAAAGAGTTAGAGACATTAGGCTTTTTATACTTGTTCTAACCTAATGAGTATCGTATTGATTGACATTATATATATATATATATATATATATATATATATATATATATATATATATATATATACTTCAAAACAGCCGCAAACGACATGTAAATGTGCTATCTTAAGCTGAATTTTGAGGTTGTATTGTTTTGTTGTTGGGAAAGAGTGGAAAGAGGATTTTTTTAAAAAAGAAATGTCTTTCGTTTAATCACCGTCTGCCATGTGCTGTATACAAGTGTGCAATCTAACACGAAGGGATAAAGAGACGACGAAAAGATATAAATATTACACTTTCGTTTCAAGACATTTTCATTCCAAAAAAAAATGCTGAGGTACGGCTACAGCTATTTCTGTTTTCATTATCTGAAATTGCTTGATGTTCGATAAGATGGTTTTAAGCTTTTTCATAGTCTTTCATAGTTAGTTGGTTTTACGCCATAAGAAGCTTTTGAAATTTGAATAACACTTGAAAGATGTATTATCAAAACATTACAGTTCAATGAGATGAAAACGTAATCTTGCGCTTGTATTTTATGCTTTTGGCGTAAAATATGTCAAAACATGACTGGGTCATGGTGCTACAATATCCTTCACGCTATGATACCCTTATGAACTTATGAACTGGTGAATGAACCATAAGCTAATGAATCCAATATAAGATGCTCTTTTGCTAACCTGTAAGAATTCTAGCTATTGCCGTGTAATCTGTGTTGGAGAGAGAGAGAGAGAGAGAGAGAGAGAGAGAGAGAGAGAGAGAGAGAGAAGGGGGGGGGGGCGGAATGGACTTATCACAAGCATATACATTTGTGGTTAAAATTTGCGTTTCATTCTGGGATTTTGCAGTCAGTATGGCATATCACCAGTGTGACACATATTTCATGTTTCACTAACATGGTTTAATCTTGCTTTTAACTGTTTAATTAGACGATTTATTTTTGTGCCATATCTATGAAGACGAGTCACCTTTATATTTAGAGCTGTGAAACATGGAGAAAGGATGCATTTTGACGAGTACTGTATCATCACAGAAAAAGACTATATAATTTAAGTCCATGAAAGAAACAACCCACATTCTTGGTTTTCTACACACAGGATAGATTCCTTAAGTGACGGGAAACATATTGTAAAACAAGAGATGGATCATTCTGGATTATTTTCGAGGTAGACAACAATAAACTAGAGAAGATAGTTGATAACCCCGATGATTTTTTATTATCAGAGACTGTATCAGCGTCACGAAGAAAATTTTTTTTTTTGTTGAAAAATCTCATTTAGATACCCTAATCAATTTGTTAGATAAAATCAAGCAAACCGTTATACGTGGAACGCAGATAGCTGTATTTACTAATTATACGTTTAGTACAGCGTATTCATTCGAAGTTCTGGTAAAATATTACAAAATATGGAATGTCCTGCAAGATATTATCACGCCGATACAGATCCTGTACAAAAGAAAATAGACTTTGCAGATATCAATAATGCGTGTAATGATGTTGAAGTCATTATCTATAATCATACAGTCGAAGCCGGAGTTAGCATAACTGATCCGAGATTTATATTTTTGTTTTCATTCGAATTAGGATCAGTTAACGCGATGAAACAGGCAATACTCAGATTTCGACGAGCTTATGAAATCCATTATTCAACTATAACAAGATTGTATCATTGCAAACTTCCACTGAATTGTGATGATATCAGAAAATTCATAATTGATTGTAAAAGATCACTTACTGACGAAATAAAGTTACGAATATATAGGAATTCTGATGAATTATCAGCTCCATGGGACTTGCATTATATAATAGATATTGCCGAAGAAAATAATTCCAAGAAATGCTTCAATCCGATACTAATAGCGATGATGAAAAATACTAGATATGAAATAATACAAACACTTCCAGATGATTACGATAATTAGTTATCAAAAAGAAATATAGATGTTAATCAAGATAATTCTAGTGTTGATACCTATTCGAAGACCAACGTCGGTGATAAAACGATAACAAAAAGATAATGAGGAGATTGATAAAGTTGATAAAGACGAGATTGAAGTTGACAATGTAGAAATTAAAGAAAACAATTATCATTATTATCAATGTAATCCAGATGAACAGTTAGAACCATATGCAGCAAGGAAATCGTATCTAAGCAAATATATTTCAATGTAATATTGTAAAGTTACCGGCATTTAAAATTATATGATTGTACAAGCGATCCGATGACCTAAAACGATTTTAGCAGATAATTGTCGACAAATATACTAACTGCCTATGATAGATAACTAAATGTTTCGATCTTATAAAATAATTCCACGCCAAAATATTGATATGACAAGATTTCTTGACAACATTGAATTTGCACGATGTAGTTCAGGATAAAGATTTCAGCGACAATATCAAGAGAAGACCATAAGATGCGTAAAGAACCAATGCTACATAATAAAGATCAGTTGGTTAAATATAACGGTCTGATAAAAAGCTGATTAAATATATTTTCTGAAACAAAGATTCATTCGAATAAATTAACGACTAAAACTATCATGGGAAAAATTAAGATGACAAACAAAGAATTTGGAGCGACTTTGATATCGAATGATTAGAAAATTACAAAATACTTATCTTTGAGATTATTTATTAACATATAGTGACTGTCGAAGATCAGAATTTATTGATCATGCGGAATATAATCAATAACGTTTTATAGAGAATAAAGTCAATTATTGCTGCCTCCTCACCCCTTATTTATAATTTCGAATATTTACACTGAACACAAATAAGTGTCTATGCAGTGCCAATAAAAGTAAGGCTCGAAAAATCAACAAATGCATTACACAATAGTTGTGGCAGATAAAACTTTCCATTAAATGTTACTTGTTTGGCTACTGGGTGGGCACCTGCATACTCGACAATAACGATCTCCACTATCAGTTGACATCGGCTTGGTACACACTCCAATTGATGTTCGCCTATTAGAAAGCGTGCATAAACAAGGTACGTGTCCGTGATCAGCACAATATCATTTCATCTCTCCCATTTGTTTGATACAAGTGATTCCACTCTTAATAATGGAATTGTTAAGGTGAGTTTTCATTCCATGTAGTTTGCCACGTATGACGAACATGTCGATTTAAACTAATATTTTCAGTGAGTATATGCAATCAGCCATTTTGAAATAGGCGATTTCAAGATAGCATTGGATGCATTATTTGCACTTCCATTACACTATATGTCTGTTACTAAGCACCCAACAATCCAAATTTATACTCAAAACAAATTCTAAGAACATGTAGTTGTTGTGGGTTTAACGCCATGATTCATCACAAGATATGCTATACATGGCGGCCAGTATAAATAGTCAAGGAAGAACCCGGGAAAAAAACCACCGACCCACATGAAGCATCTGACATACTTTCTCGCATACACTGGCTGAACTCGTGACTTGAACTAACGCAGACAGAGGCGAGATGGAAGTGGTTCGTAGCGGTGAGATCTGTTGGCCACGTGGGGCCACTAATAACATGTAAATAAAAACCAACACTATTAAACTATTTTTTTTTATATCCTAAATAATGATATGATCACTGAATCTTTAATACACGTCTGTATAATCTTAAAAATTAAGTTGGCATTTAAACCATCAGATCAGATACTTTGTGGATTATTGGATGGTAAAGAATAGAACAAATAAATAATCCAGATCATTGTGGCAAATTTTGATTGAATTGTTTGACATTAATAAAATCATTCAGGATGTAAGTTTTCTTTCATGTAAACATTTACATCCAACTTGACTGCACATGCTATCTTCAACTGATGAAGCCTATTTCAGCAGTTGTAATCCTGCTCTATCATCCATTAACAAGTCATGTAATTTGTGAAGTTGTGGATAGTTTGACTAGTTTGTCTCATACTGCAGTCCTAACACTAACCTCGTAATGAGGAACAATATGTAAGGAAGAGGTGAGACACAGAGACACTGTGATCCCTTTCAAGAGTGCTCTTAAAACTCACCTATTTCGATTGCAAGAATAAACTTAAAGACCTAATAATGTTTCGTACCTTAAATATTTTCAGCATTTTTTATGTTTTCCAATTTCCTGGTTTTTTGTTTTTTGTTTTTCTGTAGTCATATCGTTATAGATGTTGCAAAGCTCTTTGAGCTTCTAAGGATTTTGGCGCTATACAAAGTCCTCATAATTATTATTATTATTATTATTATTATTATTATTATTATTATTATTATTATTATTATTATTATTTTCTGCTTTCCCATAATACATCCGTTTGAAATGTGTGGACTAACGATATATATATATATATATATATATATATATATATATATATATATATATATATATATATACTAGTAGGATATTTCCTTCTTTGTTGCATTCGCAGTTTATGCAAACAAAAGAATAAAATGATGGCACATGATTGTTTTGACACTTTTAATGTAACAGTGTGGCAGTTGGTAGTAATGAGTAATGTCTAGGATTGGGGCATCATGGCACATACATGTAGCATCATGTGCCACCCAGTCACATCTTCACACTTGGCTAACCAGACCTAACACTAACCTCTTAAGGATGAGCACTATATAAGGCAGCTGTTAGTACCATTTAAAAATACTTTGGTATGACTCAGCTGGGGTAAGAACCTGCGACCTCCCACATCTGAGGTTAATGACCTATCCAAGTAGGCCACCATAGCAGCTGCCTAGTAGCATAGCGCCCATAACAACAATAAGCTAATCATGGCCTGCATGTCAAGCCTGCCCATGAGCTTCAATTTTCATGGTAACTAAAATACGTTACGGATGAGGTTATAATGGGGTGTGGCTGAAGAGATTGATGTACATGCCAAAGTAATCATCAAGATTCCACAATAGCAAAAGAAGACATCTGAAAATTAGAAAACACTGTTAAATTGAATCTAAGTCAGTAATGTGTTTTTGCTTTTAGAAGACGTTATTTAAGGTTTTTTTTTTTTCTTAACAACAGTTGTCACAGATTTATCTTATTAGCACAAACTTCATGTATTTCATGCCAGAAAGATGTGTGTAAGATTTGGTCAATTTTTGTCAAGTGGGTTTTCAGAAGATGTTTAAAGTGTTTTATAAGTTTAATAACAGTAGCAACACTTGAATAAATTGAAAACTTTTATAATGAAAATAAATCAGACTGACATCATTTGCATACATTTTACTAGTGTGGACAAATTATGTTCAACAGTTATTCGTTAGAACATGTTTAAATATTGTTTTAAAACTTGTAGCTAGAGTGCCCATATCACATTGCAGAATGACATCGTTTATGTAATACCGAAATCCCGCAATGCTAGAAAGCTTTCTGACAAAGATGAGCAATTTTGTCTGAGTGGTTCATGTAAGGTGACTTAGAGGTGCCAAATATTTTATAACAGTGACATTGTTCAATGACAGATTAAGAATCAGTTGTAAAACGTGATAAATCAGAGCCGGGCACTTCCGTCAAATTTTGTAAGTTGTTATTTTGAGAATATGTTGTTTAAAGTTCTTTTTGCTTTTAGAAATAGCAAACACATCGGATCGCAGATTGGCATTTTTTTAAGAATTTGAAAGATTTTCTAGCCAGGATACTTTCAATCAAACATGGTCAAATTTCTTTCGGGGTTCCATTGAAATATATACTCAGAGAAGACAATATAAAAACCATATTCAAGGGTACTCTCATACACAAAGAGTTTCTATGAAAAAGATACAAAATCCTAAGCTGCATCTATGGGTGACAACTCCACATTAGAAGTTACTTTATTGGGTCACTAGTATATTTTACTTTCACAGCAGTCAACAGTTCTGAAGAAGCCCTTGTATACATTTTCTATTTTCAGTAACAACGGTTACATGTAATAGCAAATTGACATCATCTGTATAGAATGTTATAGTCTTCATGCAACGATGCTTTCTGTCAACATTTCTTTTCAGAGGTTTGGAGAAGTCATTTGAATAGTATTAATCATTTGCGTCTTTTATTACAGGGAGCTGAAAATATAATAAAATTAGCAATTCTTCACGGATACACAACACATGCTAGGTCATACCATTCGCTCATTCGGCCTTGTTACCAGATGGGTCAAATAAATGATTCAGATACAGACAATCATATTGGTATATGCATATGGTACAACCTGCTGCGAGGAACACATTATGCAAAGGGTATTAAAACAAATTGCAAACTCTGCGACCTATCACATATCAAATGTATGTTCCCATCTCACTGTTTGATCTAATACATGAACAGACGTTTGTAGTAAAGACAGTTTTTACTCGCTTGCATGTACACAACATTTACAGTCCTCACAGACCAGCAGATAACTCACACCATCTTTGTCCAGAAGTGTATTGGAATCAACTGGGTTGGGGCTGTCAGTGCTACAGGCGACGATCATCAGTGGAATCATGGGAAGACGACTCGGCCTGAGGATCGAAATGTTGTTCGTCCATCGATTTAACGAGGACCTCTCTAGTCATCTGATGGTTACAGGGGCTGGTTCTGTTCTGTGCGTGCGCATGTGGGTGATGAGGTCAAACCTTGTAGGGAACGCAAATAGACTCGATCGATTGCTGTTTGCTTCCATGGATCAGGGTTTATGTTGAATGCTATCAATTCAGTTTTAAGACTGACTTTGAAGCGTTTCTTCTGACATCCATTAAATCGCTGACCTTGCTGTAGCTCGCAACAGAAGAGTCTCTTTTAGGCATTTGGTTGTCTGGCATGCGTACATCGTGTCCCGCCGGCGTACCTGACAACGCATCAGGATGGTGTGGATGCTGTGGGAGACATGCTTAGGTTAGTAGCTCAGTTTCTGGAATCTTTTCCTCCCACGTGATGTTAAGGATTGTTCCATAGACTTGTGGTGTAAAAGTGGTTCACCTTCCTATCGTGGTCTTAGTGCACCGCCCACGTTTCACATGCGAAATGAATGGTTAAAGCAGAGGAGAAAATACGAAGTTTAACCTAAAGGAGAAAAAATATAAGCAAGCAAGGAAAAAAGGTTGAAACAAAACAAGAAAATAGTAGAAGCAGAGGAGAAAAGCAAATGTTAAAAATAAAATAGCAAACAATGGTAAAAACAGGAGAAAACAGAAGGGTGAACAAAAACGAAAAACAATGGTAGAAGCAAACCTAATAAAGCTTAAAACAGCGAAGAAAATGAAGGGATACCAAACTAAAGGTTAAACCAACTGTTAGAAGCTGGGCAAGAAAAGAACGGTTGAAAATTACGAAGACATGAATGGTAAAGCAGATGCAAATGAACAGGAGTTGCATTAAATGAGAAATATCAATTATTGTATTTAATAATTAAACTAGTTTGTATAATACAAGAGCTCTTTTCATATTTGGACAAATATTTTTCAGATATTTCATTTTGGGAACTTAATATAGTAGTTTTCTAAGATCTTTATAATGCTAAAAAAGGATTTTCAGTGTAGAAAAGTATTTGTATTTTAGGGTTGAGTCTACATTTTTTTTTTTTTTTTATTATAATACAAAAATCATAATTAATCAGAAATAATGAAAGAAGTGTAGAATATAAAGAACTTAAATAATAAGAAAACTGGTAGAATTAGAAATATCGAAATGAGAAAATGAACCTCTCTCTCTCTCTCTCTCTCACACACACACACACACACACACACACACACACACACTTTAATAATGACTTCCAGTTGTCAACATTGCCGAGGATTGCGTAAAATATATTTTCTCTCGTGTCTGTCAAAATGACCTTGGCGTAGTACAAAATGCTGATGATAAAAAAATGTAAAACCGTTGTGTGTTTCTCTTCTGACACTCCTGAACCGCTCCGGTGGCCTAGTGGTTAGAGCGTCCGCCCCGGAAGCGGGAGGTCGTCGGTTCGATCCCCGGCCGAGTGATACCAAAAACTTACAAAAATGGTACTAACAGCTGCCTCGCTTGACGCTCAGCATTAAGAGGTTAGTGTTAGGACTGGTCGGCCTGGTGTCAGGATAATGTGACTGGGTGAGACATCATGCTACATGTCTGCGGCATGATGTCTCAGTGCTAGACATCACTATAAACTGCCTCACTGCAGACATCGTAGCGATATGACTAAAAAATTGTTAAAGCTACGTTAAAAATCCTAATCAAACAAACAAACAAACAAACAAACAAACTGTCACTCCTGACGCTTGAAAAGTTAATGTCAGACATATCAAATGCAGACATTTGTATTGCATTTTCTTCTGTCGATACTGACACTTTAGAAAAGTTACATGTCATGCATATCAAATGCAGACATTTGTATTGCCTTTTCTTCTGTCGATACTGACACTTTAGAAAAGTTACATGTCAGACATATCAAATGCAGACATTTGCATTGCCATCTTGGTGTTTTAAACTAAAGATCGAAAAATGTTGCAATCAGTCTTTGATTATCCGAGAATGACATTGTTGTACATTGTGTCATAAAACAAGAACTGACCTTGAGTCTGCTATTTGCTAAATATCAAAAACATGCAAACCTTACAATGACCTTATATGATCTTAACTCATACAGGTATAATTCTACCTTGATTGAAAACTGTAACAAACAACAAATATTGGCAGCATTATTTTCACACTTTTTCTACAAACTAAACTACGATATGTAATACTGTTAACAAAAAATATTATAAAAACTGAATCTGATTCACCAAATATGCCTACGTCTGAAAATATGACAAAGACAATCACTGAGCACGTTAACGGTCAGTCATTGTGTTTATCTAGCTTCCATACATAGTGAGCTCGAAAAATCATAAAATTATTAAACACTGAGGTATAGAAAATTGCCTTTGAGAGCCAATATTACAGCTAAGACTAAAATAATGGAACAAATACCGAATAATAGTTGTATGCATGCAGTCATGTGCAATTGCATTGGAGAAAGTACTCCACTGAAGATAGTACTCCAATAGATTATTTTGTTTCGTTAACGTAGCATTTAATTTATATTAGAACACGTACGGATGCAAACAAGGAATTCTTTGCTGATATTAAAGAAGTTCCAAAAGGCAATACCTCAAGGAAGGAAAACAAATAAACCCTTTTAATGTTTTTAAAATTTCATTGACATTCGTATTCACAAGAATATACCCCCTCCCCATAACGTAAATCTTTTTATTTCTTGATTTGCTTTTAATGTAGGTCTAACACACACACACACACACACACACACACACACACACACACACACACGTATATATATATAGATAAGAGAGAGTGACATATGTAACAAATTGTTTTCCTGTTGATTACAACGCTGATACAATTCTCATGATCATTATATTTGACATAGTTTTGGTTGCATATTATATCCGATTTGGACACACGGCATCATTCACCTTGTAAATTTATTAATAATCTTTCAACAACCTTAATTTTTACCCAACTGTTTTCTGCATTATTTGGTAATGACACATTGCTTGGATGTTTGTCAGTACACTCTTCTGCTTTCACGTGGCTAATGGTTATAGAAAGCTATATCGATCCAAAATGTATGGACGTGGTGTTTAATTACGAGTTTGTAATTTAAATTAGTCAGATTTGTACTGTATCCGATATGAATCTAGTTTCTTTAGATGAAATTTGCTACAAATCCGGTTCTTTATGGCTAGTTGTACACGATATAGGCTTCATCAAGTATTGTATTGATTCAAGTACACTTGGATTGCCATGTCGTGCCATGCAATCACGTTACTTATTGCGCTCTAACTCACCTGTCAGACTTAGCAGCTGGGCTAGTCAAGGATATATGCACCTCAGCCTCGACACTGACTGAAACTGAGGAGTGTTGCCGATCTTTGCATCATCTTGTTCAGGCCATATTCCTTGCTAAGAACCTAGCCTAACCAGGATTGCCACCTGCTGATCTTATCCGGCGATATACTCGCCATCGAGCTCTTCTTTAGGAACCGCCATGCGCTTGGAAAATATCATATAAGTGTTTAATTTTTTTCACATTGTTGTGGCTTAGCTACCAGTGAGTGCTTAACAACATATGTTGAAGATCACTCGACACTCCATGCCGACTTATCTGTAATATCCGTCGGAAATGAACATTACCAAAATGGATGTCTCGAAGTCACTTGGACTGGTGCACGTGATGCGATATATATGTAAAGTGGAAGTTTCTCACTGGTATCTACTTTACCAGCTATTTTGCGGTTGCCTCCTGCCATATCATGATGTGATGACTCAAGAAGAATATAAATAAAAGATACAAGGCGTGCGATTGGGTTCCGACGACCGACATACAAAGGTCACTTCGACTACATCTTGACAAAATAATTCCAAGCCAAATAAACTGCAATCTAGAACAACTATAGCTACGTCTAAGGCCGTGGTTTCATGCGCTGTCAGAGATATCAGGACGATTTGCTTCTACGGGGTCTTTAGCTTCGCGCTAAATTGATCCAGTCCGCACCGAACAAAAAAAAAATGATACGAAAGCCCCCAGCAGCGGTCATTGATGTATGTGGCCATTTTTTTCCCACATTTTGTATCCCACACTATTTCCTTCAGTTTCATTGTTAAGATATGTAACACTGTTTACTGAATTAAATATTTATTTTGAATTAGTTTTTTAGGGGCACATATACTGCGTCGTATTTTTTTATTACTTCTTTTAATTTAATCATGGCAATGAAACTTTGCATATATGGTAGAGGAATGTTAGTGTTAACTGGCCGAGTTTTTTTTTTTTTTGGGGGGGGGGGGGGAAGGGTGGAAATTGAGATTTTGTTTGCAGAGAAAATTACGCAGCCTTCATTGTGATAATTCATGGGTTTTAAACTATTTGGTGACAATTTTTTTTTACAAGAAGTACTTCTGTAGTAGTTAAACAATCTGAAATTTACGTGAATAATGTTTAATCTTAAACTATTTACTGAAGACAAAAACTGTCCTGTGATATTAATTATTTCTTCACTACAATATTCACAAGTGATAAAATAGAATATGACATCTGTGGACTGCACACTTGATAAAAAAATTATATATGGATTTTCTTCTTCTGAGAAATGAAAATTGGGAGACATATTGAAATAATCGGGAGTTAACTGCGAAAAATCAAGATTAGATATTACGAGATAGGGAGGAAATACCTCCAAAATTGGAATTTATTTTCTTTCTTTCTTCTCCCGGCTTGAAACTTAACATATATGAACTGTTCGGGTTTGTGGAATTTCAGTCAGGGCTAGTAAGTTTATTTAAATTATCAGCCCGGGGCCTGTGCTTAAAACACTTCTTTCAGCACTGACCAGTACAGTACGTAATCTATTTTAACGAAGCATGTTTAAACTTACAGATTTGTCAATACGCTAACTGTAGCATGCATGTAAAATACACTGTAATTGAATCATAGAAAGGAAGCTTCTTAATGTTGAAATTAATTACGTATGATTTCCTCCCCGCAGATTTATTTGTGTGGTGTTGTTTTTTTATGTATGTGTGAAAAATTACTTCCGATGAAAACCGTTATCAATGGCCTTTCTCGCTTGCCATGTTTCTGTTTGTATACGAGGACTGGCTAGTATGACGTCACGAGACCACGTGATCTGTCATCTCATTAAAACTCGGAAATACTCGGCAATTTACGGAATCATTGTATCTTCTTCGCAATATAATCAATATCCGTACACGATATTATTGTTTTAAACATTATATTCGAATTAGAATTTGTAAAAAATTACATTTATAAAATAAAAATTTTCATTTCTAGTCTCCTTTAAAGTTATACAGTCTCAGTGATCAGTTCATACACACACAATACAATTTAAATTTGCTTTATGAAGGTATAAACTAAATCGTCCTCTCTTAACTTTATATCTTCCATGTAATAACAGGCTTTCCCTTGTTTGGAAACCACGAAAACTACTTAACATATTAAACGTCATTACTAATATATATATATATATATATATATATATATATATATATATATATATATATATATATATATATATATATATATATATATACAGAGAGAGAGAGAGCGAGATAGATGGATGGATGGATGGATGGATGGATGGATGGATAGATAGATAGATAGATAGATAGATAGATAGATAGATAGATAGATAGATAGATAGATAGATAGATAGATAGATAGATATTAGGCTATTAAGATGGTATGAAGAAACATTAGAAACAACTATATAAGTGCAGTTTATCAATATATATTTTATCATCCCTCTTATTGATAATTTAGTCGAAATAACATAATTTTAGTACTTAATTAAAAGTATGTAGATGCCAAGTTTTTGTACCGTTTAGACCAATAACTGTTGTCCTGACCATGCGTCTGAAATTATAAATAATCTTTATTTCGATGAGAAGTATTTAAGCTAACGCAAATAACTGACTATAATTTGCTTGTTTTAAAATTCTGTTGTTGATTGTTTATTTCTTCATTTATAGCCTCTGATATTAATGACTTAAACACTTAAATACTCTGATTTGACAGGCTGAAGGTTGTTCATATAAGAGAGATACACCTTGATGTCAGTGGACAGTTTAATTCTGTTGTTAGAAATTTTGTGCCAAAAGTGACTATTGCGTTGATTAAGAATTTATTTGATTTTGAACTCGTCATATGATTGCAGTGTCAACAGTTAAAAAAAGAAGACATATGCCTCTTAAAGAAAGCACAAAATCAGTTAAAACAAGCAAGACATATGTGCTACTTTATTGGTATGAATATTGTCGTCACCGCACGCCAATAGCCAATACAAGCTCTGAATGTCTCATATCTTGGAATGGCTGCCCTAATATATGCATATCGTACTCATGGCCTTACTTTCTACCGAAAGATTGTATTATAGTCTGAAAATGATCAGAAGCTTTAGAAGATAAAATGAATGATAAATTATATGCATTGTTAACTAACATTGCTCGTTTTATTGAAATGTTATGTGGTCGTAATCATCATTTTCGACATTAGATGTCATCAATTCCTTCTTTGATCCCATGGTATTAAGCATCAATGCGTCTCTGCCATCAGCAATCTGAAACAAGATTATTAATTCAGATTATTGTACAGCAGCACATATTAGTCTGAGATAACATCTTCTTTATTATAATAAAGAATATACTGAAAGTTGACAGTATTCTAAGTATGTACACACAAAACGACAGTGTAACAAAAACAGAAGGACGCATTTATTATGCCCCAATTAGGTGTCATTTGGAATCAAAGGAGGAATACTTGAACGTAACAAGTTCGATTTTTTTAAAATCACAGTCCGTGTCATTTGTTTAAATCTAGAACTTGATAATAAATAAATATACAAAGACAACGAAAACGCCTTACATTGTAATGAAGTGTATAGTTGATAAAGAATTTATACAAAATAAATAAAGTTCGATATTTTTCTCTGCTGCAAGTAAATGAACTCTAATAGTATGATTGTTCAATGTTCAACACAAAACATGGCATATATTCAAGACTATATTTGTGTACACATTCCATTAAGAGGAAATTACCATGTTTACCCACCAATATAATTAGGACCTATGACATTAGGAGAATATTCTCGTAATGCTTCCACCTGATGTATGTGGAGTAACATGTACAAATATTAAAATATAGAAATTTCTTTGACTGTGTAAATTAGACCATGATACATGTGGGTCATATTGGTTTGCGCCGAGGTCTTTGATCGATACGAAAGAAGATAAAGTGTGTTAAACATTATTTCCCTTTGTTATCTGACATACCTTGGAATGGCTTGATTATAATGTGGACCAACTGACATTGAAAAGACTTGTATGATAAAAGGTAAAGTGTGCTGTACAATATTTCCCGCTGTTATCTAACATATCTTGGAATGACCTGATTAAAATGTGGACCAGTTGACATTGGAAAGACTTGTTAAAGATATCCTTAATAGAAAAACATATGTATTTATTAGTTTTCTAAGATTACTGCTAATTGCTTTATACATGAGTAAACACACACCTGATTGATGCAGGCCCCTGAAGTTTGGCGTGTAAGCATGTCGCATAAGTCCTAATAATATTTATGTCTATTTGTTTTGTTTGATTAAGATTGTTAATGTAGTTTTAACAATTGTTCAGTCATATTGCTACGATGTCTGCAGTGAGGCAGTTTATAGTGATGTCTAGCACTGGAGCATTATGCCGCAGATATGTAGCATGATGTCCAACCCAATTGCATTATCCTGACATCGAGCCGACCAGTACTAACCTCTGAATGCTGAGCGACAAGCGAGGCAGCTGTTAGTAACAATTTTGTAAGCATTTGGTATGCCTCGGCCGGGCATCGAACCTGTAATCTCTCGCTTCCGAGGCGACGCTCTAATCTGTTTATGTCTAAACAAATTAACTATTGAAATATCTCGTGTTGATGCTAATACGAATGCAACCATCTCTCAATGATGATGGGTAGTAAGTTCAGCATGTAATATTTGATACATATAGCGTACGGCATATTCAATTTAGTCTGTTTCTAGTCAAACATATGGTGAAAACGGAAACCAAACACTAACTGGTTCTTGTTATAGTCACAGAACGTTTTAGGATACTGAGCAATATTTATGTCTTCATTTTGTATTATTTTAGGACACTGGGCAATATTTATTTCTTCTTTTTTATTATCTAGTGTGTTTGGTTGGTTTGGTTCGTTTAATGTCGTAGTGTTTTATCATGTAACTCTAAGCCACATGCCCGAATACATGAGAAGACATGGTTAAGGGAGCACAATCAGTGGATATACGAATGATGTTGTATCTACTTGATTCTACCATTCTATGCCGGAATTACCAATGTTTCAAGTTTGTACTACGCCATTTTAGCACTTCTAGTACTGTTTGATTATGTTGTACTAATACGTATTTAGTTACCTTGCGGGTCTGTATTTATGATTTTGTTAAGGGCATTGTGTTAGAAATACCAAATTAACACATAACCGAAAGTAAATTAATTTTACTTTTTGTCTATGAACAAAAGCAAATAATAGCCAACATTTGCACCTGTAAGTATAATTGTACTGCTAATTTACAACACCCCAACTTGAGAAAACTGTCAGAGCAGACAAAACTCCAAAGTGCACATACATTAGCACGTAAATTTTAATCTATTCGTTTTCGACCAATTTGTAACCCAAACGGTGAGTCCAGAAAAAGAAATTGTGAACAAATGCAGTAAATAGTTTTAAAATGTTAAACAGCAGACATGTCATATATTCGTCCAGGAATATTTAGCCTATTATATTTATTTCTGTAGGTTGAATGGTTATTACATAACTGTACCAGCAAAGGAAACATAGGAAAGGCGGAACAACAAAAATAAATATTACACATCCGTATAACACAAAAGGAGGGTATTTCTTTGTGTCATCATTTAAAACGAGGCAAATTTTATTGACACACATTTTCCTTCTTTGCTATTTTTCTTTCTTGAATGCCCACAATAGGGACATATGTATCATTCCTCTGTCAGATACCAATTGCCAATCAAGTCTTAATACTGTATAGTGCATGTATATACGAGGCATATTTTTGAAGGAAGCAAACACAAATGGCTCTGTTCAAATATCTTACTGTGTCTAAACGTATTTAAATATTTTTTTCCTCATGTTGCCATTCTTACTGGAATATATTCAAGTTACCTTGTCAGCATCTTCTGATGTAATATTTATTACGCCCTCAACTAGTTCATATCCACCTTCCTCGCTTGTTCCACACATTGAGGTTTCAGGCTGATTACATGTTCCTGCAAACAATATTGATGCAACATGATTAATATTTTCAACTTCTTAAGCATTAGATATGATCTTAAACAGAAACTAAAATATCAGTCCGTATTTTCAATATATGGGGTAATCAAATCATGGATCAGATTGCCTAATGATATAGCATATAAAGCATTGCTTGGTCCTTTCCTATGGGTCGGATTTTTCAACTCCTTGTAGATTGTTCCTTTAACCCTGGAAATTGTGGCCAAATTAAGTAAGCGTGTAAACAACCTTTTGTGTGCCATATTACTATTACTTTTCTGACGCTTCTACCAGTACGATTACTACTTACTACTATTGGTTTGACTAGTATCGTTGTTGCTATTAATGCTTTCTATGAAAACTAATAGTAACTAAAGAACATTATTCAAGCAACTACATCAAAAATACCAATTCCTAACCGTCATCAGATACTCCAAACTGCGCACACTTTACTTCACGTAGTTTAGGATAATATTTCACTCGATACTTATATATAACTAGTTTAATTATGGGTTTTTCTTTCTCTGTCAGAACATGTCGTTATGGATACACATCTTTTAAATAAGTTGTAAAATGTGAATGAAATTCAACAGGAAAATATCGGAGTTATACTGGATAAACATTATACAAAGGCTTTCTGTGACAACAATGTTCACTATCCTCTTGCACCGTCAACAGCAACACGTACACATATGAGATTCGGTAAATATGGACACATGTTTGAGTAATCAAATTGCACAAAGGTTCATCTGAGTAGAATTGTATGCTAGTATTAAGTACCATCAGCAGCGATCGATAGAGGCCAAACTGAAAGTGCATTTAATGACCTTTATTGCATTCTATAAAAACGTGTATTCTTCGATTTGCGACGAATATATTTATGAGTATAATCATCATCCAGTCTTCGTGAGTCTTTAATTCTTTTACATAGTAATGTTCTACTAATATCCATGGTCAGCAGTAACACAGCTTTATCTGAACATGAATATTATTGTAAATCATATTTTCGCCCTAAACGAAAAGATAATTGAATAAAAAAACAGAGAGTATACCAACGTTTTGTTTCTGAAGCAAACGAGCGTTTCTTGACTTCTACTTGAAAATCTTGAACACGAGTGTTAGGTTCCTTCTCACTTTGGTTATGTCCGTCGTCGATAAATTTGTGTTCCGCATTGCCTGCTGATAACAGGTGCTCCTCAGGTAAAGCTTCATTGTCTTCATACGTCTGTGATATGGCATTAAATACTATCCTGCGTCTACCATATTTCATTGTTTCCAGTGAAATGATGCCGCTGCATTCTTTGTAAACTATGCTTTGGTTTATTGGAATATCTGCATAATGTAGTCCAATTCTCCCAGTTTGATCTGAGTTTGGATCCTGAAACCAATTAACAGACCGTCCTACTGGTGTTGGAGGTGTAGGCAGGTGTCTTCGTATTGTAGACGGCGTGGCAAAAGATGCAGCATTGCAATTCTCAAGTATGAAACGTTGTACTAAAAAAATAGCATGGGTTCTTTTTACATTCTTCCTGCCACGAAAGGCTAATTACAACTATATATCGATGGATTTCTCTAGTTATTTGTTTGTACATAGAGACAAGAGGTAGATCGTTTGATCTGCATCGTTGATCGTGTTACTAATGGCTCGAAAAGAGGTAAAAGTTAAATGTAATCCTAAAGATAAACTAGTTAGGAATAGAAATAACCTTTGGATATACGCTACTCAGAATATTCAAACGCTGTATATCAAAAGGTATTGACATTATTTTTCATTATGTGTTGTCAGATCCCTCCGCCACTCGTACGGTATATATCATAGAAAAATATAACCATTTTGGAACATGAATATATGATGTAATATATACATTAAACACGCGCAAGTCTATTATAAAGACAAAAGAACAAAAGCGGAAAAAATAAATATTCGCTTCCAGAAAAAGAATCAAATGAAATATCAATATAATGACTAGAAACGGGCATTCACATAAGTTTTAAAACTAGAATGTTTGCTTTCAATAATCTAATATTATATGATTCGAACTTTAGAAGACTAAATTAGAATTTTGTCAAGATCATTATGATTTATATTAAGATTTCGACTTTTCAAAGTATAGTTGTATGACGTTTGTACCTTTTTCTAGACGGTGGGTATTCTTATGTTGAATCCTTATGACGCACCCCAGCGCGAACAGAACCACAACCACCACTCCAAAAGCGACAGCCATGTCAATGACCGGTATATTCCCTATTATTGAAAATTGTTACACTCTTATTTATTAAGGATGAATTTGGTATGAAAGCGAATTTGAAGACATGACAGTGACATTAATAACATTAACCGAAATTAAGAAGCGATCCATATAGTTCTTACCTCTATAACAGATAATGTATTTTCTCGGACATCTTGTATTCACTCCCATTCATAAACGGTTGCCACTATATTGGATTAGTAATACTAGTCGAGAAGGGTTACTATGTAATTGTACAGTATTGTTCATTTGAAAAAAGGAGATCAAATGTATTGAACATAACACCAGACGTCTACAATTTAACCATTGATTACACTGTTATAATGTTATCACATTCGTAAGAAACATTCTGTCTAGCTATTTAACATACATCTAACCAGCTAAATACCTGTATATCGGTCTGTTTTGTATAATTATTTACCCATCTACCAAACGCGCTTTGCAACAAAAACGAATGCATACTGAGGCTGTGTTAGCAAAGCAATATATCTCAATAAACAATAAAAACATACATGGAACACTCTCAGTTGTACTTGATGGTGAGGGGGACGTACTAATATGAAGTTCTGTTGAACTTTCTTGTACAACACCATCTGAGTCTGAAATCCGGAAAACATAAATTATATGACTTTTTTTAAAATCTGGAGATGTTTCAATAATTTATACATACTGAAGGTACCTAGAATATATTGGGTCTGCATTGGCAACTGCATATATTAAAGATCTGACAATTTTTACCTGAATGGGCGCGGATTATTTCTCAATCATTCCTTACCTCTTTCACTTTTGGAATAGCACATGAATCATTCTGTAATAGCACGTCAGATATATTTGTATCTATTGATTCCGTATTCGGTCTCCAGGTGGTGATGCTAGCTGGAGTTAATATTTGAAACCGAATTAACCAGTGGCCATAAAAGATGCGTTTTCTAGAGTGTTAGTGTGAAGCGACAATACACCTCACTGACAGGCCCAGCTTCCAGACACGGTGTAAACATTGACAATTTCCAATCATGCCCAAATCTTAGCAATTACATAAAGTATTGTCAAAAAACAGCCATTTATCAACGATAACGAGATGCTTCTGAAAAAATTTAGATAAAGATGTACGAATACAAACGACTAAAATCAATGAAGATTGTTCTTTTTTCATTCGAAAATGTGTAGCCAATTTAAACCAGGTTTAAAAACATAGCAAATTTTCTATTCAAGAATTGGTAAGCACGGCTTCATAAGACAACTTACAAAGAGAAGGAAAACAAACATCAAACTCCCGTAGACTATTATTCACTTAATGTATATCATTCTTCGCGGGCTATAGATAAAGTAAACAATATTAATTCCTAATATAAACCCTTTTTTATTGTTACCCTCCACTATCAATTGCTTCCTACCAGGTATAATGGTTTCATAAAGGCTTTCAATTCTGTAGAAGCCTGCGATTACATTCAGCAGCTTGAATGACATGTAGTTTCTTGAGACATCCCCACTATATAACAAACGATGCTGAATATTGTTATTAATCTGATGAACATTGTTCGCCGGCACCATCATCATTCCTCTATCATAAGGATGAATAACTCGTATTATACAATTAATCCCAGGTTGGGTATAGAACCAGCCAATGACAACCTTGTCTCCAGTGTTTACATTGAGTGTTCGGTGAAATTTAAACATATACGTTGCAGGCAGAAGATCTTTAAAATCTCTTGAGAAACTTATTTTAAAAGGAAACAATCATTGGGTACGAAAATTCAAGTGTCAGGAAAATGAAGTAGAAATATATTGTTAATTATTAGCAATACTTTAGGTAAACAAGAGCCAATCTGATAACTGCTTCATATATCGGCAACAGAACAAAATTAATCTAATTAAATTATCGAAATGATAATGCCATGCTATTAAAGTTCAATCAATTAGATTAATAGATTATATTAAAAGCCTTATATACTTCAAAGCAAATTTTCGTCCTATATGTCAGTATAAACAACTTAACAAATCACATTTGTGCTAAAGTGTCAAATGAAAATGAGCGAGTCTAACCAACAGGTAAAACTATGTGAGAACAAGCAGTGCTTGAGCATATATATATATATATATATATATATATATATATATATATATATATATATATATATATAGAGAGAGAGAGAGAGAGAGAGAGAGAGAGAGAGAGAGACAGATACAGAGAGACAGATACAGAGAGACAGACAGACAGACAGAGACAGTGAAACAGACAGACGTACACAGAAAATCATATAATATACCTGTTGTTTCCGTCAATGATAACATGAAAAGCACAAGCGGCCACATTTTGCATATCGCCATTACGCCAGCTTTTGAAAGGTCGTATGCACAAATCGGAAATAATTCATGCGATTCCTGAAGAAACGCGGATCTGTTGAGTTATTTTCATCACCAAATACAAAACAATGATCAGTATGTACCTATTGATGATATCATCATCAAGAAGCACTATTGTTTGTAGCAAACTTTTGTAAATGAACCGTCGTAACATCCGATTTATTAAATTATCAGTTCTTAGAATACATGAACAAACAATACAGAAATAGTAGATGAGGCAGCATGGGACTTCCGCAAATGAATATACAACTCAAAACAACATAAAATACTAATCGGTAAAAAAAAAAACTTCGTCATAAGAAAGAGTACGACACGCAAACTTGATGTTTCATAAATATTTGTATAAAAGACAGAAGAGAGTAAGAATGTATTCTCATAAAACAAACTCGTTTGGACTATAGCGCCATATTGATCCAATTGTTATTTCTATCTTTCTGTCCCTTAATCTGTCTCTGTATGTTTGTCCGTCTGTCTGTCTCTCTGTTTCACTCTATGCTCTTTTGCTTCTGTCATAAAAGTTAATAAAATAAATCACAATCGTAATCATACGTGCAGGGTAATATTTAGTTTTTATCTTGGGTAAAGAATATCTGCAAACTAAATTCATCACGATGTATGTTTAAAATCTGTACTGAAGTTCCACGAAATTGAATTACCAATCCAGCTGAAAAATGAATGGGCGAGCCCTTAGAAAGGGCAACACATATTTGCCTATTAGAACATCAGAGTATTTAGATCTGATGTTTAAACAAAGTGCAAACTAAATGCGTTCTCATGTGATGCATTGAGTGTATTTGACAGAATATATCACTTAGAATAGTTGTCGTAAATCATGTACGTTGAATTGTTTCCCTATTAGTGATTGTCAGTTAGAAAGAATCACAACAACCTGGAATAAAAAGGCAAGAAATATTTCGTTTGAAGATGATTATCCAACATTGATGGAATCAGTAAGCATAACATCGATAAGTGAGAAATTGGTTTCAAAAATGCATATTGCATAAGGCATGACAATTCAAATAGGAATCACTTAAGAGGACACCAATCGTGGGAGTTTGGGACGTTAACCTTCATAAGGCCTATGTGACAAATCATTGCCTTGAACGTCACACCATTTAGGTAGAAATGGTAAAATATATTCTGGTTTTTAGCAACGATTCAGACAATGGGACAATGCTACTCACGATCCCATTCATGATGAAGATGGGAAAGCAATCTTCTTCTGTAATGACAGAAAGAAGTACCAATTAGCAAATCAAATACCCTGAGGATATATATAATCTGGATCAAATATATTTGGTTTATAGACATGTACAAAATGCATCACTTTCTGCAGCATCAGTACTGGAATAAAGACAAAGGAATAGCATTACTGTGGTATTAGGGTCTGATTTATATGTGAAGGATAAACTTACACAACTCGTTATATGCAACGCAACTCAATCACGTAGTTTGAACAGATTCTGTGACCAGTAGCACACGATCAGAATTGTGCCACATCATCCGCAAAGTTCTGACAATGTCCGATATTTAATGAGGGGCATATTGCCTAAAATTCACGATTTTCCAAAGTAGCAAAATGTACCAAAATGTGAAAAACATGAGCATTAAGTAACACCTAAATAAACTAATCTAATTAATTTTACTCACCAAATAAAAGTGCTAACCGCGAAACATTAAATCAACACTGTTTTAAGATAGATATGTAGTTTTATGTAGGTAATTTTTTCACTTGGACGAAATAAATGGTCGTTGAAGAACATGCTGGTGGTTCCGGTATAATAGGTGTGATTTGTTGGGAGTGAACTAAAGGATAAGTGGAGAGTACGTGGGTCAGGGTATATGCAACCTACAATGTTTCGTCATTATTAGAACAAGTGTTACCAGATTTACACATATAGATATTGTCAACCAAATATTTGGTGTCACATTATATCACGACTAACATTATTTAAAATTAAATTAGGATTATTAGTTCAGATCTGCGACATAGTACGTAGTCATCAATGGAGTTGGCATGAACTAGATCATATAATGCAACTTTCAATAGCATGATTGTAATGCAACTTTCAATAGCGTGATTGTAACGTATGAAGATGGAGGTCACGCCCATGCTATTTGTTATATATTTCAAGGCAAACTCGTTTATATATCCTGAAATCTTGAACGGATATTTGACCTGCTGATTTGCAATCGGTTTTTATAAGTGACATGGGTATCATGATCACTGTACCAATTCTTACATTATTCATCGGATATTTGTTTTCTTGTTTACGGGGGGGGGGGGGGGGGGGCTTTTATGTTCGTTACTTTTTGTTTCACAGAACCCAATGCTAGCAGTTTGTGAATTAAATAGACCCTCTGCTCTATTACATCATGGTTGTCAGACACAATGCCTTCGACATAAAGCATCGATTGACAATTTGACAATTTCAGAGCCATGTACTCTTCACCATTTTACGAAATTGAAATCTGCCAGCGCAAGACATGTGTAAGAGTTATCCTGTGACAAAAGATTTGTTTTTACTAATTTGTATCACATTGTGAAAAATCACAGCAAATACAAGACATGACATGATTATCACAGTGCGGCAAAGTGACTCAACAATAGTCAAGTGACCAGTATATATGTCAAATGAGTCTGTATGTGATCAGATGGGAATTGAGTATGTTGGAACTGGCCGTCGTCCATAGCATACAGTACCTCTAAATGCAACTTGCGAAAGACGATCTCTGACAGTATAAGATCAATGGGAATTTAACATTACGTCCTACCTAATTTAAGCCCAATAAAACTAGCACGTAGGTTTAACTTTATGAGAGACGTTGAATCAAATAGAACTATATTGGCCTAATGAAAATTTAAGATTTGCCAATAGGTTCACATTGGAGACCGATCAGTGTACAAAAGAGAATGTAATGATAAAACTAAAACATATTTCATTGTGTAAGATAATGGTCTGGTCATGAGAGAAGGGAAAACGTTAAGTTAAAATACATTTACTGCTTAACACAAATAACTACTGACATCGTATTATCAAAGTGCCATGTGACGGATCAGTACCACCCTCTACTGACCAAATGACACCGAAAACCACTGATAATAATAATAATAATGAGGACTTTGCATAGGGTATAATCTTTAGTACAAGCTATACGCGTTTTACATCAATAATGATATTACTACATCAAACAAAACAAAATAATACAAACACCATTCAATAAGGCAACACATCTTTAAAAAATGCTGAAAATATTTAAGGTAGGAAACTTGTGTAGGTCTTCAAGTTTTTTTCTTGCAGTCGAAACAGGTGAGTTCTAAGAGCATTCTTAAAAGTGATCAATGAGTGTTTGTATCTAATGTAAATGAGCAATTTCTTTCATGTTGCTGGGCGCTGCCATGCAAACGAACGTTGTCCATATGACTTCGATTTCATAGTGGCAATAATGAGTATACATACAATTGTCAGAAGTGGAGCGTACGTATCTTGCTGGTGTGTATACATGGGTGAGGCCAGATAGATATGTTGGAGCCCATCAGTGAAACGTAGGAAGGAGAACACATTTTGTGTTTGATTCTGGATCAAATGGATAGCCAGTGTAGGGCACCGAGCAGTGGATAAATATGCTATGGATGATCCGAACAAAACCATTTGTAGTTTATGGAGTAGATATTGAGACGAAAAAGAATTACAGTTACTAATTAACAAACAAGTGTTTTAGTGGCATTACCTGAAAGATATTTGAGAATGTAGCCTACATATGTACATGACGTGCGAGGTAATAGTACAGTCCAGATTAACAGACAGGTTTCGTACTGACTGCATGCATTTAATGTTGGTGTTGTTGATATTTAATGTTTGAGGTAAAGGATGAAAATGCGAAAGTCATTTTGTTGTGATCAGAATGCCATCAGTTTTATCAGCATTCATCTGAAGATCGTTACATGTCATCCATGATTTCAGATCAGAAATGCACATCTCTAAGCCGTGGATGGTCGCATTGACGTCAGTTGAGTGGCATGATATGTATATTGTAGTGTCATAATCATACAATTGGTGAGACGCTGAATTATACTATATTACACTTAGGAGCGGCGGAGTACATATAATAAATCGAACAGGTCCAAGAACAGACTCTCTGTGGAGCAGCACAACAAAGACCAACTGTGCTGGAGTGAGATCATTTTGTTGATACACTTTTTGTCATGTTGACTAAGTAGAACTTGGACCACAGTAAGACTGTTTTCAGAGTGCCAAATATATGCTAAAGACATAGAAGTGATATGGCATGGTCTGTTTTGCCAGATGCGTCAGACTAATCAAGGAGTTTGAAGCCTGTAATCTGTCCGTTATTCAATGCAGTTAAAATGTCATTAACTACTTTCAGAAGGGTAGTTTCAGTACTGTGGCAAGGGTGCTATGAAGACTGTACATTCCTAAATGGACTGTATGCAATCAGTTGAGTAAAATGTTGGGTTATAAGAACCTTTGCCGTGATCTTAGTAATGCAGTGGGATGATTTGGCTAAACGATTAAGTAGTAATGTGCATCACAACTTTTCCTGGTCTTTCCAAATTCGTATTAGCGGCTTCATAGATTTGTTTATGAATAGTGGGTTTGCTGGAAGCTGGTCTATAACACTGATATACCACGGATAATACTTTTTAATTGATACTTTGCACTTGGTTGCTTGAGCATGTGTTACAAGCAATGTACACATGCATATATCGAGTTGTTCTGTGGTAGGAGGTAAGCAACATGATAGATTTGCTTGGATGTCATGCATTAGTTTGGTTCTATATATCGTACGGATGTTTCTCTTAGTATCAAATAAAGGTGGAGGGTCAGGGACTGATACGTCCAGATGGCATATAATGTAGAGGTGAGTTGATGCAAATTAGTGGGATACAAGGGTGGACTGTAGTATTTTATCATCAGGTCTATAAAGAGCCCAATCTACACTGTGATCATGTTTATGGGTGGGTTGATTAACTGCCTGTTTAAGATTGAAAACATGAATGGAAACTAGAGCTTTGATATGTATGCGTTTCCAGTACAGTCAAAGTGAAAGTTGACATCTCCAAGAATAATCAGGTTGCCACTCCAGGAGATTTGGAAACTAGTCCAAAAAGAAAGATTCATTCCGACTAGATTTGTTTCCACTTGGAGGAGGGCGGTAGAGGCACAAAACATGGTCTGGCCTCTGTTTCAATGTGAATGTTGTTTGGACTAGTTCAAACGATGTAGAGCAGAAATGTAAGGTTGTGTTGTGTTTAAGACATTTTATCATGGACTTCGTTTTGATGACAACAATGACACCTCCTCGAGAGTGTATGGGGGAAAGTCTTGATGGAGTAACCGGTGGGTTTTTTCATCCATGTTCTGTCAGGAAGAGGACGTTGATAGTCTTTATACATTTGTTACAACACCAATTTAACATATCTATCTGCCTGAACTAGACACAAAATTGAAATATCCACTCACGTGTATCACGTTTATAAAAATCATCATAAATACAAGACATCATACAATTTTAAATTAGCGGAATGTGACCCAGTTAATCAACTGAATTATCGGGGATTATTATGTGATCAAATAGGACTCTATAGCTCAAGTGAACACTTTAACTGTTTGGAGCAATAATTTGTGAATGGGACGTGCAATCTTAATATTGTTTATGAAAATAAAGTGTTGCACTAAGGTCCATATGAATTAATGTAGACTCCATTAAAATATTACATATGTTTACCTGTATGAGATGATATATGATCATGTGGACTGTATGGAGCCAGAGACAATTTAACATTAATCCATTGATTTGACATTGGAGGACTAATTAACGCTTGCACCATCTGACTACCATGCCGTCTGACTAACCGGTACAAACACCTACTGATCAAAACCCATCCATACATACTGACAAACACATATTCTGACATGAACACTAACTGACTGACATGCAGATTGACTGATCAGCTACACAATTAATGGACTGCTATAAAAAACACGTAAGCATCATCACATCAACCTACTTACTGAACTTACTGAACAGCAGCGATATCTGCTGGACAACACTTATAACTACATATTACACAGCCATATATTAAAAAACATTCTTGTAAAGGATAGAATTGAGTAAAGAGAGGTAGGTGAGAGTCACTCACACCTATTTATCTTCCGTTGACCCAGTTCGTCCAATGATATAGCGATTATTCGAGTTGCACACATTTTTTTCCATTGATCGCAGACAGTAAAATAACGTTATACTCTCTTTTACTTCATAAATTACCATATGACATATATCGTTCCCATATCCTGTTCTCACCTTTTTTAAACCTGACATAAATCTTATTTATTTAATTATATTATGTTTATGGTTTTGTTAGTGGCGAACGTTTCACTTTCATATGTAGTTTTGCTTCCCTGTGTCAAAATATGTTACTAATTCGTTATCTGTAATGACCCTTTTTAACGTCTTAATAACAATGGACTCATAAGAAAGGCGTTTAGTTTGTTGTGGCTGTTTCATCTTGAGTTTTCCTTGTCCACAATTACGACCTGTGTTTGAGATGTATCAAGAGAAGCAATTCGACCCAGATGATAATTGTGATCTTTTCTATTTGCTACCATAAGATTATAGTTCAGTCCTAATACTTTTACAGCCATGTTGTAGGTTGTAGATCCTTGGTTGTGTACAGACCTTGTTATTACGGGAGTATGTCAACTTGACACGCACAACAGGAAATGAACAAGCGAGGCCTGGTCATTGTTTCGCATTGTTAAGAAAACACTGAAATTGTTATTTAATATATTGTTGTAAACGCAGTCCTCATAAGTGCAAAACAATAATTGTCATCTTCATCTTTACAATCCAAAACTCTAACATAACATTAGTACCATTAATTTTCCGCTGGATTTGAAAGTAAAACATATAAAACAGTAATCTCGTAGTTTTAATGAAAGCAAGAAAAACACATATAAATGAATAAATACATTTTACACATAGAAAAAAATTATACTTTAAAGCAACTCATTTTTCAAAATTCAATGCATAGCTCTCAGTTAAGAGTATGTTATTAGGAAGTTAAACGTAGTTTTTATGCATTTTTTAGTCTTATCGCTACGAGAATTTTTGACAATCATGCGGGATGGTTCAGTCCAAACCTATTTCATAGGACCAGTTACCATACTACGTAGGTTTTTCTAAGCCATCGCGTCAATAGATTCTACATTTCACTGACAGGACCAGCTCACTGAAACGGTGTACTTCTTGATCTTAACTAGAAAGGTTGGCAATATATTTCTCAGCTAGTCTAAAACATTGAAACTACATAACGTATTTTAAAGGAACAACCATTTCAAACAGATAACGAGATGTTTTTGCAAAACATTTAGATAATGTCGTACAACTATGAGCTACAAAAGGCTAAAGTACAAATTTGTTATAAAGCTATATAATACATGAAGATGGATGTCTAAAAAGCAACAGTCTTTGCAATTGCCTTCTTATATATCGTAAATTACTATGCCATCAAATGAAAGTGCGAATAAAGGCACGAATAGATTTGTAATAGCTGATGTCAAACATAATAACTGATTCGGCATGCATTGCACAACAGCATCTGATAACCTTTGCTTCCACTTCATATCCGTTTAATTCTCATGAAATGCTTAATATTTTTAACTGAAGATCAACAGTGTCGCACCTCACTCTGCGAGAGAGATGTTTGAACTAACTCCCCACTTGCACAGTTAACACATTCAGTAACTTTATTTCACTTTCACAGTTAGAAATATGCAAGTGTCAGACCCAATGTTTAGGCGTACATTTTCGCTGGATCAACTTTAATTGGTTATCGTGTAAGTATATTATGTTACCTGCCCCTGGATGAAATAAAGAAAGATGATTCGAATCATGCACATTCGTTTTCTATATACGTATCGCCTATACAATGACATACCACGATGAAAAGAACATCGATTTTAGGTTTTAAATGACAAATAAATAGTGTTAATTTAGTCTTATAAAGCATGTTATGTACGCATACAGATCCTTGAAATTCTAAAGCTGTACTTAACTCATATTGATTTATGATTTGGTCGACGTGCTATCAGATTTAAAACCATCGTCTTTTTAACTTTCATTTAGGCTAGTCATGATTTGCCTTTGGCTTGTATTTTGGCGTGGGTGGGAATTGTTTTTCTTGACACACACGCGCACACACATATCTTTAGGTGTTGAATTATGTTACATCATCAGTACTCTTAACAGGTACAAAACAAGAGTTTTGCAAACACATTTATCAAGAATAAAGTTGTCCACATAAGGAACGTTTAATACTTCAAAGCTATCTTTTAAGGAATTGTGGCTGTAAAACGTTTCTATTTTGAAAGGGTAGTCTCCATTGTGTCCAGTACTGTCAACTATCCAGATGTGTCATGACACGGTTCGTTAATATTTTCAGGGGTCTCATGAATTATGTTTTCGTCATGCGACAATTGTGATCGATCTTCATGGTTTGATACATGAACAATCTCATAATCGTTCATACCAACATTTTCAGTCTCGTGTGATAACTGTATGCCGGAGTTAGACTGCACATTTTCCGTGGCATAAGAATATCTCATTCCTCCTTCCTTAATTGTAGGTATTGGCAGAGGTCTCTATCCTTTGATAGGCGTAAGATATAAATCGGTATTACATTGTTCTCGTGAATGACGTCGTACTACAAGAACAAAATCGAAATGCAAATGTGACTAACTATATCAAAGGAAATTGCACATCATCTAATCGAAACAGGGATATATTACGTGTTGTAATGAGAATTATATATTCTTCTGAATAATATGAGAACGCTCACTTATATATGTCAACGCATTCATTCCGCCATGGCTTTGGTTTCAATTGCAACGAATCATACAGTTATGCAAATTACACCGAGGGTTGAGATCTGTAACTGTTGCCAGTAATGCAACCCTAGTGGAGGACAAAGTATATAAGTTGGTGACGGTCTCAACTGCCTTTCACTGATACTCCTGGTATGTAGACAATATTGTTAATTATGATAAAGATTATCAGCGTAAAGCTTGAAGTCAGATCTATATTTTTGAATGAAGCTATACCATACATTTATATACTGCTATAGAAGCAGGATGTTTAATGGTCTCAACACAAAGTTGATATTTTCTCTGGCAGAGAATAGTCATGTTGCGTAGAATATTTGATACTGGTAACGAAATGTTTATGACAACTGTGTTAGTAAATATTTGTATTAAAATATATATGCGTATCATTTTGGAAGCGTTTGTGGATTTATCTAATCCTGGAATTGTTTTAAATGATCAGTGGATTGTGTCGAACGTTACAGGAATGATACAGTGTTATCACATGGGCACAAAATATAAATGAATTTTTAAACACAATATATGGAACATATTTATAAATCAATCAACTTAGGAATTATCTTATAAGAAGCAATGATGCGAAATCAGCCAATATTACAAAAGCTAAAGATATCTTAGATGATATGGTGCAAGAAAATAAGGACGCTAACGTAAAGATAATTAACTAATGAAGACGACGACGGAATTCAAATATCAGATGAAATTAGTAGTTGTCCACTAAAACCCATTTACGTGAGAGATATATTTTAGTAAATGAAACAACTCAACGTCAATAAACATGCATGTTAAGCGGGTGTACAGGCTTTATCCTGATTAGTATATTACGTCATGGGAAATGTCTTGGGATGCATAGTTCTCAAAGTTAGAACATCAAATTATAAACGCTGACTCAATTGTTTGTTTTGTAAAGCATTCACTTAATGACTAAATTTCAGTGGCATTCATTGAAAAGCCTTCACCAAAAAACCTATCATTGACGACTATGACTCCTCTGTCCCAAACCGTTACATTATGTATCTGTACGTAAACATATTTTATAAAAGGGTATCAATAGAGCTGTTGCCAGTTTCAGCATATTGATAACGCACACCTTGACATAAGAAACCCGGTACAACAGCCATAGCGACATGGGATATTTCTTCGAAGTTGATCGATAATACAATGGCCAATAAATCGTTACATCCATAATGGTTATCCGCTAAGTGCAGTCGTAATTGAATCTGAACGTAAATTTACTGAAGGCACTATTTCATTTTTAAGAACCAAAAGAAAACCATATATTGCACAAACGAAAATTAGAAAATGTGTTTTCAATTCGGAATGAAAGTAAGTAAGGTCATTCGGGTGCTTGGATTTCGTAGACGGACTTAGATGGCTCCTTGTATCCAGATAATTACAAATCATCGTACAAAAGACAAATTATAAGGTGTTGACTGTCGAGGTCACTCGATCCCATATGAAACTGTAAATTCTTGTACAGACCATACTGGGACCGTAGCATGACGTTGCACGCCGTTTAACTCACCCGTCGAACATACATGTCAAACAAACGTGTGTCCGATTCCTAAATGCGATGTTTTGAAATCATTGAATACATAACGCAGACACTTCCCCGCTGAATTGTATCATCGTAGTGTAACCCAATCATGTGTGTAAATTACCTAATGGGATTTGCGTTACCTAATAGTGTTATGATGTACTATGAGGTATCCTTTACAATAATTTTGTGTATCGATGTTTGCATACCAGCTACGCCAATGTACAACTAAATATTTGCACAATAGCTGGGTAACGATGTAGATTAACTTATCATTACGAACCAATACCTGATGTTTTCTTAGCACACAGAAACAAATCCAAGAAAGTATGTACCTAGGTTGACTTGTAATATTCATAACCATTTTAACGGTACGTGTGCATGTATACCTTTGCGATACTTGCTGCATATTTGAACGGTGATGAATCTGCTTCTTTTTTACGCTTTTATAATCGACTAACATATATGTGTGGGTAAGTCCCCTGACACGATCATGTGGAAGAAATAAATCAATCAAATCAATTAATCCTCTCTGCGCCGTCTGGTGCTTGAGGCAACAGCAAGGGAGCACCATTTCCGTCTGTCGGCAGCTATTACTAGGGCGGCCTGAAAGGTGAGGCCTCTCGTCTTAAGGTCTCTCTCCAATGTTCGTCGCCAAGTCTCTTTGGGTCTGCCACGGTTCCTTTTCCCCTGTGGGGTCCATCTCAGTGCCACCCTTGGTAGTGAGTCAGGGGGCATTCTGCAGACTTGGCCGAGCCATCTCCATCGCCGAATTGAAATGATCTCAGTGATGGTGCTTGCACCCGCTTTGTACCGAAGTTCCTCGTTTGAGATTGTGTTTGGCCAGAAGATCCTCATGATGCGTCGCAGGCATTTGGTTTGAAACACTTCGATCTTGTGTTCTATGTTCGCAGTGTACTTCCAACACTCTGAACCGTGCAAAAGGACGCTCAACACGTTTTTCTTGAAGAGACGGATCTTCGTGTGGACGCTGAGGTTTCTTTTCCTCCATATGGGCTTCAATATTGCAAAGGTCTGGTTGGCCTTGCCTATTCTTGTGACGACTTCCCTTGTGCTATCTTCATCCGTGGCGACCTTACTGCCCAGATAAGTGAAATCGTCTATTTCTTGCAGGGGCTTTTCATTGATGGTGATTGGTTTGCCCACTCTAGTATTCTTCCACAAGACCTTTGTCTTCCCTATGTTGACTCGGAAACCTATGGTATTTACTGTCTGTACCAACTGTTGTGATAAATATCCTGGTGTCTGTTTGCCAGCAACCCGATGTCGTCGGCATAGTCCAGGTCATCCAGCATTGAGGTCAACGTCCACTATATTCCATGCCTCTTGCCCTCTGTAGTGCGGCGCATGATCCAGTCAATGGCCAGTGAGAAGAGGATTGGAGAAAGAATGCATCCTTGCTTCACTCCGGTTTCTACCTCGAATGGTTCAGTGAGTTGGTTGTTGTGGATTACTCTGCACTCAAAGTTCTGGTACAGGGACCTGATGACATTGACAAGTTTCTTGCGGATGCCATAATGTCGTAGGATTCTCCAGATAGAGGCTCGGTGCAGGCGGTCGTAGGCCTTCTCAAAGTCCACAAAGACCACATAAAGGGATCCATTCCACTCATGAGACTGATCAAGTATCTGTCTCAGTGTGAAGATGTGGTCGATGCAAGATTTGCCTTTCCTGAAGCCTGCCTGTTCCTGGCGTAGGATGCCGTCCACAGCTGTTGTGATGCGTTGAAGAATGATGCGGCTAAAGATCTTACTTAAGAGGGATAGCAATGTGATTCCTCGCCAGTTGTTGCAGTTTCCCAGATCTCCTTTCTTGGGAAGTTTAACTATGATTCCGGTTTTCCAGTCGTTTGGTGCTTTCTCACTATCCCATATCTTTTGGAGAATCTGGCAAAGAAGCTTCGGCGTCTCTGTGTCTTCTACCTTCAGCATCTCGGGACACACTCCATCATCGCCAGGTGCCTTCCCATTCTTCAGCTTGTGAATGGCCTGCTTGACCTCCTCAACAGTGATGTCGTCGCAATTGATGTCAAGGTCCTCCTCTGATTCAGGAATGTCAGCGAGTACTGGTGGGTCTGGGCGATTCAGGATATACTCGAAATGTTGCTTCCATCTTTCCAGCTTCTCCTCCTCCACTGTGACATAGTTTCCAACTTCATCTCTCACTGGAAGGTCGTGGTGCTGACTATAGTCGCTCTTCCGTTTCTTTGTGTTCTGATACACCATTTTCATGTCTTTCTGCCCTGCTGCTACCTCTGCCTCCTTTGCTAGCCTCTCTGCGAATTCTCTCCTGTCTCTCCTTGCTGATTTCTTCACCTCCTTGTCTTTTCCTCCATACTCTTGCAAAATTCTATCTTTCAGCTTGGTGATTTTGAATTCAAAAGTCTCTTCTTAATATGTCTTCTCTCTTCTATGCGAGTCCATGTCTCTTCTGATATCCACTCTATCTTCCTATTATTCCTGTAACCTAAAACTTCTTCTCCTGCTTCCGTCATTGCTCTATTAAAATTGTCGATGGTCAGTGCTGTCTCATCTCCTAGAGCACTAAACCTATTCCTTAAAGCCAGCCTGAATTCATCCTCCATCCATATTAATTTTTTTATCTAATTAAAATGGGGATCAATCACGTTAAGTCTTTTCTGACATAAGTAGGTTAATTTGCAACATGGGTTTTTGGGTGGATGGTCCATATTCAAATAGCCCAATGTTTGAAGAGAATCTTCGCCTTTCTAAATACCGCGATACTGTATTATAGTTGTTTGGATAAATCTTCGTTCAGAAACGATATTTGTTTGCATCAATATAATTTACATCAAATGTGTCCACTCGACAGCTTGCACATGGTTTAGTCGTCATGCCCCTTGGATGATCCATTATATCGATTTGTTCTTCAAAACCCAATATAACTACGATGCACCTGTTTAAGTAGCAGTTCTTGTGCTAAGAAGAGAAAGATTGTTTTAGGCATTATTCAGTAGATTGGTATTATGTGAAGTTGGTTCTAGACTCCCAGAACCCACAATCACCAGAAGTATAAATATTATCCAAATATATATTTTCAATGAGTATGTAACAGTTGTATCAGCTTCGAAAGGGTAATTGGTTAGAAGTGGCTCTGCGTATTGCCTCTTTTCAAGGTCGTCATTTCCACCAACTGTACCACGCAATCAAAGTAGTAATAAATGAACTATGATTGATCCTCAATTTTAACGACGTTAACTAATTCTTTCTCATAAAATACAAATATTTGTAGGTAGTACGAGACGTAATATGTGGGCTTGCAAATTCTACTGTAGGTGTGGTAATAATCACGAAAACCTTCATAGGTGCAGGGATCACAATTATTATGGGTGCTCTATAAATATTAACTCATGTATATATTGGTGAGACTAGAATACAGCGGATAAGAGTACATTCACGAATACATGTTACTGTAGAACTGCTCGCGGTAGCGTCAAATATTCTCAATAAGATTAGTAAATTGTACGTGTTGGCTATCTAATATAGAATTATTAGCATGGATGATTTGGAGATTATGTCGACGAAAATACAAAACCATCGACAATCCCTAGCACATACAAGACATCGGGAGTAATTGATTCAGAAACTGTAGAGTTCGAGTAATTTTGTTCAGCTACCCAAGACAGGTATTGTTTTTATCAAAATGTCACGGACGTATACACTCCAATAATGTGATGATGACGGTTTTATCAGTATACTACTTTTATATCCAATGAGTTTGACCTCTCGCAAGGCCACATATTGTTTACTTTCACAGATTACCATTACCACGTGTGACGTATTTTTATGTAAACCTAACGTATGTGGGATAGAAGGCACTGACCTATATACAAAAAAATATATACGTTGCGCGGCCTAAACTTGGCATCAATATTCATTCATTCATTTTAAAACAAAGAATGATATTCGACGTAGAAAGGTTAACAAACGTCACTCAATGCAAGAAAAGTTACATGAAGACAGCTCAAATATGGCTTTACTAAAATAATACATTGATCTTCTGAAAATGTTTCATCAATCTGGAGATTTAAAGACAATTTAAATGCATATGGGAAATATCGATAAATTATTCTCATTGACATAAATTGAAAAGAAATCAACTCGGCCAGAGAAAGCGAATACAATGGAAAATTAAATTAAACATATCCGTTATCCCAACGATAAGATCAAAAGCGACCTGCAAATTCAAAGACATGAAAATGACAGCTATTGTGAAAGGAACAAGCATATGTATGATAATTGTAAATTGTTCATACCTGCTGCGAGACCATTGATTTTTCTGATCTGAATCCATATCAGAGAACAAACTATGAGAATAATCAGTCCAACCACTCCAACGACGATAAGAATAATGTATACCGGTAAAGTCCCTGTGTGAGGTATATATATATATATATATATATATATATATATATATATATATATATATATATATATAAACTGTACTGTTGGTAGTTCATAATTATTAAAAGAAAAACAGTAGGGCCCTCCACAGTAAGGTTCAATATTTACAGATTAACTTTATATTCTTAATAACATTTTAAAAGGAAGGATAACTGGTTTTAGTTATAGAACTTTGCTTTAATACAATTCAGTTCAAGAGAAGATGCAGTTATGCAATAAGATCAATGCATTTCGTGTATACAATGGGTGCCTTGTATTTTCTTATTATTGTTATCATACATACCTTCCTGTACATAAGATTTTCTTCTGTTTAAGGGGCATTTCCTACAGTTAGAAGTCTTCAATCCGATAAGGCATCACTGATGTTTTTTTTCCACAAATCAAATGTTGTACCCCATAATCCTTGACTTATATACTATAGTTGTAACAAGTCAATGAATGCAGTTTCTTTTTGGACACAAATATAACATTTTAATATTTATTAGTCATAGCCTTTTTCGCAGATGTTTTAAACATGCTTTCTCAATAATGTATATTGCGACATTAACACTCAAACCTTAAATGTTTTTAAAAAAATTATACCTAGAATTCTACAAAATACACGTTCATGGTACCGATAAATGTATTTTAGAATTGTAAATAAGTTCATAGTAATGGAGATTTTGCTTCAAATACATTGAAGAAATCCTGACAATTGTTACCCCCACCCCAACACAAAAATAACAACTATGTACATAAATAAAAATAAATAAATAAATAAATAAATATATAAATAAAAAAGACGTTATTTGGAGTTACATATGTAGAGCAATTTTATTAACAAAATATCGATCTTTCTGAATACTACATATATTGGTAAAGGATGAGCTTAGGCATACCTGCATTAATTGGTCTTTAATGATTCTTTAAAGAATCTGATAGAAACTATTTTTAAATAATACCGGATAGAAACTTAACTTTCAAAGTAATCTGGCAACAGTAGGAACTGATTTCCAATAATAGTCAATATTTATATTGTATGATAATCGCGCAAAGTGATATAAATGTAATACATCTTATATATATGATTCCTATATAAGAAAAACAAATTTCTCACCCTTTCTAGTCCTTTAGTACATAAATTACACAATATAATGGAATACATTTATGAAGGATAATTTACATAAGTACGTATTGTAATGGATAGATCATAAGGTTGTGAAAGTGTTTGATCGGACAGTAGTGTGACTTTACATAGTAAACAAACACAAGTTATGAAACATTAGAAATCATGTCTCCCAATACACCAGCTCTGTGTAAATAACGTTGCTATAAGTAATATTTACAAGCGATACAGACATTGTCTTTACAAAGAAAACGTTCTCAGACTTGTGCAATAACTTTGTGTGTGATTGTGTGTATTTGCGTTTATAAGAAGATTAATGCATCTGGCCCTGCAACGTTTAATGTTTAACTTTGCAGTGTGTGTCGTAATAGAAATATGCTTACATAAGAAACTTTGATTCTGGGTCGAAGGTGGTTCTGTTTTACTTGATAGAAAATTTTTGAAATCAACTGAAGTTTCATTTAGTAAAGCAGCTTTTTCTCTACTCTCAGAGATTGTACTAGATGCTGAAATCGAGAAAGTATATAACAAAAAAGTATGGATTATAGATAAATACATGAACACGTGATGAATACGTGGCTGTTTAGTATTGGAAATATGTGAACGTTGACGCAGATACTGAAAAATCTGACACTTTATCATTTATAATTTTGATTATTTTTATTCTCACACAATAATTCATTGAAATTTCACGCCACACATGTAAGCATTATAATTTAAGCAAAACATGAATGCAGTGCAGACTCAAATCAGACCAAAAAGTTGACATTCACATCACACAAGTATGCAGTATAAATTCACGCCTGACAAGTATGCAGTATAAATGTACGCCACACAGGTATGCACTAGAAATTCACGTCACAGAAGAATGTATAAGATGTTCAAGCCGCGCAAGAATGCAAAATAAATTATTTCCACACATATTTGTATTAGAAATTTACGCACAATTTTGCACAGGATAAATATTAAATATTTAATACAAAATTGAAAACACGGAAATTAAAAAAAACATATTTATTACACAAAACGTCACTGTATAAAATAAAGAATACCATATCTAAACATCATATATGTATTTTCATTTGTAGAGTACCCATACGTTTTCTCACCATACTATGACAAGCAAGTACAAAGGAAAACAGTTCTTAACTAACAATGAAAGACATAATAGTCAGAACATATTTACAGCCGTTAAAATAAATGTGAGTTTTAATATTATGAAGTGTTTAAATATAAACGAAATTATAAAATATAAATAGAGGAATATTACCAGTTATGATAAAAGCAACAAGCAGTATTTCACTTTTCAAACAAACATTTCACAATATTGACTGATGATCAGTGCAGATGTGTTTTGAACTTTTTAGACTTTCTGGAGTAAATATTGTGACGAACCAGACAGAATTGAGTTACAATAGTCCAGTCTTGAAAGTACTAATGAGCACACAAGTGGTTTAGTGGCATCAGCTGAAAGATATTTACGAATGGAACTGATGCGTCTCTGTTCAAGATAGGCAGCCCTGTCATATCTCCTGTTTAGATAACTAATCCGCTGCAGTGGTATTTTTCACCTTTGCGGCGCTATCGAGTTTACCAATTGCTGCTTTACCCCTCCAGTATCCTCTTGGAGAATAATAAATAGATTCCATGTTGTTATTAATTACCAGCACCGAACATTAATTTACCCTTCATTACCGATTTCATCAAAAATGCAGACAGTTTTTCTTTGAAGGATTTATCAGTGATAGAATTCAACGCATGAATTAATTCACATCTGCGCTATGTCTATGTTGCAGATTGCTGCTTTTATAAGCAACATCATGAGCATGACACGCATTATCAATAGCGATTATTGGATTTTTACCGGGTCGGGGTTGGTTTTGATCATCGGGTCTGATATCGAGTCTGGTCCCGGGTCCACAATAATTATACCCTGGAAGGTGATTTTTCTCCTGGGTATTTTGCCCATAGTGTTCCTGGTAGTGTTACTAACTTGGCTGCAATATCCCCTCCTTCTTTTTTTAAATCATCTGCAGATTTCATAAAAAAATCTAATTTTTTTTGGGTACCACATTGTACACACTTACCAGAAAGTGCTGATCTGTTATTTTTAGTTGTAATCATCGTCAAGTCGTTTGCGCCAGTGCGCTTCTTACATTTCACACAATATAGATCCATAATATTTTTATAATAACATGAATGTAATTGATTATTCAGCTACCCGACAACGGGAACCTATTAAACACCATGCGATGTTGCCGAATTCAATTAAAATGATTATAATCGGACCATCTGGAAGTGGCAAGACACAACTGCTACTTAATTTGATAACGAGATGGATGAAATGGGATAAGTTGTATTTAATAGCCCCGAGTGTAGATGATCAGCGATGCTACGAAGTGTTAGAGGATTACAACGAAAAGTCAGCAGAAATCACCGGCGAGGGTGTTATTGAACTTATAACCGATATCGAAGAAGCACAGGGCATTGATGATATTGATGGAAGTATTAACAATTTAGTCGCATATGATGATGTGATGTTAGATAATCAAACAAATACTGCTAGAATATTTTCCAGAGGTAGGCATAAAAACACTGATGTGATATATATCACTCAACGATACACTCAAATACCAAAAGTGATCAGAGGTAACTGTAATATTCTTAGTGTATTGAATGGAGTTGATACACATACGCTACGAAATATTTGGCAAACCTGGTGCGGCGGTGATATGGATTATAATCTCTTTAGAAATTTCTTTAGTCACGCTCAGTCAATTCCACTTGGATTTGTAACGAGAAATTTACACGACCCGAGATCAAGATATCGTATCGGACTTGATAAAATATTCGGTTGAAATCGTAGCAACCTTTATCGTTACAAAAGATTGTTAAAAATATAGCAGCAGAGGGGGGCGCGACAACAATTGTGGGGTCCTTTATTTGATTCTGTTTTACCAAATGGACGCTTTTTACGATTTCGAAGAAGCCTTGGTTTGCCAAATTGACGCTTCTGAAAGTTGTACAGTTCGCCCCTCTGCTGCTGTATATTACGGATACTCCAAGAACCTGACTGCACTATTCAATCTAATATTACACCATAACTACACAGGTGACCGACGACGTATAATAATCAACTTGACCGATAAATACAATGTGAGATTTCTTAATTCCTGTTTGAACCTACCTGACCTCGTTTGGCAATGCAATATTGCTCAAAACGTGTCAACAGGTTTATTAAATAGCTTGTATTTAACTTGTAAAATTATATTTCAGCGTAATATTTTTAAAAGAAAATCTCCACACATGGACCTAAAATAAGCTACGATATACTTTATTTATATATGATTACTACAATTTACATGTATGACCAAACATTACACATAATATAGAGAAAATCAAGTATCAAAAGTTACACTAAATATAAATACATCATATTTTCTGATAAAAGCAAAGATTTTTTATTATAAGAGGTTTACATATTAGCCATACATGATTTTAAAAAAAATAATTATAATACTAATACTACTACAACTACTACAACAACAACAACTATTACTACTACTACTACTAATAATATTAATAATAGTAATGATAATAATAATAATAATACTAATAATAATAACAATAATAATAATAATTGCAAAATAAATGTCTCATAAATTAAACAAAGAATATTTCAAAAAAGCATCATATTACTTCAACACAATTACATCCATGTTCTTATTCGACTTTTAATATTCATAAGTTAGTCATTTTCGAATTCTTATGGACATAATTTGTGTTTCTTTGATTAGATTCCACATTTTACGTTATTTAGAAAACGTATAAGCACATTTAAACATTTTAACATCAGTTATAACTGCTCTAGTCCTTTTAATGCCCACGACAAGTTGTTATTGGGATATTGTTTGTGACGTCTGGCGAAGCGATTGTGGAAGAGACAGACATGGAAGGCTTTATAGTTCTTGGATTATAAACGTTTGACCAATTTGACTTCATACATGTCTCTCATTAGCTTAGCTCCGATAAAATGAACGCTAACATATTAACGATTCACTTCTTTATTGTTTCGTCCTCTTCAAACATATATCTCATCCGACTTGTATTCCAAATAACATTGTTACATTACCAGTAAGGTTTGTGAGTTGTTTTTTTTTGGCGGGTCGTTTCCTTTAGGCATATATAGTGTAAAACCTTTAAATTTATTTATAGAGGTTTCGACACGTGTTACCTGTCCCTTCTTTAACTTGTCTATGTATATAGAAATGGTACTTCATAATTGAAACTAGTATATTTCATAGCATGTTAAATATTGTTCACATCTACCAGGTAAAAGATACATTTAGACTGAAGATTAGCGTGACTCTAGAATCTATAATAAGTCTTTACTTCATAAGGCCTATTTTGCATAAAGTCTTGAAAAATAATTTGCTATAGGATGAGGTTCCAGGGACAACATGTACTGAAACGAATTACGTAGACAGCGATTCTTACAAATGGTCAGTTTAAACGATGTATAAATGTAGTCCTGAATGTACTATCTCTATAGAGGTAAAACACAATACAACCTTTTGCACGCAATATTCCTGTACAGCCTAGTTCACACCAACGGGGACACTCTCCCATAGTTTTTTTTTACATGACTCATTGTCACTGTCTTTTATAACCTCTTCATTAGATATATACCCAAGTAGACAAATCTTGTTTAAGGCAATATTATGATTAAATGCAAAATTGATATTCTCAGCTTAGGAACAATTCATTTCACTAAAAAACTTTCCATCGTATCCATATTATATATGAAAATATTACACAAAACTAATATACACATCTGTAAACACAATACCTAATATTTTAATCGAGTTGCCGCGATACCAACAGATTTGAACATAATTAATATTATAGTCATTCTCGTGTAGCTTTCCCTGGCAATCAAATATATGATCATACAGCTATGCAACAATTCAAAAGAGAAATTCAGTTAGATATTCAAGCCAAACAAATAGAAATCTTGAAGATATATGAGTTTGTAAAATCATTCACAACAAGGTTATTTGAGAATCGTCTGCAGCATATTTGAAAATAACGAAAATGCCTCAACTGGAGTAAATAAATTGCGACGCACGAATAAGCAACAATTCAAAAAGGGTACAATGTCAAAGAGTGCGGCATGAAAAATGCAACGTGGCAACGTGGAAACGATAATCCATTATCTTTAAACGCAATGTCGTAGATATAATTCTGACCGAACATATATATATATCAAGGCATAAGACGCTAAAATACCTTTATTACATAATAGTCCTATCCATCCTTGTTCACACTCACTGAGACACTCTCCAGTATCTTTGTTACACGGCTCACCATTGGAACAATGTCCGCATGTACGTTTACAGAAATCATCAGAGAACATGCCATCTAAGCATTCTAAAGAAAACATGCAAATCTTAATATATTTATACTAGACATTCGATGACCCACTCTTATTTTAGCTCATCAGACAACAATCAAGATAATTTCTAAATCTAATAAAATACATATTTCCGTTTCAATCATTGTTCCGCGACATGGCCTGTCTTTACTAGTCCTTGAGACCACTTTGCAGTTTACCTTTCCATTATTCCTAGAAAATTAGATGGAAATATATCCCTGCATATGCAGTAAAAATAGCTGCGTCCAGTATTACAAAATTAAGTGTATATTTGACACGCAAAACACGTACAAGTTTGGCGTAACGGAATGGCAGTAAGTTTTACTTGAGGAAAAAAGGAATATATTATAAGTTTCATGCACTATGTTAGTTTCTTTTAAGAATAACCAAATGAAAACGTTTGATAAAGCATGTTCATTTGTTTCCGCTGAGTTATGCGTAAAGAATAAAGTATAATAAACATATTATGATCAATGCTTTCCTACTGATACAATACAATTTATATGATGGTACGAAGTAATCTGTAATGAAATTTATTTTGGTTATGAAAAAACAATTGAACGACATTTACCCGTTTATAGTCGTGTCAAATTTAATGTAAAAACGTTCCATGCAAAAGTGCACGCATAACGGGGTGGTGTTGGGAGACATAAACTATGAAAACCTGAATAAGACCCTCCCCATTAACTTGGAGAATATTGAGCTTATCCATGAATTCGATTGTACAAACATTGATGAATACAATATGACACATTAACCATAATGTCATTATAATAAAACTTTAGGTGCAGGTAAAGAAACTGTTTGCACAAGTGTATAAAAACACTTACCACCATAAACCTCAACTTCACAGAGGGTCATAGTTTCCTCGTTTAATTAAGTACAATCCCCAAGCATATCTTCTGGGCGGTCTAATATGGCGTTTGTCACGTTAGGCCTCCCGCCGGAGATTTATGTTTCGGGCCCCTTGGGCTTACTTGGATATGAAGGCAACCAAGGAGTTCCAAGGATGTGTTGTCGTATATGTAACCTCTGTGTCTCTTTCACGTTATTTGACGCGAAAGGGGTTTCCAAATGGGGTTTTCATGTATGTGCTGTACTTAATTAAGTAACCTCTGGGCGTCTCCGATGAAATCACACCTGAGGCGCCCAATGGGGTTCATCGTATATCTCTGAACATGCTAAGATGACAAAGACCTTATCACGGACAGGGTTCACATAATTGTATAATAATATCTCTGAACGTGTTAAGATGACAAACACCTTATCACGGACAGGGTTCACAGAATTGTATATAATTGTAGAAAAATATCTCTGGACGTGCTAAGATGACAAACACCTTTTCACGGACAGAGTTTATTTTTGAAAAATGAATTAGAAAGATGTATTATCATATATGAATTCTGAAAATATGAATAACATTATAGCTGAAATTTCAAAATTGAAAAAAGATATTATATTATCTGACAATTTAACCCCTGACCAAATTATGTCTGACTTCCAAGATATAGAATACTGTATTAACACTAACAAATATATGCTGCCAAAGAAGTATACGCTGATAAAAAAAAAATCCAGAATTGTATTCGGGACTATCTTGCATTCTGTAGTGACATAAGTGTGTTTGTCCCGTTATTTACTATCGTAGAGGGAATACGAAAAAAAAAAGGGCCGAGATTATGAATTGAAATAACAAGTTTTTTTCTAAGATTCGAAATATACGAGCGTTAATTCAAGAAAATGAAAAAAACCCAGGTTGATACAACTAACGATTTGACAGTATAAATGCAGGGTATATAATTGATCAAACAACACGGGAATAAATTAACGAGTGTTTTTTTTGTTGCTTGTCTATTGATGATGACAAAATCACTACAACCTCGAAGAGATTCAAATTGGAAATTGCTTTACTGTTTCAATAATGGTCAACGAAGCTTTAACAACTGGCTCGTGAGCGACTAGATTCAATTAAGAGATTTATACCAATCCGCGACTCTGTCAGGAATAAACTGCAAGAACGACAGAGTTTACAAACTGATTTTGCTGCGGGATCTGAAGAATTGTTTAAACTAATAACCACAGCAACGAAAGGGGTAGAGCGAGCTATATTCGGAGATGTTCCCGAGACGGGGACAAGAAAAGAAAAATCTCTTATTGGTGAACTTGAAAAATAGCTTCGGAAACTGAACAAACAAAACAAGCTGTACAAAAACTCCACGGTGATGAACCACCTAAATAAAAAAAGAACAAAAGATGATTTAAGCACGAGATTTAACGAGGAAGGGTTAGCAGCAATTGATGAGACTAAACTAGCAGAAATTCCTCGGCTTGTTGTTACGACTTATGAAAACAGAAAAAAAATGTTGAAACCAGAACATCATAAGTATGTTAAGAGTATAATTCATTGGGCTGATATATTATACAAAATCAAAACTAAAACAAGTCAAATTGATACCAATAATGTATCATACATAGGATATATCAATGCGGTGGGTACAGTGTATAAACAATATGAAGAACTAAAACAACAACTAAAACCGCAAAAGCAAGGAAAGCGACAGCAACCTTCAAAGAAAATATCTTTCTCGCCTAAAAAAAAACAACAACAACTACCACCCCAAGCTTCGAATCGAGATGATGATGAAGATGATAGTTATTTACAAGAAACGGATTTAGAAAAAATGGATGCTAGTAGCGGGGAGGGATTTTCTGAAAATCAAAGATTTTCCAGTGGAATTTCAGGTAGTGGTCTAGTTAGTTGACCTGGTAATGTTCTCAGCGATATAACACGATTAGAAGTTCTCATCGGAGGAAAACGAGCTGGAAATAACTCTGCAGAAATAATTGATGAAGCAGCTGCTATCTGCAGACGGTTATTTCAAGGCGGTATCATGGATATCAAAACATATCGAGATTTCATTAACGAGTTAGCGGAAAATCCTACTGATTATTATAGCGACTAAGTCGAAAATTCTTTGGATTGGAAATTGCTAGCAATAAAAATCCGTAGATAAATATCATTTGAATTACTAGTAATTCAATAAGATGATCATACACTACAACCATGATAAACCAACCAGCGTCTATGTGGTAAATTCAAGATTGCCTGTTTATAGCGCGTACTGTGGAGATGGTTTCGGTGATACCATTGTAGGGTTATTTATAAGAATGGCCCCAAAAGTGATGCCGTTGGCTAAACAATTAGGAATGAAAGCAATTGATGTTATTCGTGATAAGGGTATTAGTGCTATTGGAGATCTTGCCGGAAAAGCGTTTTCAGCCGCGAAGGATAAAATAACAGCACTAGTTCGGCGGGGAAAATTCAAATGATTTTCAAAACCGAGACCATTACCATCTACAGCGGAAATGCCCGCGAGTGTTAGTAAAATCATAAATAACTCAGTGGATCAGAAATTAGCGTCGTTGGTGGATGCGCCGCTGGCGGCTACACCATACACACAGAGTAATACTATTGCAAATATGATAGCGGGAAGTGGTTTCAAACAAAAAAGAAATTCGAAGAATTTTGATCGCTAGTGAAATCTTCGAATTTTCAACTCCAGCGTTAAATTCGTGAGTTAAAACGCTAGCGTTAAACTCTTTGAGTTTCACAATTGAAAACACTAATGTGAATAATAATAATAATGTTCAAAACAACAGCTGATCCGGCGTTTGATTTAGATGCTCCAGAGCGCAAAGATGATTCTGTCCGCGATTATCAATACTATTCATATCATGCTATACAACCCAACCTAAGATCGCGAATTGAACTTCAAGTTCAAGATACCAGTAAATACTTTTTACCGTGTGAGGCGTTTATTGAAATTGAGGGAGAACTTATTCAAGCGGATAATAATCAATATGCAGATGACCCAAATGTCCGCGTTGGGTTCGTCAACAATGGCATAATGGCGTTATTTTAAAGTGCAATATATCTCATTGATGGAAAGGAAATTGAATCAATAGACCGTGAGGTTGATGTTGCAACAACAATAATCGGGCTAGCAAGATATTCTGATGATTATACAAGGTCGGCTGGCCCGTCTATGATGTTTGCAAAAGATATTAATAATCACGCTGATCATATTAATCATACTAGGGTAAAAGCAACACGAGATACCGCAGCTGATCCAGCCCCAGCCAGATATACTAGACCGGCTGGTACCTTTGATGTCGTAGATATTAGTCGCAATTTCAATCTAGGGTTTGCAACACGAGTAGCAACGTTCCAAGGACCGCGTCGACAATTTTCATGTGCAATTCCGTTGCATCATATTTTCGGATTCTGCAGAAATGTTAGTAAAGTTATTTACGGAGCTAAACACACAATCGCGTTAATGCGAAAAGGCAATGACAATGATGCAATCTGGCGTGCTAATGGTGTTGCTGATGTTAAAGTTGTTTTAACTAAATTGGTCTTGTGGATGCCAGTAATGACCCCATCAATTACCACAGAAGAGCGGCTACTCTCATTTATGGACACAGGCGGCAAATCACTGCTAAGTTGGCTAACAACAACGACTGATGCCAAAGAGGATAATATAGATGATACATTTACATGGCATTTGGCATCAAAACAAGGGGTTTCAGCTCCACGCTATACATTTGTAGCGTTACAGACTAGAGATAGGTTAGGTTCCCAAGGACATAGTCATATGATATTTGATCGATTATGGGTAAAGGAGGTTTCGCTGAGAATAAACGGACAACAGGAACCATCCGAGGATATACAGCTTGATTACGACAGCAACCACATAGCACGTGTGTATCATAGAATGCTGTCATATATGGGTCGTGATCAAAATGTTGATACTGGTTTACAAATATCGCAATTTCATTTCAAAAGCCTCTATCCGATTTATTACTTTTCGCTGGAACATCTTGATTTAACAAGGCAATCCGTTGTTGACATACATTTTCGAGCTCGTATAGCACCCCCTGGTGGTGTTGCTGTCCCTAATTATACAGCGGTTGCTGTCATTCTCAGTGATAAATCAATGTCGTTAGAAGGAGTTGGCGGACGAATGAGACTTATTGATGCACCAGTGGAAAATCTTTGATTGAAAAATCCTTGTTGAAATCGTAAACGATTTTCACAAATAGATCAATTGAAAGCATAAATGTGTTTTACAATAAAATGCCATATAGTGTTGTTAGTGTCAAGCTGACTGATGGTCAAGTCAAGAAATTAAAATCAAAATCCGCTAAAGAATGTGGAACCACAATAACGCTGAAACCAGCGCAGATGTCCGGCGGTACACATAAAATATCATTAACGGATCGTCAAATAAAACATTTCAATGATGCGCTAAAGAATAAGCGAGCGGTTCAAATTGTATTTTCAAAGGCTGCAGTCGCCAACATGGTAAAATCAGGTGGTATATTTCCGTTGTTAGCTGCGATTCCAGCGTTGATTGCAGCGGCTGCCCCAGCGGTGGCGAAGGAGGCGGCGTTGGGAGCCGTTGGTACCGCGGCAGGGATGGCACTAAAGAAAGCAACTGGGCAGGGGTATAAAAAAAGGGAAAGGGTCTAAGACTACCAGGAACCCCGTATTCATGGTACAGCGGGAGATCCGTTCACGGATCAGGTCTGAGAATCCCAGGAACGGTTTACTAATTAGAGAGTCTTTGATTGAAGAGTATTCGATTCCTATGTCCAATTTTGATTTACTCGATGCTGCTAAAAAAATTGGCCATACAAAATTTCAGAGGTGTCTTTATGAAAGATCAATTGCCGGCACATCCAAACAGCGTTGAAACCGGTATTATTAATCTCGATAACAGCACCGGACCTGGAACTCACTGGGTTGCATATGCGATTGATCCACGTGGGATTGTTTATTTCGATTCATATGGGTTAGCACCGCCGAAGGAATTCATGCGTTATATAAACCGCTTAGAAACTCCTCGTTGGTATTCTACGCTGCCAACACAACAATTAAATGATCCACCAATATGCGGCCGTGAAGTATTAAATGTCCTTGACGCTATTTCAACATCTGGAAAACCACCTCATGATGTCGTAAATGAATACACTAGTAATCGCGTTTTAGAGAGAGAAAGATTTTTACAATAACATGATTGATATTTTGGGAAGACCTCTATCAGCGCTGAAGAAACCAACCACAGAGACATCTGCAACCGGTGATATAAAAAAAATAATCGAAGATGAAATAGCTGAGACGTTGAACCTAGCAAGTGTTGACCCCGGGGAAATAGTTGTATTTCAAGATCGTCAGGGTAAATTGAAAACTAGTAATGTTTCCCTGGATGATATTTTGGTTAAACAACGAGACTCAATCGAGAACACCGTTGCGTTATTTTCGGGTCAGGGTAAACTTAAACCCGGCACACTTATGTCAACAATCACAAATACGCTTGCCAACTACGATAAGGAATTTGACGATCATGTGAAAAATTATAACCAATTTCGCAAAAATGTCATCAATAAGTTCTTTGGGTCCCGGATTGTAATTACGCCTTCTCTCGCTGAAATTACTTCGTTTATTGATGATCAAAAGGTCATCAATGACCTCACTGATACATTTTTTACAACAACAACATCCAAAAATGTTAAAACTACATATTCGGAAATAATCAAAAAACATAATGAAATCGCTGAAATTAAAAAATCTATCGAGGATAGTGAAACAGCAGTTGATGCCGTCGAACGACTCGATAAGGTAAAAATTCCACACTCCGCAGAAAATATCCGTAATGTCGTGTATGTGGTTCGGTACGGAGCTCTCGTTTGGATCAAAGACACTAATAATCGAATAGATTTTACTAGAACTGTAAAAGGCATCTATCGATTTACGTTAACTACATTTGGCGGGGATAATTTTAATATTCAAGATAATTATGGTGGCATAGGTGAAGGCCAAACCGCTGTAAATACAATAACACAGCGAATTAATGCAAATTCCACTTGGACTATTTTTGTGTTATCGACTATTGGAGTTGATAGAGTTAGATCGCCAATAACATATGTGATAGAATTTATAACAAATATACCTGTAGAAGATTAATTCAACGATGACATTTCCAATAACGATGACATCAAGGATTTCATCATCGCAATATCGCTAGTTGATAGAGTTAGATCGCCAATAACATATGTGATAGAATTTATAACAAATATACCTGTAGAAGATTAATTCAACGATGACATTTCCAATAACGATGACATCAAGGATTTCATCATCGCATTATCGCTATGATCAAGCCAGAGAGTTTCAGAGTAAACTCAAAACTCTCACCGAGGAGTATGCAATGAAAATAAAAAAATATTGCAGGAGAATCACCGAGGTTGATGTTACAATGTACTCTGTGAGTGGTGTAATCACCGGAGCTGGTATAATACTCTCCTCGGTGACAATGATTGCCCCGATAGCTGATCCAATTTGTATATCCGCGGCGACAACAATCGCGCGAATTATTTCGATAATAACAAAAGAATATCATCATGCAGCCAACGCAAACTACAAGACTACATTATTTAATTTCATGTTGTATCAACCGCATACTCGCAAATATCATCGATGATATCGTCGTCGCTCGATGATACAATTATATCAGATAGTGAGCTCTCAGCGATGGTAAGTATTTATGATTCTGCGATGTCAAAATTAGAGCGACAACATGAGTATAATAACAATGACAACACCGCAGGAATTACTTCAACGAATAGTGGAGAACACAAACCCAGTACAAACCAGCATGATCACAATAACATCAACGAATCCTGAATTCAGTGTGAATTTCCCTTCTCCGATTCCAGTGAAGGAAATCGCGCTAGCAACATTACGAATGTATCACAGTTGGCCTAATATCAGATCAAAATCATTTGGTGGTCAACAACCGAATAATTCCTTGGTATTTGCGAATAAGAATAAACCCGATGGAACTCCAGTCTGGAACGTTGTTTCAATACCAACAGGGTCATACCAAATTGAACAAATCAATGCTGAATTAGCGCGTAGAATAAAATCGATTACTGGAGCAGAATCGAAACTTGCTATAACAGTCCACGAGCCAACGCTATCGTCTGCGATTGAAAAAAGCACAGAGGGATACGTCGTAGATATTTATCAGAGTTTTATAAGAACCGTACAAGGATGGCCTGAAATCCCACCTTGGAGAGAAACCGTTAATTTACCAGAATCAAAAAATCTGATTATGTTTTCGACGTGATAAATCCTGATAATCCATTAAAAAGTTATAACGATTATGACAAGTTGAAATTTTTCACTGGAATAATAGAAGGTCGCGGTGATAGATATTACAAAGCTCGAGAAAAAGAAATGTTTCAAAATTTCAAAGCGATGAATAATGATTTTTCGCTGTTGTTAAAATCTCTTAAATATGGTACTCTCACCCGAGACGAATTTATCAGCGTCTTAGAAACATGTAACAAAATCATCGATGACATGGAAATATTTCATTTGAAAATTATTCAAGACGTACTAGGTGACGATAATTCTAAAACAAGAACCGACACTGCAAAAAAATTTAATATCCGCATAGAAGATATTCCCACATTCAAACCACCCGGACATAACGTACCAGAACTAAAAGAAACTTCTCAGTGACACCATCGATGTTGGTTTTAAAATAATTGATGATGCATGGAAAAAAACAACATCACCGGGAAAAAAAATCCTCAACATAATAATGACCAAGAAGTCGGTGGTAGGCATATCGCTCCGATGTCTGCAGTGAGGCAGTTTATAGTGATATCTAACACTTGGGCATCATGCCGCAGACATGTAGCAAGATGTCCAATCCAGTCACATTATCCTGACTTTGAGCCGACCAATAACACTAACCTCTGAATGCTGAGATAAAAGCAAGGCCGCTGTTAGTAACAATTTTGTAAGCATTTGAAATGACTCGGCTGGAAGCAACCTCTCGCATCCGATGCGATGCTCTAATCTGTTTATGTCTAAACAAATTAACTATTCGAATATCTCGTATTGATGTTAATACGAATGCTACCATCTCTCAATGATGCTGGGCAGTAAGTTCAGCATGTAATATTTGACACATATAGGGAACGGCATATTATAATTAGTCTGTTTATAGTCAAATATATGGTGTCATAGTCGAAAAACGTTTTAGGATACTGAGCAATATTTATTTCTTCATTTTTTATTGTCTGGTGTGTTTGGTTGGTTTGGTTCGTTTAATGTCGTAGTGTTTTATCATGTAACTCTAAGCCACATGCCCGAATACATGAGAAGGAATGGTTCAGGCAGCACAATCAGTGGATATACGAATGATTTTGTATCAACTTGCTCCTACCATGTTATGCCGTAAATCCCAATGTTACAAGTTTGTACTAAGCCATTTTAGCACTTCTAGTACTGTTTGAGTATGTTGTAATTATGCGTATTTAGTTATTCTGAGGGTTTGTACAAATGATATTGTTAGGAGCATTGCGTTAGAAATACCAAATTAATACATAACCGGAAATAAATTAATTTTGCTCTAAGTCCTTGCACAAAAGCAAATGATAGCCAACGTTTGCACCTGTAAGTACAATTGTACTGCTAATTTATAACACCCCATCTTTGGAAAACATTCAGCGCAGACAATACACCAAAGTGCACATACATTGACACGTGAACTTTAATTTATTCGTTTCCGACAAAATTGTAACCCAAACGGTGAGTCCGGGGAAAAAATTGTGAACAAATGCAGTAAATAGTTTTAAAATGTTAAACAGCAGACATGTCATATATTCGTCCAGGAATATTTAGCCTATTATATTTATTTCTGTAGGTTCAATGGTTTTTACATAATTGTACAAACAATCATACGAAAGGCGAAAAAACGAAAATAAATATTACACATCCATATAACACAAAAGGTGGGTATTTCTTGATGTCATCATTTAAAACGAGGCAAACGTTATTGACACACATTGTCCTTCTATGCTATTTTTCTTTCTTGAATGCCCACAATAGGGACATATGTATGATTCCTCTGTCAGATACCAATTGCCAATCAAGCCTTAATAATGTATCGTGCATGTATATACGAGACATATTTTTGAAGGAAGCAAATACAAATGGCTCTGTTCAATATATTACTGTGTCTAAAAGTATTTAAATATTATTTTCCTCATGTTGCCATTCTTACTGGAATATATTCAAGTTACCCTGTTAGTATCTTTTGATGTAATATTTATTCCGCCCTCAACTGTTACATATCCACTTTCCTCGCTTGTTCCACTCATTGAGTTTTCAGGCGGATTACATGTTCCTGCAAACAACATTGATGCAAAATGATTCATATTTTCATCTTCCTTAGTAGTGGATATGATCTTAAACAGAAACTAAAATATCCGTCCGTATTTTCAATATATGAGGTAATCAAATCATGGACCCGATTGGCTAATGATATAGCATATAAAGCCTTGCTTGCTCCTTTACTATCGGTCTGATATTTCAACTCCGTGTAGCTTATTACCTTAACCCTGGAAATTGTGGCCAAATTAAGTAAGCGTGTAAACAACCTTTTGTTTGCCATATTACTTTTAATTTTTATCTGACGCTTCTACCAGTACGATTACTACTTACTACTACTGGTTTGACTAGTATCGTTGTTGCTAGTATTGCTTTCCATGAGAACTAATAGTAACTAAAGAACATTTACATCAATAAAGCCAATTCCTAGCCGTACATCAGATACCCCAAACTGTGTACACTTTACTTCACGTCTTCTTGGATAATATTTCACTCGATTTTCTATATAATTAGTTTAATTATGAGTTTTTCACTCACACTCAGAACCTGTCGTTATGGATACACATCTTTTAAATAAGTTGTAAAATGTGAATGAACTTCACAAGAAAACAATCGGAGTGATACTGGATAAACATTATACAAAAGCTTTCTGTGACAACAATATAGATTATCCTCTTGAACCGGCAACAGCAATACGTACACATATAAGATTCGGTAAATATTAACACATGTTTGAGTAATCAAATTCGACAAAGGTTCATCTGAGTGGAATTGTATGCTAGTATTAAGTAACATCAGCAGCGACCGACAGTGGCCAAACTGAAGGTGCATTTAATGACCTTGATTGTATTCTATACGAACGTGTCTTCTTCGATTTGCGACGAATATATTTATGAATATAATCATAATTCAGTCTTCGTGAGTCTTTAATTATTTTATAGACATAGTAATGTTCTACTAATAGCCATGGTCAGCAGTAGCACAGCTTTATTTGAACATGAATATTATTGCAATCACGTATTCTAGCCAAAGAAAGAAAAGCTAATTGAATTAAAAACAGAGAGTATACAAACATTTTGTTTCTGAAGCAAACGAGCGCTTCTTGACATCTGCTTGAAAATCTTGAACACGAGTGTTAGGTTCCTTCTCTCTTTGGTTATGCCCGTCGTCGATAAAGTTGTGTTCCACATTGCCTGCTGAGAACAGGTGCTCCTCATGTATAGCTTCATTGTCGTCGATGCATTCTTTGTAAACTCTGCGTTGGTTCATTGGGATATCGGCGTTATGTATTCCAATTATCCCAGTTTGATCTGAGTTAGGATCCTGAAAGCAATTAACAGACCAATGGAAACACACTCCTGATTTTTATGCAGGCAACTGAACGTTGGCGTGTAATCATGTCGCATAAGTCCTCATAATGTTTATGTCTATTTGTTTGTTTCATTAAGATTGTTAACGTAGTTTTAAAAAATGTTCAGTCATATGGCTACGATGTCTGCAGTGAGACAGTTTATAGTGATGTCTAGCAAATGGGCATCATGCCGCAGACATGTAGCATGATGTCCAACCAAGTCACATTATCCTGACATCAAACCGACCAGTAACACTAACCTCTGAATGCTGACCGCCAAGCGAGGCTGCCGTTAGTAACAATTTTGTAAGCATTTGGTATGCCTCGGCCTGGAATCGAACTTGCAACCTCTCGCTTCCGAGGCGATGCTCTAATCTGTTTATGTCTAAACAAATTAACTATTGGACTATCTCGTGTTGATGTTAATATGAATGTTACCATCTCTCAATGATGCTGGGTAGTAAGTTCAGCATGTAATATTTGACACATTTAGGGAACGGCATAGTCTAATTAGTCTTTTTCTTGTCAAACATAAGGTGTTATAGTCGCAGAACGTTTTAGGATACTGAGCAATATTTATTTCTTCAAATTGTATTGTGTAGTGTCTTTGGTTGGTTTGGTTCGTTTAATGTCGCAGTGATTTATCATGTAACTCTAAGCCACATGAACGAATACATGCGAAGGCATGGTTAAGGCAGCACAATCAGTGGATATACGAATGATTTTGTATCAAATTGATCCTACCATGTTATGCCGTGAATACCAATGTTACAAGTTTGTACTAAGCCATTTTAGCACTTCTAGTACTGTTTGATTATGTTGTAATAATACGTATTTAGTTACTCGGCGGGTGTGTATTGATGATTTTGTTAAGGGCATTGTCTTAGAAATACCACATTAATACATAACCGGAAATAAATTAATTTTACTTTAAGTCTTTGCACAAAAGCAAATGATAGCGAACGTTTGCACCTGTAAGTACAATCGTACTGCTAATTTATAACACCCCATCTTGACAAAACTTTCGGAGCAGACAACACTCCAAAGTGTACATACATTGTCACGTGAACTTTAATTTATTCGTTTCCAACAAGAGTGTAACCGAAACGGTGAGTCCGGGGAAAAATTGTGAACAAATGCAGTAAATAGTTTTAAAATGTTAAACAGCAGACATGTCATATATTCGTCCAGGATTATTTAGCCTATTATATTTATTTCTGTAGGTTCAATGGTTATTACATAATTGTATAAACAATCATAGGAATGGCGGAACAACGAAAATAAATATTACACATCCATATAACACAAAAGGTGGGTATTTCTTGATGTCATCATTTAAATCGAGGCAAAATTTATTGACAAACATTGTCCTTCTATGCTATTTTTCTTTCTTGAATGCCCACAATAGGGTCATATGTATGAATCCTCTGTCAGATACTAATTGCCAATCAAGTCTTAATAATGTATCGTGCATGTATATACGAGGCATATTTGTGAAGAAGCAAACACAAATGGCTCTGTTCAATATCTTACTGTGTCTACAAGTATTTAAATAGTATTTCCCTCATGTTGCCATTCTTACTGGAATATATTCAAGATACCCTGTTAGTATCTTCTGATGTAATATTTATTCCGCCCTCAACTGTTACATATCCACTTTCCTCGCTTGTTCCACTCATTGAGTTTTCAGGCGGATTACATGTTCCTGCAAACAACATTGATGCAACATGATTAATATTTTCATCTCCCTAAGTAGTAGATATGATCTTAAACAGAAACTAAGATATCAGTCCGTATTTTCAATATATGCGGTAATCAAATTATGGACCATATTGCCTAATGATACGGCATATAAAGTATTGCTTGTTCCTTTCCTATGGGTCTGATATTTCAACTCCGTGTAGATTGTTCCTTTAACCCTGGAAATTGTGGCCAAATTAAGTAAGCGTGTAAACAATTTTTTGTGTGTCATATTACTATTTCGTTTAATCTGACGCTTATACCAGCAAGATTACTACTTACTACTGCTGGTTTGACTAGTATCGTTGTTGCTAGTAATGCTTTCCATGAGAACTAATAGTAACTAAAGAACATTTGCTTCAATAAAGCCAATTCCTATCCGTCATCAGATACTCCAAACTGTGTACACTTTACTGCACGTCTTTTTAGATAATATTTCACTCGATACTTATATGTTATTAGTTTAATTCTGGGTTTGTCTCTCTCTCAGATCCTGTCGTTATGGATACACATCTTTTAAATAAGTTGTAAAATGTGAATGAAATTCATAAGAAAAATATCGGAGTTATACTGTATAAACATTATACAAAAGCTTTCTCTGACAACACTATTCATTATCCTCTTGAACCGGCAACAGCAACACGTACACATATAAAATTCGGTAAATATTAACACATGTTTGAATAATCAAATTCGACAAAGGTTCATCTGAGTGGAATTGTATGCTAGTATTAAGTAACATCAGCAGCGACCGACAGTGGCCAAACTGAAGGTGCATTTAATGACCTTGATTGTATTCTATACGAACGTGTCTTCTTCGATTTGCGACGAATATATTTATGAGTATAGTCATAATTCAGTCTTCGTGAGTCTTTAATTATTTTATAGACATAGTAATGTTCTACTAATAGCCATGGTCAGCAGTAGCACAGCTTTATTTGAACATGAATAATATTGCAATCACGTATTTTCGCCTTAAACGAAAAGCTAATTGAATTCTAAACAGAGAGTATACAAACGTTTTGTTTCTGAAGCAAACGAGCGCTTCTTGACATCTGCTTGAAAATCTTGAACACGAGTGTTAGGTTCCTTCTCTCTTTGGTTATGCCCGTCGTCGATAAAGTTGTGTTCCACATTGCCTGCTGAGAGCAGGTGCTCCTCATGTATAACTTCATTGTCTTCGCTGCATTCTTTGTAAACTCTGCGTTGGTTCATTGGAATATCTGCGTTATGTATTCCAATTCTCCCAGTTTGATCTGAATTAGCATCCTGAAAGCAATTAACAGACCAATGGAAACACACTCCTGATTTTTATGCAAGCAACTGAACGTTGGCGTGTAAGCATGTCTCATAAGTCCTCATAATGTTTATGTCTTTTTGTTTGTTTCATTAATATTGTTAACGTAGTTTAAACAATTTTTCAGTCATATCGCTACGATGTCTGCAGTGAGGCAGTTTATAGTGATGTCTAGCACATGGGCATCATGCCGCAGACATGTAGCATGATGTCCAACCAAGTCACATTATCCTGACATCAAGCCGACCAGTAACACTAACCTCTGAATGCTGACCGCCAAGCGAGGCTGCCGTTAGTAACAATTTTGTAAGCATTTGGTATGCCTCGGCCTGGAATCGAACTTGCAACCTCTCGCTTCCGAGGCGATGCTCTAATCTGTTTATGTCTAAACAAATTAACTATTGGAATATCTCGTGTTGATGTTAATATGAATGTTACCATCTCTCAATGATGCTGGGTAGTAAGTTCAGCATGTAATATTTGACACATATAGGGAACGGCATAGTCTAATTAGTCTTTTTTCTTCTCAAACATAAGGTGTTATAGTCGCAGAACGTTTTAGGATACTGAGCAATATTTATTTCTTCATATTTTATTGTGTAGTGTGTTTGGTTGGTTTGGTTCGTTTAATGTCGCAGTGTTTTATCATGTAACTCTAAGCCACATGAACGAATACATGCGAAGGCATGGTTAAGGCAGCACAATCAGTGGATATACGAATGATTTTGTATCAAATTGATCCTACCATGTTATGCCGTGAATACCAATGTTACAAGTTTGTACTAAGCCATTTTAGCACTTCTAGTACTGTTTGATTATGTTCTAATAATACGTATTTAGTTACTCTGCGGGTCTGTATTGATGATTTTGTTAAGGGCATTGTCTTAGAAATACCACATTAATACATAACCGGAAATAAATTAAATTTACTTTAAGTCTTTGCACAAAAGCAAATGATAGCGAACGTTTGCACCTGTAAGTACAATCGTACTGCTAATTTATAACACCCCATCTTGACAAAACTTTCGGAGCAGACAACACTCCAAAGTGCACATACATTGTCACGTGAACTTTAATTTATTCGTTTCCAACAAAAGTGTAACCCAAACGGTGAGTCCGGGGAAAAATTGTGAACAAATGCAGTAAATAACTTTAAAATGTTAAACAGCAGACATGTCATATATTCGTCCAGGATTATTTAGCCTATTATATTTATTTCTGTAGGTTCAATGGTTATTACATAATTGTACTAACAATCATAGGAATGGCGGAACAAGGAAAATAAATATTACACATCCATATAACACAAAAGGTGGGTATTTCTTGGTGTCATCATTTAAATCGAGGCAAATTTTATTGACACACATTGTCCTTATATGCTATTTTTCTTTCTTGAATGCCCACAATAGGGACATATGTATGATTCCTCTGTCAGATACCAATTGCCAATCAAGTCTTAATAATGTATCGTGCATGTATATACGAGGCATATTTGTGAAGAAGCAAACACAAATGGCTCTGTTCAATATCTTACTGTGTCTAAAAGTATTTAAATATTATTTCCCTCATGTTGCCATTCTTACTGGAATATATTCAAGTTACCCTGTTAGTATCTTCTGATGTAATATTTATTCCGCCCTCAACTGTTACATATCCACTTTCCTCGCTTGTTCCACTCATTGAGTTTTCAGGCGGTTTACATGTTCCTGCAAACAACATTGATGAAACATGATTAATATTTTCATCTCCCTAAGTAGTAGATATGATCTTAAACAGAAACTAAGATATCAGTCCGTATTTTCAATATATGCGGTAATCAAATTATGGACCATATTGCCTAATGATACGGCATATAAAGTATTGCTTGTTCCTTTCCTATGGGTCTGATATTTCAACTCCGTGTAGATTGTTCCTTTAACCCTGGAAATTGTGGCTAAATTAAGTAAGCGTGTAAACAATTTTTTGTGTGTCATATTACTATTTCTTTTCATCTGACGCTTCTACCAGTACGATTACTACTTACTACTGCTGGTTTGACTAGTATCGTTGTTGCTAGTAATGCTTTCCATGAGAACTAATAGTAACTAAAGAACATTTGCTTCAATAAAGCCAATTCCTAACCGTCATCAGATACTCCAAACTGTGTACATTTTACTTCACGTCTTTTTAGATAATATTTCACTCGATATTTATATATAATTAGTTTAATTATGGTTTTGTCTTTCTCTCAGAACCTGTCGTTATGGATACACATCTTTTAAATAAGTTGTAAAATGTGAATGAAATTGATAAGAAAAATGTCGGAGTTATACTGTATAAACATTATAAAAAAGCTTTCTGTGACAACAATATTCATTATCCTCTTGAACCGGCAACAGCAACACGTACACATATAAGATTAGGTAAATAGTAACACATGTTTGAGTAATCAAATTCGGCAAAGGTTCATCTGAGTGGAATTGTATGCTAGTATTAAGTAACATCAGCAGCGACCGACAGTGGCCAAACTGAAAGTGTATTAATGACCTTGATTGTATTCTATACGAACGTGTCTTCTTCGATTTGCGACGAATATATTTCTGAGTATAATCATAATTCAGTCTTCGTGAGTCTTTAATTATTTTATAGACATAGTAATGTTCTACTAATAGCCATGGTCAGCAGTAGCACAGCTTTATTTGAACATGAATAATATTGCAATCACGTATTTTCGCCTTAAACGAAAAGCTAATTGAATTAAAAACAGAGAGTATACAAACGTTTTGTTTCTGAAGCAAACGAGCGCTTCTTGACATCTGCTTGAAAATCTTGAACACGAGTGTTAGGTTCCTTCTCTCTTTGGTTATGCCCGTCGTCGATAAAGTTGTGTTCCACATTGCCTGCTGAGAGCAGGTGCTCCTCATGTATAACTTCATTGTCTTCGCTGCATTCTTTGTAAACTCTGCGTTGGTTCATTGGAATATCTGCGTAATGTATTCCAATTCTCCCAGTTTGATCTGAATTAGCATCCTGAAAGCAATTAACAGACCAATGGAAACACACTCCTGATTTTTATGCAAGCAACGGAACGTTGGCGTGTAAGCATGTCTCATAAGTCCTCATAATGTTTATGTCTTTTTGTTTGTTTCATTAATATTGTTAACGTAGTTTAAACAATTTTTCAGTCATATCGTTACGAAGTCTGCAGTGAGGCAGTTTATAGTGATGTCTAGCACATGGGCATCATGCCGCAGACATGTAGCATGATGTCCAACCAAGTCACATTATCCTGACATCAAGCCGACCAGTAACACTAACCTCTGAATGCTGACCGCCAAGCGAGGCTGCCGTTAGTAACAATTTTGTAAGCATTTGGTATGCCTCGGCCTGGAATCGAACTTGCAACCTCTCGCTTCCGAGGCGATGCTCTAATCTGTTTATGTCTAAACAAATTAACTATTGGAATATCTCGTGTTGATGTTAATATGAATGTTACCATCTCTCAATGATGCTGGGTAGTAAGTTCAGCATGTAATATTTGACACATATAGGGAACGGCATAGTCTAATTAGTCTTTTTTCTTCTCAAACATAAGGTGTTATAGTCGCAGAACGTTTTAGGATACTGAGCAATATTTATTTCTTCATATTTTATTGTGTAGTGTGTTTGGTTGGTTTGATTCGTTTAATGTCGCAGTGTTTTATCATGTAACTCTAAGCCACATGAACGAATACATGCGAAGGCATGGTTAAGGCAGCACAATCAGTGGATATACGAATGATTTTGTATCAAATTGATCCTACCATGTTATGCCGTGAATACCAATGTTACAAGTTTGTACTAAGCCATTTTAGCACTTCTAGTACTGTTTGATTATGTTGTAATAATACGTATTTAGTTACTCTGCGGGTCTGTATTGATGATTTTGTTAAGGGCATTGTCTTAGAAATACCACATTAATACATAACCGGAAATAAATTAAATTTACTTTAAGTCTTTGCACAAAAGCAAATGATAGCGAACGTTTGCACCTGTAAGTACAATCGTACTGCTAATTTATAACACCCCATCTTGACAAAACTTTCGGAGCAGACAACACTCCAAAGTGCACATACATTGTCACGTGAACTTTAATTTATTCGTTTCCAACAAAAGTGTAACCCAAACGGTGAGTCCGGGGAAAAATTGTGAACAAATGCAGTAAATAACTTTAAAATGTTAAACAGCAGACATGTCATATATTCGTCCAGGATTATTTAGCCTATTATATTTATTTCTGTAGGTTCAATGGTTATTACATAATTGTACTAACAATCATAGGAATGGCGGAACAAGGAAAATAAATATTACACATCCATATAACACAAAAGGTGGGTATTTCTTGGTGTCATCATTTAAATCGAGGCAAATTTTATTGACACACATTGTCCTTATATGCTATTTTTCTTTCTTGAATGCCCACAATAGGGACATATGTATGATTCCTCTGTCAGATACCAATTGCCAATCAAGTCTTAATAATGTATCGTGCATGTATATACGAGGCATATTTGTGAAGAAGCAAACACAAATGGCTCTGTTCAATATCTTACTGTGTCTAAAAGTATTTAAATATTATTTCCCTCATGTTGCCATTCTTACTGGAATATATTCAAGTTACCCTGTTAGTATCTTCTGATGTAATATTTATTCCGCCCTCAACTGTTACATATCCACTTTCCTCGCTTGTTCCACTCATTGAGTTTTCAGGCGGTTTACATGTTCCTGCAAACAACATTGATGAAACATGATTAATATTTTCATCTCCCTAAGTAGTAGATATGATCTTAAACAGAAACTAAGATATCAGTCCGTATTTTCAATATATGCGGTAATCAAATTATGGACCATATTGCCTAATGATACGGCATATAAAGTATTGCTTGTTCCTTTCCTATGGGTCTGATATTTCAACTCCGTGTAGATTGTTCCTTTAACCCTGGAAATTGTGGCCAAATTAAGTAAGCGTGTAAACAATTTTTTGTGTGTCATATTACTATTTCTTTTCATCTGACGCTTCTACCAGTACGATTACTACTTACTACTGCTGGTTTGACTAGTATCGTTGTTGCTAGTAATGCTTTCCATGAGAACTAATAGTAACTAAAGAACATTTGCTTCAATAAAGCCAATTCCTAACCGTCATCAGATACTCCAAACTGTGTACATTTTACTTCACGTCTTTTTAGATAATATTTCACTCGATATTTATATATAATTAGTTTAATTATGGTTTTGTCTTTCTCTCAGAACCTGTCGTTATGGATACACATCTTTTAAATAAGTTGTAAAATGTGAATGAAATTGATAAGAAAAATGTCGGAGTTATACTGTATAAACATTATAAAAAAGCTTTCTGTGACAACAATATTCATTATCCTCTTGAACCGGCAACAGCAACACGTACACATATAAGATTAGGTAAATAGTAACACATGTTTGAGTAATCAAATTCGGCAAAGGTTCATCTGAGTGGAATTGTATGCTAGTATTAAGTAACATCAGCAGCGACCGACAGTGGCCAAACTGAAAGTGTATTAATGACCTTGATTGTATTCTATACGAACGTGTCTTCTTCGATTTGCGACGAATATATTTCTGAGTATAATCATAATTCAGTCTTCGTGAGTCTTTAATTATTTTATAGACATAGTAATGTTCTACTAATAGCCATGGTCAGCAGTAGCACAGCTTTATTTGAACATGAATAATATTGCAATCACGTATTTTCGCCTTAAACGAAAAGCTAATTGAATTAAAAACAGAGAGTATACAAACGTTTTGTTTCTGAAGCAAACGAGCGCTTCTTGACATCTGCTTGAAAATCTTGAACACGAGTGTTAGGTTCCTTCTCTCTTTGGTTATGCCCGTCGTCGATAAAGTTGTGTTCCACATTGCCTGCTGAGAGCAGGTGCTCCTCATGTATAACTTCATTGTCTTCGCTGCATTCTTTGTAAACTCTGCGTTGGTTCATTGGAATATCTGCGTTATGTATTCCAATTCTCCCAGTTTGATCTGAATTAGCATCCTGAAAGCAATTAACAGACCAATGGAAACACACTCCTGATTTTTATGCAAGCAACGGAACGTTGGCGTGTAAGCATGTCTCATAAGTCCTCATAATGTTTATGTCTTTTTGTTTGTTTCATTAATATTGTTAACGTAGTTTAAACAATTTTTCAGTCATATCGTTACGAAGTCTGCAGTGAGGCAGTTTATAGTGATGTCTAGCACATGGGCATCATGCCGCAGACATGTAGCATGATGTCCAACCAAGTCACATTATCCTGACATCAAGCCGACCAGTAACACTAACCTCTGAATGCTGACCGCCAAGCGAGGCTGCCGTTAGTAACAATTTTGTAAGCATTTGGTATGCCTCGGCCTGGAATCGAACTTGCAACCTCTCGCTTCCGAGGCGATGCTCTAATCTGTTTATGTCTAAACAAATTAACTATTGGAATATCTCGTGTTGATGTTAATATGAATGTTACCATCTCTCAATGATGCTGGGTAGTAAGTTCAGCATGTAATATTTGACACATATAGGGAACGGCATAGTCTAATTAGTCTTTTTTCTTCTCAAACATAAGGTGTTATAGTCGCAGAACGTTTTAGGATACTGAGCAATATTTATTTCTTCATATTTTATTGTGTAGTGTGTTTGGTTGGTTTGGTTCGTTTAATGTCGCAGTGTTTTATCATGTAACTCTAAGCCACATGAACGAATACATGCGAAGGCATGGTTAAGGCAGCACAATCAGTGGATATACGAATGATTTTGTATCAAATTGATCCTACCATGTTATGCCGTGAATACCAATGTTACAAGTTTGTACTAAGCCATTTTAGCACTTCTAGTACTGTTTGATTATGTTGTAATAATACGTATTTAGTTACTCTGCGGGTCTGTATTGATGATTTTGTTAAGGGCATTGTCTTAGAAATACCACATTAATACATAACCGGAAATAAATTAAATTTACTTTAAGTCTTTGAACAAAAGCAAATGATAGCGAACGTTTGCACCTGTAAGTACAATCGTACTGCTAATTTATAACACCCCATCTTGACAAAACTTTCGGAGCAGACAACACTCCAATGTGCACATACATTGTCACGTGAACTTTAATTTATTCGTTTCCAACAAAAGTGTAACCCAAACGGTGAGTCCGGGGAAAAATTGTGAACAAATGCAGTAAATAACTTTAAAATGTTAAACAGCAGACATGTCATATATTCGTCCAGGATTATTTAGCCTATTATATTTATTTCTGTAGGTTCAATGGTTATTACATAATTGTACTAACAATCATAGGAATGGCGGAACAAGGAAAATAAATATTACACATCCATATAACACAAAAGGTGGGTATTTCTTGGTGTCATCATTTAAATCGAGGCAAATTTTATTGACACACATTGTCCTTATATGCTATTTTTCTTTCTTGAATGCCCACAATAGGGACATATGTATGATTCCTCTGTCAGATACCAATTGCCAATCAAGTCTTAATAATGTATCGTGCATGTATATACGAGGCATATTTGTGAAGAAGCAAACACAAATGGCTCTGTTCAATATCTTACTGTGTCTAAAAGTATTTAAATATTATTTCCCTCATGTTGCCATTCTTACTGGAATATATTCAAGTTACCCTGTTAGTATCTTCTGATGTAATATTTATTCCGCCCTCAACTGTTACATATCCACTTTCCTCGCTTGTTCCACTCATTGAGTTTTCAGGCGGTTTACATGTTCCTGCAAACAACATTGATGAAACATGATTAATATTTTCATCTCCCTAAGTAGTAGATATGATCTTAAACAGAAACTAAGATATCAGTCCGTATTTTCAATATATGCGGTAATCAAATTATGGACCATATTGCCTAATGATACGGCATATAAAGTATTGCTTGTTCCTTTCCTATGGGTCTGATATTTCAACTCCGTGTAGATTGTTCCTTTAACCCTGGAAATTGTGGCCAAATTAAGTAAGCGTGTAAACAATTTTTTGTGTGTCATATTACTATTTCTTTTCATCTGACGCTTCTACCAGTACGATTACTACTTACTACTGCTGGTTTGACTAGTATCGTTGTTGCTAGTAATGCTTTCCATGAGAACTAATAGTAACTAAAGAACATTTGCTTCAATAAAGCCAATTCCTAACCGTCATCAGATACTCCAAACTGTGTACATTTTACTTCACGTCTTTTTAGATAATATTTCACTCGATATTTATATATAATTAGTTTAATTATGGGTTTGTCTTTCTCTCAGAACCTGTCGTTATGGATACACATCTTTTAAATAAGTTGTAAAATGTGAATGAAATTCATAAGAAAAATGTCGGAGTTATACTGTATAAACATTATAAAAAAGCTTTCTGTGACAACAATATTCATTATCCTCTTGAACCGGCAACAGCAACACGTACACATATAAGATTAGGTAAATAGTAACACATGTTTGAGTAATCAAATTCGACAAAGGTTCATCTGAGTGGAATTGTATGCTAGTATTAAGTAACATCAGCAGCGACCGACAGTGGCCAAACTGAAAGTGTATTAATGACCTTGATTGTATTCTATACGAACGTGTCTTCTTCGATCTGCGACGAATATATTTCTGAGTATAATCATAATTCAGTCTTCGTGAGTCTTTAATTATTTTATAGACATAGTAATGTTCTACTAATAGCCATGGTCAGCAGTAGCACAGCTTTATTTGAACATGAATATTATTGCAATCACGTATTTTCGCCCTAACCGAAAAGCTAATTGAATTAAAAACAGAGAGTATACAAACGTTTTGTTTCTGAAGCAAACGAGCGCTTCTTGACATCTGCTTGAAAATCTTGAACACGAGTGTTAGGTTCCTTCTCTCTTTGGTTATGCCCGTCGTCGATAAAGTTGTGTTCCACATTGCATGCTGAGAACAGGTGCTCCTCATGTATAACTTCATTGTCGTCGTAGCATTCTTTGTAAACTCTGCTTTGGTTCATTGGAATATCTGCGTTATGTATTCCAATTCTCCCAGTTTGATCTGAATTAGCATCCTGAAACGAATTAGCAGACCGTCCTACTGGTGTTGGATGTGTAGGCATTTGTCTTCTTATTGTAGATGGCGTGGTACAAGATGCAGCATCGCATTTCTCAAGTACGATACGTTGTGCTACAAAAAATGGTATGGGTTCTTTTTACATTCTTCGTGAGACGAACTGCTAAATTATAAGAATATATCAAGCTATTTCGCTACTTATTTGTTTGTACATAGAGACATGAGGTAGATCGTTTGATCTGCATCGTTGATCGTGTTACTAATGGCACGAAGACATTAAATATTAAATGTAATCCTAAAGATTAACTAGTTAGAAATAGAAGGAGCCTTTGGACATACGCTACTCGGTATAGTCAAACGCTGTATATCGAAAGGTATGGACATTATTTTTCATTATCTGGTGTCGAATCCCTCCACTACTCGTACGGTATACATCACAGAAAATATAACCATTGTGGAACATGGAAATGTGATGTAATGTATACATTAAACAGGCTCCAGTATATTATAAAGACAAAAGAACAAAAGCGGAAGAAATAAATATTCGCTTCCAGAAAAATAATCGAATAAAATATCTATATATTGATTAGAAACGGGTATTTATATACGTTTCAAAACTAGAACGTTTGTTTTAAATAGTCTAATATTATATGGGATTCGAACTGTAGAAGACTAAATTATCATTATGTTAAGATCATTATGAATTATATAAAGATTTCGACATTTCAAAGTATAGTTGTATGACGTTTGTACCTGATTCTAGACGGTGGATATTCTTATGTTGAATCCGTATCAGGCAATCCAGCGTACAAAAACCCACAAACATCACTCCAATAACGAAAGCCATACCAAAGGCCAGTATATTCCCTATTATTGAAAATGGTTACTCTTATTTTTTAAGGATGAATTTGGTATTAAAGCGAATCTGAAGACATGACAGTGACATTAATAACATTAACTGAAATTAAGAAACGATCCATAGAGTTATTACCTCTATAACAAATAATGTCTTTTCTCGGACATCTTGTATTCACTCCCATTCATAAACGGTTGCCACTATATTGGATTAGTAATACTAGTCGAGAAGGGTTACTATGTAATTGTACAGTATCGTTCATTTGAAAAAAGGAGATAAAATGTATTGAACATAAAACCAGACGTCAACAGTTTAACCATTGATTACACTGTTATAATGTTATCACATTCGTAAGACACATTCTATCTAGCTATTTAATATACATATAACCAGCTAAATGTATATCGGTCTGTTTTTTATTATTATTTACCCATCTACCAAACGCGCTTTGTAAAAAACAAACGAATGCATGCTGAGGCTGTGATAGAATTAGGCATTGCAAAGGCATATATTTCAATAATCAATAAAAACATACATGGAACACTCTCAGTTGTACTTGATGGTGAAGTGGACGTACTAATGTGAATTTCTGTTGAACTTTCTGGTACAACACCATCTGAGTCTGAAATATGGAAAACATAAATTATATAATTTTTTTAAAAAATCTGGGGATGTTTCAATAATTTATATATACTGAAGGTACCTAGATTATATTATGTCTGCATTGGCAACTGTATATATTAAAGATTTGATAATATTTACCTGAATGGTCTCGGATAATTTCTCAATCATTCCTTATCTCTTTCACTTTCTCTAATAATACAAGAATCATACTGTAATAACACGTCAGATACATTTGTATGTATTGATTCCGTATTCGGTCTACAGATGGTGATGGTAGCTGGAGTTAATATTTGAAACCGAATTAACCAGTGGCCATAAAAGATGCATTTCCTAAAGTGTTAGTGTGAAGCAACTATACACCTCACTGACAGTCTTGCTTCCTGACACGGTGTAAGCATTGACAATTTCCAAATATGCCCAAATCTTAGCAATTACATAATGAATTGTCAGGAAACAGCCATTTATCAAAGATAACGAGATGCTTCTGACAAAAATGTAGATAAAGACGTACGAATACAGGCGACTAAAATCAATGAAGATTGTTCATTTGTCATTCGAAAATGTGTATTCAATTTAAACCAGGTTTAAAAACATAGCAAATTTTCTATTCAAGAATGGGTAAACACGGCCTCATAAGACAACTTGCACAGAGAGGGAAAACAAACATCAAACTCCCGTAGACTATTATTCACTTAATGTATATCATCCTCCACGGGCTATATATAAAGAAAACAATATTAATTCATAATATAAACCCTTTTTTATTCTTACCCTTCACTATCAATTGCTTCCTACCAGGTATAATGGTTTCATAAAGGCTTTCAGTTCTGTAGAAGCCTGCGTCGGATGCGATTACATTCAGCAGCTTGAATGACATGTAGTTTCTTGAGACATCCCCACTATATAACAAACGATGCTGAACATTGTTATTAATCTGAGGAACATTGTTCGCCGGCACCAACATCATTGCTCCCTCATAAGGGTGAATAACCCGTATTATACAATTAATCCCAGGTTGCGTATAGAACCAGCCAATGACAACGTTGTCTCCAATTTTTACAAGGATCGGTTTATCTGCAAACAGATGAATTCGAATATTTCAAATTATCCTGAAGAATGGGTTTCTTGTAAAGTCCGTTAAGATAATCCTATACAGATGCGGTAAAATAGCGATTAAGAGTGTGTTTTCTTGATACAATCTAACTCAGATACGATCATAAATTCAGTAGATACTACCTAACTTCTATACTAATTGTATTTGCATACTAAAGTCATATTTTGTAAAGCAAACAATTAATTAATGTACGACGTCTAGTGCATCTAACCTTCGCAGGTAAATTGTTTAAAATTTGATGGATTCGGCCACATTAACTTGTAACGGTTGCGGAGACTTGGGAACCTCTATTCTGAATAAATATAGAATAATTAAAACTGATTTAGTGTCATTCAGATGAAATTAGCTACAGTTCAGTGTAAAAGCAAACATCGTTTAAAGTCATAAATATTTACACTGTTTCGGAATTTCTTTCTTAGCGGAGTGCGGCTGCATATTTGGGTATAATATTTATCCACACATAACCATGAAACATAGCTGTAAGCCTTAACTGTGTTTTTTCTGACACATTATGTTAGTAGGCATCTTTGTGTAAATGTGTTTTTCTTGCTTCTTTCACAAACCTGAAATATTGAAGAACCATCTGTGAATACTGCTATTGTTCATGGGATCCTGTATTTTGTAGAGTCCAGTATCCCTTTGTGTTACGTTATTTATGCTAATCGTGTAGCTGTCATCTCTGCTGCCACACCTAAGTCGGCCATAGACAATGGATTTCTCTGACCACCAACAACCAGATTTATTTACCTTTGCAATTGCCTTTTCATAACGGTACAAGATAAAGTTATCCGTTGTTATTTCGAGTTCCGTCACCATATTATCCCCGTCAAAACCATATGTTATCTCAGCTTCTTCTGAAGTATATGAGAGTAATTATATTACAAAGAGCAGCTCATCTGTCTTGCAAATATTGTTGCAACAAATAACAAATATTAGCTGATACAAAAACGTACATACAAAGCCAGACAAATATGACTGATTGGTACGATATGCTGTTGATTTTTTAAAGTTCTAGAATTTATTTATGTGTATAGCTTCCATACTTACAAGAAACACCAGACTTCACATGTGTCAAGATTACGAAACATGTAAATTATATAATATACTTTTCTAAAAAGAAGCTTTATAACGCAATGCAGGTATTGACTTATGTCAATATGGACATCATATTTCCAAATTTAAACTCAACAATCGATGTCAACACTTACCAATAACGTTTAGCTGCAACTTATATATGGCGTTTCTCGTGCTATATACATCATTACTCCCTATCCTGAAAAATATTTCCATTACATACTCGCCCTCGTCTTCTCTTCTTACGTTTTCAAACATTAATGAGACGTCTGTTGTGCCATTGTCTGCTTTCAAAATCAATCGGCCTTCACTATCCGATGCAATTGTTGCATAAATTCCTCTAAAACGGTAACGAAAACGGATAGTTTGCTCTCTTCGTACGGTGATAGACAGAGTCGCATTTTTCAATGACCATGCGCCTATTATGACGGTTTTCCCAGCTATGGCGTCTATGACATCAGTATTACACTCATTATGGGCGCTACCTGTGATGGTAAGAAAGTCAGTGGTTTATCGCTTATGTTCTGCTCTGTAGTGTACATACCTTCACTGGAAATAGCAGTAGTTACACAAGTATCATCACCAGTGTCAAGTATAACAATGACGAAAAAAGGATATGCGCCTTACGGTCTAGGTTAGGTTCGTTTCCATACTTACCCGTAGCCAGACCATAACGAAATCAACGCGGCAGTGAATGCCATGATATATGAAACTCAACTCCAGTAAATTTTCAAACCTATTTTATTTGGAATATTCAGTAATTCGCGGCCTATCGTAAGGGACGTATGATTTTGTTTCTTGTTACTATTAGCATGTGGCATATATATATTTGAAGGTTGTAAAGAATGAATTGTTTGTTTTTGGTATTCATTAGTATAATTGTTTAGTCTTAGGAAATTGACGGCATGGACGCATAGTGCATGCTGAATGTGACGTGTAGATTTTCTACAACTAACGTACACAAGATGCATGCATTCAAATAAGTGCTAATACGACGAACAGGGCTTTCAGGGTATTTAATTGAAACATAACATAAAAAGTTGTCCATGTTTCTATGTAACCAGTCTCAATGAAAAAAGGTCAAACTAATTTATAAATATTATTATTTTGACCAGTGAAGCTTTGAGTGTTCGTTGAAATCTTACAGATCTTGAAACGTATTTTAGAAGAAAACAATTATTGGGTACGAAAGTTCAAATGTCAAGAAAATGAAGTAGAAACATATTGTTAATTATTAGCAATACATTAGGTAAACAAGAGCCACTCTGATAACTGCTTCATATATCGGCAACAGAACAAAATTAAAGTAATTAAATTATCGAAATGATTATGAAATACTATTAAAAATCAATCAATTAGATTAATAGATTATATTAATAGCCTTAGATACTTCAAAGCAAATTTTCGTCTTGTATGTTAGTTTAAACAACTTAACAAATCACATTTGTACTAAAGCGTCATTTGAAAATGAGCGTGTCTACCACTAACCAGCAGGTAAAACTATTTGAGCATATATATATATATATATATATATATATATATATATATATATATATATATATATATATATATATATATATATATAGAGAGAGAGAGAGAGAGAGAGAGACAGAGAGACAGAGACAGACAGACAGACAGACAGACAGAGAGAGAGAGAGACAGAGAGAGAGACAAAGAGAGACAGACAGAGAGAGAAAGAGAGACAGACAGAGACAGACAGAGTCAGAGACAGACAGACGGACAGAGAGAGGCACAGAGACAGAGACAGACAGGAATTCAAACAGTTAGACGTACACAGAAAATCATATAATATACCTGTTGTTTCCGCCAGTGATACCATGAAAAGCACAAGCGGCCACATTTTGGATATCGCCATTACACCAGCTTTTGAAAGGTCGTATGCACAAATCAGAAACAATTTATGCGATTCCTTACGAAACGCGGATTTGTTGTGTTATGTTCATAACCAAATAAAATACAATGATCAGTATGTACCTATCGATGATATCATCACCAAGACAAGAAGCACAATTGTTTGTAGCAAACTTTTATATATGAACCGTCGTAACATCTGATTTATTAAATAGTCAATTGTTAGAATACATGAACAAACAATACAGAAATAGTGGATGAGGCAGCATGGGAGTTCCGCAAATGAACATACAACACAAAACAGCATAAAATACTCATCGGTAAATAAACTTAGTCATAAGAAAGAGTACGACACGCAAACTTGATGATTCATAAATATTTGTATGAAAGACAGAAGAGAGTAAGACTGTATTTTCATAAAACAAACTCGTTTGGACTATAGCGCCATCTTGATCCAATTTTTATTTCTATCTTCTCCTTCTCCCTTAATCTGTCTATGTATCTTTGTCCGTCTGTCTGTCTCTCTGTTTCACTCTATGCTATTTTGCTTCTGTCATAAAAGTTAAGAAAATAAATCACAATCATAACCATACGTGCAGGGTAATATTTACTTTTTATCTTGGGTAACAAATATCTGCAATCTAAATTCATCAAGATGTGTGTTTAAAATATATACTGAAGTTCCACGAAATTGCATTACCAATCCAGCTGAAAAATGAATGGGCGAGCCATTAGAAAGGGCAACACATATTTGCATATTAGAACATCAGAGTATTTGGATCTGATGTTTAAACAAAATGCAAACTAAACGCGTTCTCATGTGATGCATTGAGTGTATTTGACAGAATATATCACTTAGAATAGTTGTCGTAAATCATGTACGTGCAATTGTTTCCCTATTAGTGATTGTCAGTCAGAAAGAATCACAACAACTTGAAATAAAAAAGGCAAGACATATTTCCTTTGAAGATGATCATCCAACATTGATGGAATCATTCATTATAACATCGATAAGCGAGACATTGGTTTCAAAAATGCACATTGCATAAGGCATGACAATTCAAATTGGAATCACTTAAGGGGACTCCAAACGTGGGAGTTTGGGACGTTAACCTTCATAAGGCATACGTGACAAATCTTTGCCTTGAAGGTCACACCATTTAGGTAGAAAGGGTAAAATATATGCTGGTTTTCAGCAAAGATTCAGACAATGGCACAATGCTAATCACGATCCCATTCATGCTGAAGATGGGAAAGCAATATTCTTCTGTAATGACAGAAAGAAGTACCAATTAGCAAATCAAAGACCCTGAGGATATATATATATATATATATATATATATATATATATATATATATAATCTGGATCAAATATATTTGTTTTATAGACATGAACAAAATGCATCACTAGCTGCAGCATCAGTACTGGAATTAATACACTGGAGTAGCATTACTGTGGTATTACGGTCTGATTTATATGTGAAGGATAAGCTTACACAACGCGTTATATGCAACGCAACTTACTCACGCAGTTTGAAAAGATTCTGTGACCATTCACACACGATCTGAATTGTACCTCACCATCCGCACACATCTGACAATGTCAGATATTTAATGAGGGGCATACTGCCTGAAATCCACGATTTTCCAAAGTAGCAAAATGTGAAAAACATGAGCATTAAGTAACACCTAAATAAACTTATCTAATTAATTTTATTCAGCAAATAAAAGTGCTAACCGCGAAACATTAAATCAACATTGTTTTTGAGATAAATATGTAGTTTTATGTAGGTAATTTTTTCACTTGGACGAAATAAATGGTCGTTGAAGAACATGCTGGTGGTTCCGGTATAATAGGTGTGATTTATCGGGAGGGAACTAAGGGATAAGTGGAGAATACGTGGGTCGGGGTATATGCAACCTACAATGTTTCGTCATTATTAGAGCAAGTGTTACCAGATTTACACATATAGATATTGTCAACCAAATATTTGGTGTCACTTTATATCACGACTAACATTATTTAAAATTAAATTAGGATTATTAGTTCAGATCTGCGACATAGAACGTAGTCATCAATGGAGTTGGCATAAACTAGATCATATAATGCAACTTTCAATAGCATGATTGTAATGCAACTTTCAATGGCATGATTGTAACGTATGAAGTTAGAGGTTACTTCCATGCTATTCGTTATATATTTCAAGGCAAACACGTTTATATATCCTGAAATCTTGAACGGATATTTGACCTGCTGATTTGCAATCGTTTTTTATAAGTGACATGGGTATCATGATCACTGTACCAATTCTTACGTTATTCATCGGATATTTGTTTTCTTTTTTAAGGGGAGGAGGGAGCGTTTATGTTCGTTCCTTTTTGTTCCACAGAACCCAATACTAGCAGTTTGTGAATTAAAAAGACCTTCTACTATATTACATCATGGTTGTCAGACACAATGCCTTCGACATAAAGCATCGATTGACAATTTGACAATTTCAGAACCATGTACTCCTCACCATTTTACGAAATTGAAATCTGCAAGCGCAAGACATGTGTAAGAGTTATCCTGTCACAAATGATTTGTTTTTACTAATGTGTATCACATTGTGAAAAATCACAGCAAATACAAGACATGACATGATTATCACAGTGTGGCATGGTGACTCAACAATAGTCAATTGACCAATATATATGTCAAATGAGTATGTATGTGGTCAGATGGGAATTGAGTATGTTGGAACTGGCTGCCGTCCATAGGATACAATACCTCAAAATGCAACTTACGAAAGACTATCTCTGACAGTATAAGATCAATGGAAATTTAACATTACGTCCTACCTAATTTAAACCCAATAAAACTAGCACATAGGTTTAACTTTATGAGAGACGTTGAATCAAATAGAACTATACTGGCCTAATGAAAATTTAAGATTTGCCAATAGGTTCACATTGGAGGCCGATCTGTGTAAAAAAAAAAGGTAATGATAAAACATAGTTCGTTGTGTAAGATAATGGTCTGGTCATGAAAGAAGGGAAAACGTTATTTTAAAATACATTTACTGCTTAACACAAATAACTACTGACACCGTCATATCAAAATGCCGTATGACGGATCCGTACCACCCTCTACTGACCAAATGACACCTAAAACCACTGATAATAATAATAATGAGGACATAGGGTATAATCTTTAGTAGAAGCTATAAGCGTTTTACATCAATAATGATATTACTACATAAAACAAAACAAAACAATACAAACACCATTCAATAAGACAACACATCTTTAAAAAATGCTGAAAATATTTAAGGTAGGAAACTTTTGTAGGTCTTCAAGTTCTTTTCTTGCAGTCGAAACAGGTGAGTTCTAAGAGCATTCTTGAAAGTGATCAATGCATGTTTGTCTCTAATGTAAATGAGCAATTTCTTTCATGTTGCTGGGCGCTGTCATGCAAACGAACGTTGTCCATATGACTTCGTTTGCATAGAGGAAATAATGAGTATACATACAATTGTCAGAAATGGAGCGTAGGTATCTTGCTGGTGTGTATACATGGGTGAGGCCAGATAGGTATGTTGGAGCACATCAGTGAAACGTAGCAAGGAGAACACATTTTGTGTTTGATTCTGGATCAAATGGATAGCCAGAGAAGGGCACAGAGCAGTGGGTAAGTATGCTATGGATGATCCGAACAAAACCTTTCGAAGCTTATGGAGTAGATATTGAGACGAAAAAGACTTACAGTTATTAATTAACAAACAAGTGTTTTAGTGGCATTAACTGAAAGATATTTGAGAATGTAGTCTAGCATATGTTCATGACGTGCGAGGTAATAGTACAGTACAGATTAACAGACACGTTTCGTACTGACTGCAAGCGTTTAATGTTGGTGTTGTTGACATTTAATGTTTGAGGTAAAGGTTGAAAATGAGAAAGTCATTTTGTTGTGATCAGAATGGAATCAGTTTTATCAGCATTCATCTGAAGATCATTGCATGTCATCCATGATTTCAAATCTACGCCGTGGATGGTCGCATTGACGTCTTTGAGTGGCATCATATGTATATTGTAGTGTCAGCATCATACAATTGGTGACACGCTGAATGATACTATATGACACTTAGGAGCGGCTGAGTACATATAATGAAACGAACAGGTCCAAGAACAGACTCTCTGTGGAGCAGCACAACAAAGATCAACTGTGCTGGAGTAAGATCATTTTGTTGATACACTTTTTGTCATGTTGACTAAGTAGAACTTGGACAACAGTAAGATTGTTTTCAGAGTGCCAAATATATGCTAAAGACATAGAAGTGATATGGCATGGTCTGTTGTGCCAGATGCGTCAGACTAATCAAGGAGGGTGAAGCCTGTAATATGTCCGTTATTCAATGCAATTAAACTGTCATTAACTACTTTCAGAAGGGTAGTTTCAACACTGTGGCAAGGGTGATATGCAGACTGTACATTCCTAAATGTACTGTATGAAATCAGTTGAGTTAAAAGTTGGGTTATAACAACCTTTGCCGTGATCTTAGTAATGCAGTGGCATGATTTGGCTAAACGATTAAGCAGTAATGTGCATCACAACTTTTCATGGTCTTTCCAAATTCTTTTTAGCGGCTTAATAGATGTATTTATGAATAGTGAGTTTGCTGGAAGCTGGTCTCTAACACTGCTATACCACGGATAATACTTTTGAATTGATACTTTGTACTTGGTGGCTTGAGCATGTTTTACAAGCAATGTACACAGGCAGTTATCGCGTTGTTCTGCTGTAGGAGGTAAGTAAGATGATATATTTGCTTGGATGTCATGCATTAGTTTGGTTCTATATATCATACGGATGTTTCTCTTAGTATCAAATAAAGGTGGAGGGTTAGGGACTGATACGTCCAGATGGCATACAATGTAGAGGTGAGTTGATGCAAATTAGTGGGATACAAGGGTGGACTGTAGTATATTATCATCAGGTCCATGAAGAGCCCAATCTATAATGTGATCATGTTTATGGGTGGGTTGGTTAATTGACTGTTTAAGATTGAAAACATGAATGGAATCTAGAGCTTTGATATGTATGCGTTTCCAGTACTGTCAAAGTGAAAGTTGAAATCTAGAAGAATAATCAGATTGCCACTCCAGGAGATTTGGAAACTAGTCCAAAAAGAAAGATTCATTCCGATTGGATTTGTTTCGACTTGGAGGAGGGCGGTAGAGGCACAAAACATGGTCTGGCCTCTGTTTCAGTATGAATGTTGATTGAACTAGTTCAAACGATGTGGAGCAGAAATGTAAGGTTGTGTTGTGTTTAAGACATTTTATCATGGACTTCGTTTTGATGACAACAATGACACCTCCTCGAGAGTGTAGGGGGAACGCCTTGATGGAGTAACCGGTGGGTGTTTTCATCCATGTTCTGTCAGGAAGAGGACGTGGATATTCTTTATACATTTGTTACAACACCAATTTGACATATCTATCTGCCTGAACTAGACAACAAAATTGAAATATCCACTCACGTGTATCACGTTTATAAAAATCATAATAAATACAAGACATACAAATTTAAATTAGCGAAATGTGACCCAGTTAATCAACTGAATGATCGGGGATTATTATGTGGTCAAATAGGACTCTATAGCGCAAGTGAACACAACTGTTTGGAGCAATAATTTGTGAATGGGACGTGCAAATCTTAATATTGTCTATGAAACGAAAGTGTTGCACTAAGGTACATATGAATTTAAGATTACGCATTAATGTAGACTCCATTAAAATAGTACATATGTTTACCTGTATGAGATGATATATGATCAAGTTGGAATGTATTGAACCAGAGACAATTTAACATTAATCTATTGATATGGCATTGGAGGACTAATCAACGCTTGCACCATCTAACTACCATGCCGTCTGACTAACCGGTACAAACACCTACTGATCAAAACCCATCCATACATACTGAAAAATACATATTTTCACATGAAAACAACATATAAAGAGGGCTCAAAAAATAAAATTCAGACGTCCACAGTATATTATTTACTTAAACCAATATAAGTATCCGTGGGATATAGATAAAAAGAAACTTACTATTTCCTAATGTAAAACGATTTTACCTTCCACCATCACTTGCTTCCTGCCAGGTTATGTGGCTTCACAAATGCTATCAATTAGGTAGAACGCTGCGTCAGATGCGATTACATTTAGCAGCTTGAACGACATGTATATTCTCGAGACATCTCCAATGTATAACAAACGATGCCGAACAGTGCTATTAATCTGATGAACTTCGTTTGACGGCACCAGCATCATGGCTCCTTCATAAGGATTAATAACCAGTATTATGGAGTTAATTACAGGTCACGTATATAACCAGCCGATAACAATGTTTTCTTGAGTTTTTGTATGGGTAGGTTTATCTGCAAACAGATGAACTACACCGTTACAAATTATCTTTAAGAATTGGATACCCTTAACCATGCAGTAAAATAGCAATCATTTGGGTGTCTTCTGGATACAATCCAATTCAGATTAAAAGTCAGTAGATATAACCGTACTTATATACCAATTGTATTCGCAAAATAATAGCAAATGTTTAAAACATATTATTAGTGCAGATCTCTAGTGAATCGAACCGTCGCAGGTAACCTGGTATTTGATGGATACCGTCAGTGTAACGGTTGCAAATATTGGGAGTTTTAAATACGTTGGGAATCTCGATATTGAATATATATATTGAATGATTAAAACCGCGTTATTAGCAAACATTAGTTACAGTTCAGATCATACGCATATTTGTAAAACCGAGAATCGTTTAATGTCATAAATATGTACAAAGACATTGTTTGGGAATTTCTTCCTTGTCTGGGAAAGGGGATCTGCCTATTGGTGTATAATATGTATCCGCACATAACCATGAAACATAACGTAAAGCCTTAACTGTCTTTTGTCTGATTCCTTATGTTCGTGTCTATCTTAGTGTAGATGTGGCTGTTTTTCTTTGTTTCTTTCACAAACCTCAAATATTGAAGAACCATATATGAATACTGTTACTGTTCATGGGACCCTGTATTTCCTAGAGTAAAGTATCCCTTTGTGTTTCGTTATTTATGCTGATCGTGCAGCTGTCATCTTTGCTGCCACACCTTAGTCGGCCATATGCAGTGAATTTATCTGACCTCCAGCAGGCAGATTTGTTTACATATGCAATTGCCTTGTCATAACCGTACAAGCGAAAGTACTCCGTTGTTGTTTCGACTTCGTTCAGCATATATCTCCTTCAACACCATATGTTATTTCAGCTTTTTCTGGAGTATACTCAGTATAATTATATTCCCAAAGAGCAGCTGATCTGTCTTGCAAACATTACCTGATACAAACTCACATCACACGTGCACACAAACGCATAGCTACATGACTTAATTGGTTCAATGTGTTGAATTTTTAAAGTTCTAAAACTTATATATGTGTTTTTTGCTTCCATACTTACAAGAACTATCAAAGACGTCAAATGTCTAAAGTTGAGAATCATATAACTATTACTATTAGATCAATCACCGAATGCACATTTGCAAGAGTGGTTAGAGTAACAATTTGCTAGAAAGATATATAATACATGAAGATGGATGTTTAGAAAGCAACACAGCCTTTCCAATTGCTTACTTATATATCATAAAATACTAAGTTAGTATTCAAGTTGGACACATTTGTTAGGAATCCAAAACTTGAAGTCTTCATAATATTATCATGATGTGCATAAAAGATAGCTAGATGGATGTGATACCTATTTGAAATAATCTAATCAAATTTAGGGCTATATATGTACCGCCATTAAATATTTCACTCTCTAAATGGCCGAGTGACACAAGACACTATAATATCTTGAACAATCAAGCTGTATATAATGTTTGTATATACCTTACCAAACTTTAAGCTGCGTTGTCGGAGAAGGCCATAGAGTTGATTATAAAATATTAGCTCTGGGTGTTTTGGAGGAAACTAAGGCAAGAGTGGAGAATGCACCCCTTTATTTTAGTCACATTTAAAGCACGTTTAACTTTGGTTTTAACCATTAATTTAACCTACCACATCCATTCAGATACCATAAAACTAGTAGTTCATAGATGTTAATATATGAAATGGTATTGGCTCAAAATTGTGCTATATGGGGCCAATGAAAATTTAACATTGGCCCATATAGTAACATTTAAGCCGCTATATCACAACAGTAAAAATGTAACATAATGGACAGGTTTTCGACGAAATTTATATGTAATGTTAACACTAAACTTACTGACTACCACATATACCTACTGACAAAAGCCAAAGCATACTAATCAACGCTTACGCTATCTCATCAACATGCCGTCTGACCGACAAGCACACACTTCTACTGATCAAAACCCACCCATACCTATTGACCAACATACCACATATACTGATTCCAATGCGAAACGCAATCTGGCTTATCAGCATACATCTGTAAAGACCATCACAGCACAGTAATGAACGACCAGTACCGATACTTGAAGCCCAGCACCCATACCTATCAATAACACAATAGTATGATTAAAAAATCTCTATAATGTATTTATATAAGGATTACTAACACCTATGTATGTGTAAATTAATATTTACCCAGAGAACTCCATGACATGGTACTTATTCGCGATTCAAACATTACTTTCGCTATGATTCCATTGATCGCTGACGCCACAACACAGTGTCACTCCCTTTGTTCCCATACAGTTCCATTCAACTTATATCGTTACCACATACTATACTCAACTTCTTCAAACTTAACGAAAAGCTACTTATTTATTTAATAATTTATTTATATATTTTATTTCTAATTTTAATTTAACTTAATCTTACATAAAGTCCAAAATATGAATTAGCATCAATAAATGTATTACGTTCCTATTTTATTTTTGTTAGTTTGGTTTGTGGTTGTTTGGTTAGTGTGGGTGCTTCTATAAGTGGTTTGTTTGCTTAACATCATTTCAATATAATGTTTAGGCCTAAATATTGAATGGATCACTTTTAATTGGTTATCGTGTACGCATATGATGTTGCTCACACCTTGCGTAAATGAAAATAAATATACGAATTGTTTCATGTTATTGTCGCTTACTCGAACGGGCCCTGATTTTATACAATCACAGGAAAAAGCGAGTGTTCTTGTTGTTGATGTTGTTGATGCTTCGTTTGTTTACCTTTGCCAACAATTTATGACTTGTTTCTCACGAACCAGGATACATCAGATTTGAAGACATGTGAGATGAACGAATGTTGTCATTGTTATTATCTGCGTACATAAGATTAGAGTTTAGATTAGTCTAAACCTACATAGAATCCGTTAAAAGATAATATATTCCTGATGTTGTATACACGTTTGGTCTGCTTGCAACAAAGATTGAAATGTTGTTTTAAGTGCATATTAATTTACGTGTAAACCTCCTCAGCGATTAAACAACAACACACATTAACTATAGTAAGCCAAACAATAACATTTTTATTTTGCACTAACCATCATAACTGCGGCAACATAACTGATTATAAACGATTATTTTTACACAGATATATTATTTTAATGAAAGGTTAAATATGCCAAAGTAAAACAAATATATGCCTAGATTAGATACAATTACTATCCAACTCCTAAATTCTATATTAACATATCTTCATGTTTCCATGAAACGAAAAGTGCTAATAAAGACACGAATGGATTTATAATAGCTGCTGGCAAACATCATAACTAATTCGATATGGATTGCACAACAGCATCTAATAACCTTTGCTTCCATTTCATATCCGTTTAATTCTCATGCAATGCTTAATATTTTTAACTGCTGATCAACAGTGTCACTCCTAACTCTTCAATAATTAAACTGACTCCCCATCGGCACAGTTAACATAGTTAGTAACTTTATTTCACTTTCACATTCGATTTGAGGTGTTAAATGACAAATAAATAGTGTAATTGAGTCCTATAAAGCATGTTATGTACGCATACAGCTCCTTTGGTTAAAATTCTAAAGCTGTACTTCACTGATATTGATTTATGATTTCGACGACGTGCTATCATATTTAAAACCATCGTCATTTTTCACTTTTATTAGTGCTAGTCATGATTTGCCTTCGGCTTGTATTTTGGCGTGCTGGGAATTGTTTTTCATCACACACACACACACACTATATATATATATATATATATATATATATATATATATATAGATATATATATATATATATATATATATATATATATATATATATATATATATATATATATATATATATATATATATATGTATGTATGTATATATATATATATATATATATATATATATATATATATATATATATACATATATATATATATATATGTATATATATATATATATATATATATATATATATATATATATATATATATATATATATTCACTTAATTACTAAATGTCAGTGGCATTCATTTATAAGTCCTCACCAACAAACCTATCATTGACGACTATGACTCCTCTGTCCCAAACCGTTACATTATGTATCTGTACGTAAACATAGTTTATAAAAGGGCATTAATAGAGCCGTTGCCTGTATCAACATATTGATAACGCACACCTTGACATATGAAACCCGGTACAACAGCCATACAGACATGGGATATTTCTTCGAAGTTGATCGATACTACAATGGTCAATAAATCGTTACATGGTTTTCCACTAAATGCATTCGTAATTGAATCTGAACGTAAATTTACAGAAGGCACTATTTCATTTTTAAATCTTAGAACCAAAAGACAACCATATATTGCACAAACTAAAATTACAAAATGTGTTTTCGATTCAGAATGAAAGTAAGTAAGGTCATTCGCGTGCTTGGATTTCGTAGACAGACTTCGATGGCTCCTTGTATCCAGCTAATTACAAATCATCGTACAAAAGACAAATTATATGGTATTGACAGTCGAGGTCACTAGATCCCATAAGAAACTGTAATTTTTTTTACAGACCATACTGGGACCGTAGCATGACGTTGCACGACGTTTAACTCACTCGTCGAACATACGTGTCAAACAAACGTGTGTCAGATTCCTACATGCGATGTTTTGAAATCATTGAATACATAACGCAGACATTTCCTCGCTGAATTGTATCATCATATTGTAACCCAATCATGTATGTAAATTACCTAATGGGATTTGTGTTACATAATATTGTTATGATGCACTATGAGGTATCCTTTACCATAATTGTGCATATCGATGTTCGAGTACCAGCTACGCCAATATACAACTAAATATTTGCACAATAGCTGGGTAACGATGTAGATTAACTTATCATCACGAACCAATACCTGATGTTTTCTTAGCACACAGCAGCAAATCCAATAAAGTATGTACCTAGGTTGACTTGTAATATTCATAACCATTTTAACGGTATGTGTGCATGCATACCTTTGCGATACTTGCTGCATATTTCAACGGTGATGAATCTGCTTCTTTTTTACGCTTTTATAATCGACTAACATGTGTGTGTGTGGGTAAGTCCCCCGACACGATCATGTGGAAGGAATAAACGGCCATCCATATTAATTTTTATATCTAATTAAAAATGAGATCAATCACGTTAATTCTTTTCTGACACAAGTAGGTAAATTTGCAAAATGGGTTTTTGGGGGGATGGTCCATATTCAAATAGCCCAATGTTTGAAGACACTCTTGCCGCGATACTGTATTATAGATGTTTGGACAAAATTCGTTCAGAAACGATATTTGTTTGCATCAATATAATTTACATCAAATTTGTCCACTCGACAACTTTCACATAGCTTAGTCGTCATGCCCCTTGGATGATCCATTTCTCGATTTGGTCTTCAAAACCCAATATAACCACGATGCACCTGTTTAGGTAGCAGTTCTTGTAATAAGACGAGAAAGATCGTTTCAGGCATTATTCAGCAGCTTGGTATTATGTGAAGGTGGTTCTAGACTCCCAGAACCCTCAATCACCAGAAGTATAAATATTATCCAAATATATATTTTCAATGAGTATCTAACACTTGTATCAGATACGAAAGGGTTATTGGTTAGAAGTGGCTCTGCGTATTGCCTCTTTTCAAGGTCGTCATTTCCACCAACTGTACTACGCGATCAAAGTAGTAATAGATGAACTATGATTGATCCTCAATTGTAACGACGTTAACCAATTCTTTCTCATAAAATACAAATATTTGTATGTAGTACGAGACGTAATATGTGGGCTTGCAAATGCTACAGTAGGTGCGGTGATAATCACGAAAACCTTCATAGGTGCAGGGATCGCAATTATTATGGGGGACTCTATAAATAGACACTCATGTATATGTTGGTGAGACTAGAATATATCGGATAAGAGTACATTCACGAATACATGTTACTGTAGAAATGCTCGCAGTAGCTTAAAGTATTCTCAATGAGATTAGTAAATTGTACTTGTTGGCTATCTAATATAGAATTATTAGCATGGATGATTTTTAGACTATGTCGACGAAATTACAAAACCATCGACAATCCCTAGCACAGATAAGACATCGGGAGTAATTGATTCAGAAACTGTAACGTTCGTGTAGTTTTGTTCAACTACCCAAGACAGGTATTGTTTTTATCAAAATGTCACAGACGTATCCACTCCAATAACATGATGATGACGGTTTTATCAGTAAACGACTTTTATATCCAATGAGTTTGACCTCTAACAAGGCCACATATTGTTTACTTTCACAGATTACAATTACCACGAATAACGTATTGTTATGTAAACCAAACTTATGTGGGATAGAAGGCATTGATCTGTATACAAAACCAAAATAAGTTGCGCTGCCTAAACTTCGCATCAATAGCTTATTCAATTTAAAACATAGAATGATATTCGACGTAGATAGGTTAACAAACGTCACTCAATGAAGAAAAAGTTACACGAAGACAGTTAAAATATGGCATTACTAAAATACTACATTAATCCTCTGTAAATGTTTCATGAATTTGTAGATTTAAAGACAATTTAAATGCATTTAAATGAAAACAACTCTGTCAGAGAAAGCAAATACAATGCAAAATTAAATTAAACATAGCCATTATCTCAACCATAAGACCAAAAGCGGCCTGCAAATTCAAAGACATGAAAATGACAGCTATCGTGAAAGGAACAAACATATGTACGATAATTGTAAATTGTTACACCTGCTGCGAGACGATTGATTTTTCTGAACGGAATCCATATCAGAGAACAAGCCATGAGAATAATCAGTCCAACCACTCCAACGACGGTAAGTACAATGTATACCGGTAAACTCCCAATGAGAGGATATATATATATATATATATATATATATATATATATATATATATATATATATATATATATATATACAGACTGTACTGTTGGTAGTTCATAATTATTAAAAGAAAAACAGTAGGGCCCTCCACAGTTAGGTTCAATATTTACAGATTAACTTTATATTCTTAATGACATTTTAAAGGGAAGGATAACTGGTTCTAGTTATAGAACTTTGCTTTAATACAATTCAATTAAAGAAACGTTGCAGTTATGCAATAAGGTTAATGCATTTTGTGTATTCAATGGGTGCCCTGTATTTTCTTATTATTGTTATCATACATACCTTCCTGTACATCAGATTTTCTCCTGTTTAAGGGGCATTTCCTACAGTTAGAAGTCTTCAATCCGATAAGGCATCACTGATGTTTTTTTTCCACAAAACAAATGTTGTACCCTATAATCCCTGACTTATATACTCCAGTTGCAACAAGTCAATGAATACAGTTTCTTTTTTGGACGCAAATATAACATTTTAATATTTATTAGTCATAGCCTTTTCTCGCTGATGTTCTAAAACATGCTTTCTCAATCATGTATATTAACTTTTGACATTAAAACTCAAACCTTAAATGTTTTAAAAAACATTTATACCTAGAATTCTACAAAATACACGTTGATGGTACCCATAAAAAACAGCTATGTAAATCAATAAAAAAAAAATAAGTAAACAAATAAATAAATAAACAAATAAATAAAACAGACGTTATTTGGTATTACATATGGAGAACAATCTTATTAACAAAATATCGATCTTTCTGAATATTGCATATATTGGTAAAGGATGAGCTTAATCATACCTACATTAAATGGTCTTTAATGTTTCTTTAAAGAATCTGATAGAAAAATATTTGTAAATAATGCCGGATAGAAACTTAAGTTTCAAAGTGATCTGGCAAAATGATATAAATGTAATACATTTTAAATATATTATTCCCATATAAGAAATACAATTTTTATACCCTCTCTCGTCCTTTAGTACATAAATTACATTATATACTGTAATATATTTATGATGGATAATTTACATACGTACGTATTGAAATTGATAGATCATAAGGTTCTGAAAGTGTTTGATCGGACAGAAATGTGACTTTACATAGTAAACAAACACAAGTTCTGTAGCATTAGAAATCATGTCTCCCAATACACCAGATCTGTGTAAATAACGTTGCTATGAGTAATATTTACAGGCGATACAGATATTGTCTCTAGAAAGAAAACGTTCTCAGACTTGTGCAATAACTGTGTGTGTGATTGTGTGTTTTTGCGTTTATAAGAAGATTAATGCATCTGGCCCTGCAACGTTTAACGTTTTACTAACTTTACAGTGGGTGTCGTAATAGAAATATGCTCACAAAAGAAACTTTGATTCTGGGTCAAAGGTGGTTCTGTTTTACTTGATAGAAGATTCTCGAACTCAACTGAAGTTTCATTTAGTAAAACAGCTTTATGTCTACTCTCAGTGATTGTACTTGATGCTGAAATCGAGAAAGTATATAACAAAAACGTATGGCATGTATTATATATAAATACATGAACACGTGATGAATACGTGGCTGTTTATTTTCAAACATATGTGAACGCAGATACTGAAAAATCTGACAATTTATCCTTTATAGTTTTGATTATTTTTATTCTCACACAATAATGCATTGAAAGTTCACGCCACACATGTAAGCATTATACTTTACGCCACACATGAATGCAGTGCAAACTCAAATCAGATCCAGTAAGTAGTTGACATTCACGTCACACAAGTATGCAGTAGAAATTCACGCCACACAATTATGCAGTATAAATTCACGTCACACAAGTATGCAGTAGAAATTCATGCCACGCAAGTATGCAGTATAAATTCACCCCACGCACGTATGCAGTATAAATTCACGCTTGACAAGTATGCAGTATAAATTTACGCCACACAGGTATGCACTAGAAATTCACGTCACAGAAGAATGTATAAGATGTCCAAGCCACGCAAGAATGCAAAATAAATTATTTCCACACAAATTCGTATTGGAAATTTATGCTTCATAAGCACAAACAATTTTGAACTGGATAAATATGAAATATTTAATACAAAATTGAAAACACGGAAATTAAAACAGAACATATTTATTACACAAAACGTCACTGTATGAAATAAAGAATACCATATCTAAACATCATATATGTATTTTAATTTGTAGCATTTTAATATCATGAAGTGTTTAAATATAAACGAAATTATAAAATATAAATAGAGGAATCTTATCAGTTATGAGAAAAGCAACAAGCAGTATTTCACTTTTCAAACAAACATTTTACAATATTGATTGCTCAACATATTTAAATAAATTACTTTTTTGAATCAATTACAATTTCTAATTATGTTAATTACTAAAGGATAAATGCTAATTTGCCCCATAATTCATAATACGATACTGTCATAAAGTGATGTATTGTGAACATCTGGAATTGAAGCCATTCCTAAAAATGAGTTAAATTGCAGAGAAATTAGTCACCTGCAAAACGTTCTCGTGAACCTCATATTTACCTTAACTTTTATATTTATTTATTTCACAATGTTTAATTTGTCAAGATGAAATATTGTTATAGAAATATCATTATAACTTGCATTTCAGTCTGCCTAATTGAGGAAAAAGTGTTTCAGCACTAACGTAAAGCAATTCTCGTTAACGATGAAATATAATGATTTGCTACACATCTATGTACTTAATTACTACCTTGATTCTGAATACAGAACTGTTTGCAGCCATTCACCAAATATACATATATTACAGTACGTGTCCTAATGCTGTATGTCTCTTTAATCATATCGTGCTGCGAACATAGACTCGACCTGCTTCGCAAAGCATCGTACAGAAAATGATTTCGTTAAGACTTTAGCCTGTTGGGTTCTTTGTGTTGTTTTTTCTGGACTTTCCGGGGGAGAGGAATTAACAATAAACTCAAGCTGATGTTAATTACTGCTTTTTAAACGTATTTGAAAGTTATACACGCAAAGAAGAGTTATACGTAATTTAAATTTGAAAAATAAATATGTACTTCTTGAAAACCCAGAAAAAAAACTGGTTGTTATCAATAACTTGTAGGACGCCAGTAGGACTAAAATGAGGTGGGAACAGAATATGTCAATTTCACCCGTGTTTCTACTAACGTTTTAACACAACATTGCTTGATCCGTAAGTATCCTGTCTGGTGGGAAAGTGAAGTAGACTTTTTGGAACAACAATAAAGGACGAAACCAGCTCTCGCTCCTGTTGGCAACAACCATGTCCAAACATTTACATATATGACCAAGAATATACTGGTGCTTGTATCCCAAATACGCTTAACACAACTAGCTTGAAACAATTTTTGACTCAGATTTGACACAATGTTTTAAAATCAGAATCGTTACATTCTACAAAAGGAATCGCCAATGTTATTTAAGTATTAGTGAAGCCGCCTTTCTATATTATTTATATATACAGCTGATAAATCAATGTTAAACATTAGCGCTAAAGAAATCAGTCATGGAAATCAGTCGTGGAGTTTAATTTTGAACAATATTGAATAAATACTTTGTCTTGTGTACGTTAATGCCAATTTAGTAGCCCAGAGCGATAGTATATCCGTATTTACAACTCTAAAATACAACTCTTTTCCATTCAAAATGGTGGACAATGTTTTGCGTTCACATAATGCACCAAACAAACTTTGTCTATGCTTTGCACACTCTTTTATGTAAGTATGTTAACGTGTTAGGTACATAACTGCAATAATAATAATAATAATGAGGATTTTATAATATAAATAATAATGAGCGCCATTCTTTAGAAGCTCTAAGTGCTATACATCAATAATTATATGACTACATAAAAGCAAGAAACAAAAACCATGAAATTGGAATATATATAAAATGATGAAAATATGTAAGGTACGAAACATAATTAGGTTTTTAAGTTCCTTCTTGCAGCCAAACAAGGTGAGTTTAAAGAGCACTCTTTAAAAGGATCACTGTGTATTTGTGTCTAATTTTAATGGACAATTCATTCCACACTGTTGGGCCATTGTATGCAAAATAACGTTGTCATTGTGACTTTTTTCAGAGGAAAGAAATGAGAATAAGATTGTCTCAAGATGAGCGTAAGTATCTTGCTGGTGTATACAAATGGGTGAGGCCGGAAAGGTATGTTGGAATGGAGTACATCAGTGAAAAAAAGCACAAAGAACAAATGTTGTGTTTGATTCTGAATCAAATGGATAGCCAGTGTAGGGTACAGAGCAGTCAGGAGGTTTGCTCTAATTATGGTACTCTAAAGATGATCCGAGCAGCTATGTTTTCAACTTTTTATGTATCTGGAGTAGATATTGGAACGAACCAGACCTAATTGACTTACAATAATGCAATCTTGAAATTGCTAATGAACTCACAAGTGTTTTTATGGCATGAGCTCAAAGAAATTTGCGAATGTAGCTGATGAGTCTCTATTCAAAATATGCAGCCATGCATATGTTCATGACACGTTGGTGCAATGTGAGAGTACTGTTTAGAGTAGCAGCAGGGAGGGTGGACAGACCGAAACTATTTCAATCAAACCGAAACTATTTCAAGCAAACCAAAACCAATTCAGGCAGTCAAAAAAAGAGAAATGGTTTCGGTTTGTCACGCTATTGAGACTCTGTTTCCAGACAGACCCGACGCTGATTGCGTTTTGGAGACGAATTGAAAATCCTTGAAATTACTAGCAATTTAGGATTTCACAAACAGACTCATTTGTAAAACCTTACCTCGTAAATCAATTAGATTATTGGATTGGTCGGTGAGTTTGAAATTATTTCTCGTTAACGAATCATTATGACATCGAAAATAGACTGGATTAGTTGGATCCTCAATTATAAAAAAAAACCTGGAGGAGCTGTTGGTGCAAATGATTATAAAATATATCCTTGCTGAGCTTGATTTGACCTTTCGAGATTTATTTGGTAACTCCCTTCGATAAAATCACATTCTAAATTCAATGCAATCACCGAGGATATATTGACGTTTTGAGGAACGATATGTCGCCCACCGCCGTCTGGGTCATTATTATGTTTGAGGATATGTGTTTGTGGTTGTGGTAATTTCTTCCATGCGTCGTGAATCCTTTAAAAACCATCATCGATGGCATCATTCAGAGATTTTATTTAGTTCTGGTGCATTATAGCCTGGCAACTTAAAAATCGGGGAGGATATCTTCTATGCGTATATTAAGTTTCTTTGCAAATTCTGTTCTCGTTTTAGGATTATTATGATTTAATATAAATCGAACAAATCGTGAATTGAAAAATTCCATGTCTGCGATAATTTTATTACACACCTCCATGTATTTGATGGCTTCATCTCGGTTAGGTGGGGTTTTACTAACTTTTTGTATGAAGATACTTTTCAATTTTTGAAACCTGGAATTCATGTCCGTGAATTGTTTGTTCATGTTGAATTCCATTATTACCTAATAATTATCGTCCCTGGATCCTTCTGTCAAGTGCCAAATGTTTCGTCAGTGAAATCCATTAATTAATTCTTAGTCAAGCCGACAATTAACTGTTATCTTGTGAGAGAGTTTGGATGAAGGAATGTTTTCTTAAATCAGGTCACGCTGGTCCTATGTTTATAGTAAAAACGAATTGGTAGTATGACGGGATAGGAAGGGAAAATTCTCATGCAAAGCTGTCAAAAATGATTGTGACAAATGAAAGGTGGCAGTTTGACACATTTTTAAACAGTTTTCCAACTGTCTGTAGGAATAGCATTTATTCCAATTGGTCAAATATGAAATCAGGGGATTGGGTCGATCCCTAATTTTGAATGGAATATATACTACAAGTCAAATGATTTTAACCAGTCTAGGAAGACCTCTGCAATAGACGGTCAGCATTATTAATTCCAACATAGGAGAAGACTCCGTACGTTCTTTGAAAGAAAGACGTCCGTAAAAAAATGTGGTTCAAGAGGAAATTGAATTTAGAACGATTGTAAGACGCCAAAACACAAGGAAAATAGTTTCTTTGAAGAAAGAGTGAGAAATAGCGAGGAAGTCGAAATTCAAAAGGAAGGAAAAGAAGTTAGAAGTCAGAGTTGTGGAATCCCACGTTCAACCAAAGGGCAAGCTGAAGTCGTGACGCACGCAGAAGGAAAAACCAGTCGTCAAACAAGGTCATTGTGAATTTTCCAAGCAGTCCGATGTTAATGAACACTCGATTTCTTGATGAAATTTACTATCAGGTATTAACGGCTAAATTCATCCATTTTATTAGTGTTTGAATTTTAATTAATGTATCCATTATTTTAAAGCTTCGGTTAAAGTGCTTCTGAACTAAGAATATTTAGAAGGAAAGAAATTGCAATTTACTGTGTCATTCTTCTCTTGATTGTATTTTAATTAAATTCTTAATTTATCTTTACGGGGGCTCGTGTGTTGTTTTGTTTAAGGTACCGTCTCAGATTACCATATCCATTCTAACCGGGCAAATCACACCGTAGAGGTCATTCCTTAGATAAACGAGTATTAGCGGGAGGCGGTTTCGAGTGTTGTTTTCCAAGTTGCGCAATACCTCTGACCAGGGACTTGTGCAATATTGTACTAATAGCGCTTGATACCGATATATCCCCGTTACACCTTCTAACTAAAAAAAACATGAGCAAAATCAGAATGATTTAGTGGTTCAGCATAATAACCTAAACAATTTGTAAATGTACCGTTAATCCAGCCACGATAACTATGATAATCTTCCTTTGTTGAAACATAATCAGATTCTTTCGGTTCAGGTGTTATATTAACGGTTTCTTGTCGAGGTGGGATATCAGGCCAACCCAGTATTGTTCCTATAGAACTCTGATAGATGTCTACTACATATCCGGGTGAGTTTATCTCAATGGCAGATGATAGTGTCGGTTCATGAACTGTTATAGCAATTTTTGATTCTTTTCCAGTAATGGATTTTATTCTACGCTGTTATTCGTTATTCATTTGTTCGATTCGGTAGGACCCAGATGGTAGAGAAATAACGTTCCCTTCAGGAGTACCATCGGGTTTATTCTTACTCGCAAACACCAAGGAATTATTCGGTTGTTGACCACCGAATGGTACTGATCTAATGTTAGGCAAACTGTGATACACTCGTAATTTTACTAGAGCTATCTCCTTAACTGAAATCGCAGTAGGGAAATTCACACTGAATTCAGGATTCGTTGAGGTTATTGATATCATCCTGGTTTCCAGCTGGGTTGTGTTTCCCGCTATTCGTTGAAGTAGTTCTTGCGATGTTGCCATTGTTATTACACTCATGTTGTTTTTCTAATTTTGACATCGCGGAATCATAAACACGTACCATCGCTGAAAACTAACTATGTCATCGAGTGACGACGATATCATCGAGGATAATTGGGAGTATGCGGTTAACACAACATTGAACCTAACTTCGTAATCCTGCAGTTTACGCTGGCTGCATGATAATATGTTTTTGTTATTATTGAAATAAATTCCGTGATTTTTGTCTTCGCTGATATACATATATTGGAACAGCTATCGGGGCAAGCATTGTCCCCAAGGTTAGTATTATACCCGCTCCGGTGATTACACCTGATACCGAGTACACGGTAACATCAACTGTGGTGATTCTTCGTCGGTATTTTTTATTTTTACTTCATACTCCTCAGTGAGTGTTTTGAGTTTAGTTTGAAATTCTCTGACTTGATCATAGCGATATTGCTGTGACATTGCCAATGATGACATTTCATTTATTATTACAACATAATTCGATTCAGTTGTTTACTTAAATCCGCTACGAATTCCACATACCATGTTACTGAAACCCTAGCCAAATTAGCATCAGTGGATGCTATTATGAATAGTTCAGTTGTTTCCTTCTCGATGATCGATGATATCATATTGTTGACCCCAGATGAACTCGTTGTTGAAATATTAAACTGAGTCGGCGACAATAGTGTTAATCGATAAATATCTTTGACGGCCGCGGTGATATTTAATATGTTAGTGGATGGTGTCCACGTAAATGATCCGTGTTGAATCGCGTACACGTTATTTATGATACTTTTTTGATCGTGAGAGATTTAATTTTTTCAAGTTTTTCTATCATCGTCGGTAGATCATCCCTGATGACAGCGTTGGTCATTTTAATATCTTCGCGAATAACTTCTATTCGCCGATTAATCGCTGTTATTTCATCTTGTTCTGTGCTAATACCAGCGAGATCTATTTTAAAATCATCGGGTTTCGCATTTATTTTAACAAGAAATTATCAATGGCGTCATCGGTCCTGTTAAAGTTTTTACGTAACGTAGTAAATTGAGATACATGAGCGTCATAATCGGATAGCAACTTGACAAATTATCTATGGAGGTTTTTATCTCCGTGAATTTCGGTGTGGTCACTGTTGGATTTCCAAAGAAATCTAATAGAGGTTTGTCAATACTGTCAATTATATTTCTTCTGTAATTCAGAAAACCGATCGAATTTAGTTACATGGTAGTCGTATTCATCGCTTAGTTTATTAATGGTTCTAAATTATTAATTATATCCACAATAGTTTAAACAAGTACACCCGGTTTGAGTTTACCCTGATCTGAAACCAACGCGATAATATCTTTTACCTCATCGCGTTGTTTAACTAAAATATCCAGGGAAACATTATTAGATTTCAAATTACCCTGACGATCTTGAAATACAACTATTTCAGTGGAATCAACACTTGCGAGGTTTAACATCTCAGCTATTTCATCTTCGATTATTTTTTTATGTCACCGGTTGCAGATATTTCATCGATGGGTTTTTCAGGCTTGATAAAGATCTCCCCCAAATATCAAATATTAAACGCTAAGATCTCTCTAAAAAACGATTACTCGTATATTCATGTACGGTCTTATGTGGTGGTTTTCCTGATGATGAAATAGCGTTGAGTTCATTTAATACTTCTATAACGCATATTGGTGGGTCACTGCAACCGGTAAGGTAAAAAAATAAGATTAAAATATTAAATAATAAAAATATTTAAAAATATTAAACATTACAATAATGAGAGAAAATGTTATCGCTATAGCACAAACATGCATGCTTAAACAAGTAAAAGTTTAATTGTATACATCCAATATATATATATATATATATATATATATATATATATATATATATATATATATATATATATATATATCTGTGTGTGTATGTGTGTGTGTATTCTTTCATAACTGATCCAGATGTTATTACCATCCAATTTCAGTAACATATTATACTGACGAAGATGTAAACATTACACCGAACAATATATTTCTTTTTACAAGCCTCCGGAATATAAACCGATTAAATCTGCGTGTAAATTTGAATGACTATATGTACCATGCATATTTTTTTCAATCACATATAAAGGAACATAATGTTCACCTGCATTATAGTTAATATGTCATCTTTTAAACTATCCAAAATCCACTGTAGTGATTAAAACTGTATTTTACATTATAATTCTTGGTTGATTATGCTAATTTAAATCTACATCTTCCATTCATAATCTAATTGTATTAGAGTAATTAATATATATCCACGTATACGTTCGTTTCTCTCATTACACTACCAACTGAGGCGTTGATTTCCTCTTTCAATTCTAAAAATTTTATGATTCATGGCAGTATTATTTATCAACCATTTCTTTTTCTGTCTACCATTGTTTTAATTATACCAAGGTTAGGACATACTTGGATAACACTTGTATCTATTTTATTTTTAATCCAGATATTTATGTTGTAAATGTTTGTTGTAAATGGCAAACCTCGTGTAGTTCCTTGCATTCCTTTGCCTATTACGTCAATGCTACATTGTGCTGCTCTGATATTTTGCATTATGCCATTAGGAATATTTTTGGAATGTATATTGAATGTTTCATTTTCAGCATTTAAGTTCATGCATAACATGTATCCTCGTATATAGTTTTGATCTTCTCGCTCAGATCTGCAGACATTCAATGGTAAGTTGTTTTGGAGGTCTAGTTATGCTTTCTTTACTAATTATATTGTTGCCGTTTGCCTCCATTATTTGGTTATTTATTTTAGATTGTTCTTTGCTTCCAACTTTACAAAATCATCGGTATGTTTAAATCCTCAATTTGTTAACGTCAGCATCGTTATCCACGTATTTGTTTAGATCATTAAAACGTTTATAATGCAAGTGTTAATTCATCACAATAGGCTTTCGTTAACCTCTTAGTTTAGCTTTTAAATGATGTAATTGTCCTCTATGACAGTCTTATAACTAGAAACTCACTCTTTGTTTTTAGGTTGTTTTAAAAACTGGGGAATATATATCTATTCAGCAATTTCCCTATACCTAGGTCTAGTATTATAGAAGATAAGATCTTGAATCTCTGAATATTTCCTGCGTATCTAACATCTTTTTATCCTTTCTTTTCTGTCTGGTTCCTAAGTCGTGATATTGTGTGTTTTCGTACACTACCACTGTGTGAAATACGAATTAATATTTTATCCACGTCTCTTCGTGACATATTATCACAGAGATTCTTGTTTTCTCCAGGAATTCAAAAACAGTTATCGATAATTCTTGTTATTCTGTTCCATAACAATGCTGTTTTGAGTCCTTTTGAAGATTGAAATATCCAGTTACGTCTTCTAGTCTTTAACATGATATTTAAAATTAGCACTTATGTAGTAAATATGATTGTACTCTCATGCATCGTGCGATTGATGAACCTGTTTTGAGCGTAACTGAAAACTGCTTTTTATTTATATAAGAGAAATTAGTTTAGTCAAAATAAAGGAGTCTTCCTGAGGGTGTTTTCTATTGTATCTCTTATTCTGGCATTCATAAACACCATGTTCGCTATCAGAGTTTCTAATTTACATGTATCCATCCATTTCTTTCCTTATTTGGTCTAATATTTTGTCTCCTGGTCATATGGTATATTTTTTGACTTTCTGTTTAGTTTAACTTTGTTCCTCGTTACATAATAATAGCCTTGCCTTTCTTAAACTTGATGATTAACAATAAATCTTATGAACATGTCCATTGTTCTGATTAATGTTTTTAATCTTTGTTCTCAATCTTTATCTGACTTTAAAAGACTACATGTCGGTGTTAAAGTAAGCAATTAGAAACTCAGAGAACAACCATGCAAGCAACTAATTATGCCAAACCCTATCCAGCTGCTTCCATCCTGCCGTTACTCAGTTTTAGTCTCCGTATCCAACCGTGTTTTTATTTCTAACGACTCCGTAGAGTTCTACTTCACGGATGTATTCTAATAATAATAACGTCTCGCCGTATAGTTAATACTATATTATTAGTTGCTGAAAATACTTTGTTATTTTACTTGGTTGCGTCTAAATCTGTCAGCTTCAGAATTGGATATAACAGTGAAACGCTTGATACTTTTTTACTTAGTTCCATATAATAAGTACATCTTAGACTTTTTAGTGGTGATCGATTGAATTTCGCTGTGTATGTTTTAAGCTTAATTATTGCAGTTTATTATTAAAGCTTCTTGCCTTGCTTTGCGTTTCAAAAACGACTTAAGACTAAGCTAAGCTTTTGCATATACACCAGCGTTACATTTATTTGATAGACTAGAAATACTTATCTATCAATACAACAACACTTTTGTCAAAACCAAATTCATTTGTAAAAAGTTAGTCAGGTGTAAACTGGCAGAAAGAAAATTATATTAACTTTAGAAGTTCTTTTTTTGTAATATTTTTTGTTCATTGTGGACAGATCGTAAGCCACAATATATTTGTTTTATAACAACCGCATCGTGTTTGCTACCATAATAGAGAATTTATTGCTGTATACTCACAGTTTTTTTAAATCTACACATTTCTGTATGTATATGGTATTCATAATTCAATAAGCAGAGCATTTAATAGCGTACGGTTGATGTTAGGTTAGCGGTTACTGAATTGACAATATTTCGTCTCTAAAGGATCATCAAGCAGTCTGTTGTGAAATAAGCAAAAATGGAATGCTTCGATTCCCGATTACACCAGTATCTAATATGTTGATCTATAAACAAACGCCTTTAAAGACATGATATGCACATGTGTGATAGCGTATTGAAGTGCAGAGTATAAATCAAATTGATAAGCTTTTTTCGTTGTGTAACATTAATCCAACGCCAAAGCCGTTATACTTATTATATAGAAGGAACAAACATATATGGTATAAGATTGTAAGATAATGGCGTGTTTTATGTTGTTTTTTCAATACTTTTCTGTTTTTGCTTCTTTCATTCTTGTTTCAACCTTGTTGTTATACTTTGGCCAAAAATTTATTTTATCTAGTTTGAACAACTATATTTGAATTCTGCTGAAGAATGGAAAGACAGCTGGAGTAGACAACATCCCAGCTGAACTTATCAATAATGGGGAACTCAAATAAACCTACTATCAAGGATTCAAAGTCCATATTGTTGAGTCAATCCTCAATTTCTCGCTGTATTGACTATTTCCTTGTATCGGCCTGCATATTCGAGTGTCTTTACCTCCTATAAGGTCTCACTAAATGAATAATGTATGTTACCTCCTATTTTCTTTTCACATTATAACAAAGCGATATTTCGAGAACCATATACTTCTATAAATATTTGTATATTTGGTTGATTGTTAATATGGTTTCATATTCAGTATACATATATGCAGCTGGATGTAGAGAAAACTATAGAGAGGTAGTCTTGCTTGTAAAAATTAGATATGTAGTTAGGCTTAGTTAACCATTCTTTCGTCTATATGTATTTTTATGTTCGTTTTGTTTAATATAATATATTACCATACTTGACTGAAGTTTGTGCAAATTACTGGACTGTAATGACCGAAGGCTCTTTTGGTGTTTTTTTTTTAGAATAATATGAACAATTTACATTTGGTTTAACAAAAATCGTATTTTTTTAGCAATTATGTAACTTTGTTAATTGTGTAAGGTACATTGGACCGATTATATGCTGTTTATTAATACAAATGTAGACAAGTAGAGTTTCAGCTGCACCATGTAGAAGATCTACATATAGAGCATAATTTCGTTGATATAATATAATAGTATGTATTAGATAATTGCCATGGCCGAATTTTTTTATGTAATCAATTTCAATGTTCCAAGTAAAAGCATATATATATATATATATATATATATATATATATATATATATATATATATACATACATAGCGGACGTTTTGCATGACGAATTATTTTCAGATTGTATCAATAAGCAAATAAAACGATATTTCCAAAATCCTATTTCACCATTTGTGAATGATTGATTAATCATCTCAAAGGGCTAAATAGTTATTAAGTTATGTTCTCTTTGATAATTTCCGATGATTGATTCTGAAACAAAACACTTAAAAATACGCAATATACTAACTAATTATTGACTGTGTTCCATTGAACACATTTTCTATAAATTGCATATTTGTTTTATAAAGATATGTTGCAAGATGTTCACTGACTTTAACAGTGTACAAATATGTTCTATTTATCTACATCACGTCCCTAACATATTATCGTCTAACTGTCTGTTTTTAACCATCATGCCTTCAAAATGCTAATGCAAAATATAAATTACCTCTTTTGCGACACAGTTTACTACGTGTCAAGCTCAGGTACCCAATACACATTCTAAGACTGTTTATATAATACGGTATAGAGACGAGGTATTTCTATATTTTGAAAAAACCAAATGCAAATCATATTAGTGTTTGCATGTTGTCGGCATAGATAGATCTCGTAATATTTAATTAAATTATATATACGAAATGACTATCTAGTTTAGAGATTATTTTAATTTGTGAAATAATATCATTGAATCTACCCTCAACTTTGTCTTGGTGGGAGACCGCTTTTAATGTAACGTGGTTCCTCTCTCTGTGTGTGTATGTGTGTATATGTGTTCAATTGCATATTGGAGACCACTGATATATACAGGTCTTCAATTATTCAATTTAAGAATTGCTAAAAAGAAATGCTAATTAGGTCTAAAAGGATATACGGAGAGATGCTTCAATACAAACTTGGGATATTCCTTAACACTGAAAACTAGCATGTTTACATGGCATTCCCAGTTAGATTACCAGAAATGACAAGCAGAGATGAAGTTTTTTTTTTTAGAAATTCCAAAAAATAAATGGACTTTACCATATCTTGAATATTAGTATTAGAATATCTGGCGGAAGTGCATATTTAGATTTAAATATGACTATTGACTTTATCTACACTGACATTAGTGTGCAAATACATTGACAATGCGTGTACTTTCCACTTGTTTCAGAGGTCACCATTAGAACAATGAACCAAAACAACAATAGATAAGCCTCATCCTGTTCGTGTAGTAACAGTTGATGAAGTTCAGAGATATAAAGAACCGCCTATTGTTCTTTGTACTTGTGCAGATCATTTAAAACGAAATATTATATAATATATAGTTCGTGAAGAACCGCCTATTGTTCCTTGTATTTGCGCCGCTCATTTAAAACGAAATATATATATATATATATATATATATATATATATATATATATATATATATATATATATATATATATATATATATATCGTGATTTGTGGTCATATCTTACATGGTCAAGGTAGGTCGCATTTGATAAAACATTCTTTATATATAAAACCAAACAAAACCCGCAAAATAAATAAACAAACACCATGGAATTGAAAAGTGTTACATATCCCAATCCTTAAACAAACTGAGATTGCAAGATATGAAGTTACAAATATTATAGCTGAAGCAAATATTGAGCTGACTTTTTGATCAGACGACAAATATGTCAAGGAAACGAAAACACTATGACAAGTACTATTGTATATGTACAATATTTATACCTGATACGAGACTATAATTGTTCCTGCAATGTATCAATATCCGACAAAGCATCAGCATGATCAATATTATTGTTATGAGCACAACGGTAGTACGAAGATGGGTATACACATCGCTGTATGAAGTAATGTCAACAATATTACTCTTCTATATATCGCTTAAATGGGAATTGCATTACCTAACTAACGATGTAATAGTATGCACTATAATAATAGTAAGCAAGGATGTTACTTCAAAAGCAGACGTAACTTTTGAAATTGTCAATAGTCAATTGAAATTGTTTGCATAGACAGTAACGGCATTTAACAAATTTGTTTTCAACTCTCATCCCGTTTACGTTTCTCATGTTTCTCAGATATAGTATAAATAATTATCACAACTTTTTTAACTAACAGATTGGTGTAACTTTTTTTTGTTTGTTGTTTTTAAAGAACGAACAAAATATTCTCGATAACAAATGAGATTGTCAAAAATCCCTAGCAGCATTCTCTTAAGGGAAGTAAGTTTAAGAAAAGATGAATTTATAATTTTCAAGACGCTCTTAAAGAACTTTATTATTAATAATGTTCGTATTATTTTACTCCGTCTTATAAAAGCATTTAAAAGAGTGCATTAAGTGTACTAAGTAGATGATTCATAAAATTAATAAAACACAAGACATTGTTAAAATAGCAAACATTTTATATCACTGCTATTATTCTACGCAATTACTGTAAATTAAATGATTAATTTATTGTTTTTAAAACTTGTAATCGTCTCTAAATTAGCCGCGAATGTAACACCGATGAATACAACCTCATTGTACTTTTTCTCAAGATTATAATAATGACATAATTGTATTGTGTTGCCTGATCAGCATCCAACGAATATTAATTTGCTCAATACTAAAACCGAAGAACTATTGAAAAGTCCAAATCAGATATCTAAGCTTTTTATGAAATATCAAAAGTTCTGTGTTTACATCATGAGAATCATTATGATATGTACCACCGACATGTATCCTTTTTACATTTCTAATACGTATTATCATATGAGCATATAGTTCCACACATAAAATAAAGACATAGTTGGAAATAAGGTTACATTGTATGATTCCTCTATACAAATTAAACCATTTTCGACACTTGTATACTCACACCTCTATAGATTTGAAGATTGAATACAAATGCTTGAAACATTATACAAACAGGCTCTTTATGGTATAATATGTTTTCTACATTATATATGCGTTTCCAAAATCACTTAAAGGAATAGATAAAGAAGATCATATTTTTAAATGTACAATCATATAAACTCATAATATTCTCACCTGTGCATGTCGGATGTATAGATCAGGTTTTTCGTTATACATAACTTATTGGAATACAACTGTAATCATATTATCCTTTCAGTCAAATCAAAATTGTAGAAGATATATTAAAGGATATATTAGAGGAAAGATATGTGTCCCGTTTAAGATATATTGTTTCGATTGACACTTTTTGGTATACACATTATAACTCCATCTTCCTACACGGAAGATAATTGACGTTACTCATCACCAAACGTACATGTTGCACCAAAAAGTCACCAGTATAGTAGATGTTTCATTAATATACTACTGTCACTATTTGGTCCAACTATATCATAATAAACGCGGTTCTATGCTATTGATAACTATATCCATAATACTTGTATCTCCCATTTTGTCTTTCTTCACCTGTAAGATAATTGGAAATTATTGTTTAATAATATTACCACACCTCTGGAGCAAGTAGAATAAAAGCTATAGTAACATTCATACCCTCATTAAATCCACGGGTCTTACTTTTTAAAATGTAAATATGTGTCAATGTTATATATAAGAGTCTTTGTTAATTAATTGTGGCATAATTATGTAGGTTTTGTGGTGTTAAACTAAGTAACAGAAAAGAACAACCAACGATTTAGTACATTTCAAAGACAAACTAAATGGCGATACAATCGAAATATAAGAGGATTTAGAGTAATGTAAATGAAATCCCAAATAATATCAAGCGTTGTATCACAAGTCCAAAAGTATAAAATCTTTTTTCCGAGTTATTTCCAACACTGAATGTGATGATGTCTCATTAAAAGTGATTGAACCTCTGTGCCAATAGCTTTGCTGCCTCACATAAATATAGTCAAGAATATGTTTGAATAAATCCTAATTCAATGTTAAGAATAAACATTTTAATGATACAAGATACATCCAATTAATAAAGTACATAATTACCTTTTCTGACATTATGTAGGAACGGAGCTAAAACTGATTCCATACAGACTGATATTAAAATAAAAACTATTAATCATGTTCGTCTGAAAATTATACATCCCACCTCAAATAGGTTGCAATTACATTTTCTGATGAAATTCGAACTCAGCAATTGTAACAGAACTTGTTTATATAACCTTTCAAGGCTAGGTATTGAACTCATCCCCATGTAAACATATATGTATAACTTATAAACAAGAGAAAAAGTAGATACGCACCAAAAAGTATTCTTAATCATTGACATTTTCCATGCACAACAAATACATTAAGAGTACGTACCATAATGTATTGACTTGTACACAACGAATGAAGTAATTATCGTTAGGTTTCTGTTGTAAATCTATTAAAAAATGAAAAAATGGGCTAAACTAATATCATTATCAGGTTATGTTACAATCCTCTTCGTGCGTTGACAACTAGCAGTTTAACATGCCTACGATTAATTTGCTCTAGTGTATCAGTTCTCAACATTAAGTTTTCAGTTTTAATTTGTATTATAAGGGTTTCACATATTACACGTCTAATCTTGTCCTTTATCTGTGTAGCATAGTATATACGACCTTTATGCATTTCTTTCTGAGTTGTTTGTTGTCATGCGCCTAAAATACACTTAGTTACACGTTGCTGTATTTTAGATTCGATGTATTTGTGTTGAGATTTCTTGTCCACATTCTGGACAACGACAGGAATTAGCTCCATTTTGGTCTAGTCTGCCTGAACTCGGTCGTGCTTCATCGTAAACTGACTAATATGTGTAACCCAAAAGAAAGAAAAAGGATCAATAATTTAAATATTTTCAACCCCAGGCCCAATCTGTTTTCTGTCCTTTTATCTATCCTTTTTTTATAATATCTGTTCATGATGGGTGTGTTTCCATTAGACACTTGTACTTTGTCACTATTTAACAATCCTTCATTTGTTGTTGAACTGCGAAACATTTTGGAGCTCATTGAGATCACTGAATCAAAGTATAGGTATCACAAACATCATAATGGAATGGTACCTGCATTGTCAAAGACGCAATGGTGATGCAGAGGCCTAACTACTCGATAGCCACCTACCAGTCAAAACACACACACACACACACACACACACACACACACACACAAACACACACACAAACACACAAGCAGTACCTACATTAGGAGAAATTTGATTTTAAACAAAAACTTATATCAGGGTCTGGATGTTTTTAAAAACTAAATTTTTATGTTATTTTTTTATGTGGGGGGCACACATGTGGTACATGACATACACTACGTGAACACAGGTTTACATACCTGTAGTTCAATACACTTATGAGGACTTCACAGAAGTACCTCCTCGTTGCCCTAGAGAAAATTTGACAATTCCGATTGCTTCGTAAATTTATTTTTTTTAATTTATCTATATTTCCAGCTTTACTCGGTGTAGTATAATTGAAAACAGAAACGCAACACAATATATAAGTATATACATTGCTCCTATAGTTGTTTTACTTTAGTATAAGCCATTCCGATAACTATAAATGACCAGTTAGAAGCCAACCAATCTTATAAGGCAATAGAAAAACTTTGGGATTTTATGGATCCATATAAGATAATAAAAACACGCGATTACACGACAACAAATTGTTTTGTCAGCAGCATATTTTAAAATTTGTCAATTTAAGACTATACATTATTTTAGAAAGGGGAAATCAAAATTGTTAAAAATAAGATAGCCATAATCGAATGATTAAAACATATTTAGTAACTATTGAAGTTTTATGTCGAGAAAAAATGCTGGATAGTTGTAGATCCAGACTACAAAATCACTAACTTAAACTTCTATGCAAAATTACATCTGGCTCCTGGCTTCCTTAATTATAATATCTCATATTGCACCAGTTACTATTGACATAGCTTATGACGTAAATAGCTTACAACCAATACAAGCTGGAGTAAGAGTCTTTACTACAACTTTTTCATCGATCGGTCATCCGACAGAGAAACACATTATCTCTCCAGACTCGTTAAAGCGATTCCATTATTAAAAACGACATTTAACAATCGTGACAATCACATTCCCAGACACGGTTATCGGGTAGAATAAAAAATCAATTTTTTCATCCTCGACTTGATACAAATTACATCTCAAGTAATGGACAAAGATTTAAAAATTATTTAATTGGATCACATCGATATTGCAGTTTAATTCAATAATGTACACTACACATATTTTTCTCTTGTGAATATTGCCTAGAACAAGGCCATGTACTGTTCCAAACCCTACTCCGTATGGCAAATTAACTTTAAATATCTTTAATATGGAGATACAGAACTCAGATATAAAAAATAACATTCATGTATGTAGGTCAATCTAAATTTGTTTGACACGGCATGCCTGCTGAGATTCGTACAATCAAACCTTTGCTCAGACATTAGACCACAAAAAAAGGATATATATATCTTTGATGAACCGAGTTTTCGGCTATCTGCCTGTCTTTGTTGTGGTATATTTTGTCAGTTTAAAATCGTTTGTAGAAGGATATAAAGGATATTATTGCCTGTGTATAAAACAATATTGAAATTCATATCTCAATATGATTTCGCATTTCATTTCTTCACTGTTTTTACATTTTAGAAAATGATTTATAACGTAGTAACGTATTATTTGTGAACATAGGCTCTATAACTGTTTCGTTTCTAAAAGACAGCTCCAGTGGCCTTGATATTTGAGCGTCCGCTTTGGCTGCGTGAGGTCGCGGGTTCGAACCCTGAACGAGTCATTTAAAAGGCGTATAAAATATTACTAACAGCTGTTTCACTAGGCTCTCAGCACTAAGAGGTTAAGAGGTTAGTGTAAGGACTGGTCGGGCTGGTGTCAGGATAATGTGAATGGGTGGGACATGATAATACATGTCTGTGACATGATCCACCAGTGCGAGACATCACTATAACATGACACAGTGCAGACATCATAGAGATACGTCTGAATCATTGTTAAAGCTACGTAAACAATCCAAATTGCACACACTCATTTCAAGAAG